>SSNP01000111.1:701931-761558 GCA_006937955.1 Pachypanchax playfairii | reverse complement strand
GCGAAAAAAGAAGAGGAGTTTGTCAGCTGATCACATCTGCAGTTACCTGTTGGGGGCGGAGCATCAGAGTATGTGACATAAAGAGGCTGAACAGATTGATAAGGAGGGCTGGTTCTGTCATGGAGACTGAATTGGAGTCTCTTGAGTTGATTGTCCAAAGGAGGATGAAGAACATGATGGAAAACCGTCATCATCCTCTTCAGAACACAGTAACTCAACAACAGAGTGTCTCAGTCAGAAGATTCTTCATAATCCGCTGCAGCACAGACCGCTACAGGAGATCCTTCCCGTCCACAGCTAGAACCCTCTACAGGAGATCCTTCCTGTCCACAGCTAGAACCCTCTACAGGAGATCCTTCCTGTCCACAGCTAGAACCCTCTATGGCTCCCTGAAGAATAACTGAGCTACAACAACACTTGAATTTCCCTTCAGGGATTAATAAAGTATTTTTGATTTGATTTGATTTGATTTGATTTCCCACAGCGAGACACTGAAATGAATGTTATGTAGACAAGAAGCTGCTAGAATAGAAAATATGCTGTTCTACAGCATTAGCACAACAATATGGTGTTTTTGGACTGTAAATTACACACCAAAATTCTGGCTAAAACATAACAATATGACCCAAATATTTCCACCAGTGTGTTTAACAAATCAGTATTTGAGAGTTTGTAACTTTTGTCAGTTGACTGGAATTTTATTTGCGTACCTTGACACGCTGTCTGAAGGAACTCTTTACCCAAAATAACCTCATTAAGCAGCCCAGATCGAGACAGAAAGGGACGATGGAAAGAGACTGACTCAGAGTCGTGCTGCTTGTTTTTGTTGCTCTGACATTCTCTGCTTTACGGACCAAAAGTCACCTGAAATAACTTTTTATATTACTGTCACTGCAGCATGCTGCCACTATGATACAGGATTTTTAAAAAGCATGAATACATTTTGCTTCTTTCATTTTTATGGTATCTGGTGATTAAAAAGAGCATCTATCTAAGCTGACATATTAAGTTGAAAATTTATTTTTCATGCTTAAAGATAAAAAATACTAATAAAAACATCTTGCTTGAGAAATACATGAAAGGGTTAAATCTAAAAAAGAAAATGTGTGTGCGCGCAAAATATTTCTTGACACTGTGGTTGCTGGTAGATGTAACTGGTGACAGATTTTAACCAAGCTGTAAAAAACTAACCAGCACATGGTTCCAGCAGCTAAATAAAGTTTTATAAATGCAGTTCAGTGAGTCTGACCTGTGTGATGGCAGGAGAGTGGGTCATTCCCAGTGAGTGTCCACTGAGCGGCTGGTGCTGATGATGTGGACTATGCAGCCCCCCCAGATGTGCCTGACTGTGAAGAGGAGGGCTGACCTGAAGAGGAGGGGTGGACTCTGCCGCCACATTCCCGAGGGACAGGGCTCCTTGGTGGGGAACACCAGCTCGAGGCAAAGGCCCCCTGGAGGACAGAGCCTGCAGCTGGGGATGCATCTGGGAGTGAGGAGGTGGCGCATGTGGGCCGAGACCAGGGCTTGAGGAGTGTGAAGGGTGAGACGGGTGAGGGTACTGCATGTACATGCCCGGGTGCTGAGGGGGAGGGAGAGGATGGCTGAGTGAGCCGGGGGACGAGTGCTGACCTGGGTGACCAGGATAAATTGAAGGTTTGGGTGTGAACATTGAGGTAGAGGAGGAGGAGGTGGAGGAAGAGTGAGGCAGTTTCACCTCTGATGGGTCGTTGTAACTCTGTAGAAAACAGAGTAACATTTACAACAGGTTTTATGTAAACACTAATTAGTTAAACACTAACGACTGATTAACCAAATGTGTGTATGTGTTTAGCACCTGTGATACCAGGCTGGCTCTGTAGGTGGCCAGTTGTTTCAGATACTCCTTCTTTGCTGTTTCTGTCTTCTTCTTGTAGACCTGAAACAAACAGTTACTCAGATCAGCTGAAATGTTCTCAGACGTTCTCATCGGTTCCCTGAACATGGTTAGATTTAGCTGCAGGGATTTTACCTGAGCAGTAAGAACATCTAGCTTGTGGGGTAATAACAGATGTTTTTGTGTGAAACTGTTGATTCCTGCATCATGCCGCTGCTCACAGGCGACATTAGCTTCTATTTATTGTTTTACTGAACCTGATAAACATGTTTATTCTCACAGGGACACGAGTCAGCAGGAATGTTGCTGGTTCTCTGCAGAAATTATGAAATAATAAAGAGTTTCTCTTTTCTCCTTATCTTGAATAATTCATTCAGAACTTCAGAAAGCTAAAATAAAGACAACTGGCTAATTTATTTCTACAAATAAATTCGATGTATGGCGAAAGACAAAGTTAAACTGAATGTAAATGTTTTAAATAAAGTATTTTGCTGTAAATATGCCATCAAGTCTCACTCCATCTAACAAAAATAAGCAGGAAAAAACAAGTAAAGAAAAAGTAAAAAATAAATAAAATGAAAAATGAAAATAATAATGAAAATGAAAATAATAATTAAAAAGTTTTAAATTGGCATCAAAATAAACAATAAAAAAATGGAAAAAGATATGAAGACAAATATGTAAATAGGAGATGTTTTAAAGAATTATATTTTAATATATGAAGTTTCTGAATGTAGCTTTTTATTATTACATGGACTTTATAATAAATATAAAACACCAAAATCATGTTCTTAGTTTTATTTTTGTGCTTTTCTTTTTATTTTATTGACATTTTATTGCAAATCAACAGCATGTAAAATATACTAATAGTGATTAAATTCAACCAGAAAATAAACTAAAGATTGATCTAATGTTTATTATTTTTACCTGATCAACTGTTTAACAAGTTATTTGTCAATAGAGAGCAGAAAGGATGTACCTGTTTCTGTTCTTCTCCCAGTCCGTCCCACATGGACGCCACGATCTTCGACACCTCCCCGAAGGTGGCGTTGGGGTTCTGGGCCTTGATGTTTGCTTGGGTGTCCCTGAAGAACAAGGCGTATGCTGAAACTGGTTTCACTGGCTCGTTGGGGTCCTTTCTCTTCTTCTTCTTTGGTGTTTTGGGTTTCTTTGAGATGTCCACTGTTGCAGGTCTTTTCTCTCCCTGTTAAAAACATTACAGTTAAAAACAGAAGCTGGTAGCTGGAAGAAAGTTATTTATACAAAAAAAGTTGCATAATTTATTTAATTACTTCTTCTTTTATTACTGTAATTTGACCTCAGGTATTATTGTCTTATATTGTGACCCAACCGCAGAGATGAATCATGGGGGAAACTCCCTGCCAGTCGGCACAACTGATCGTCCTCTGGTGAAAATGTTTTCCACGCAGTAGACAGCTGCGTGATCGCACAACCAAGTCAGCAGTTAGCATCTTCTCTCTGTTTCTACCCACAAATATTCTGATTGTTAAAGCGGGAAACAAAAAATCTGGATATAATCTAGATGACATGAAGGATTGTTCTGTTTTAAGTTCTATTTTTATTTTTCTTCCATGATTTTGTATGTATGTTTAAGTTTATTTTTAATTTAAGTGTTTTTCAGTTTATTTAAATTTTGCAGCATGTTTTTCCCCGCAGTAGGTTGTAGCTTTTTGTTTCCGTATGTAAGCATTATGTTTGTTATTGCTTATTACTTCCTTCTGTAAATAAATACTTCCCTCTTTCCTCTGTTCACCATCAGATTCTGTGTTCTGTTGTCTTTTATGTGATTTAATATTTTGTCAAACATTAATTAGATCTCTGTTTTTCTCGAACCAAAAACATGTGACATAAGTTTTTTTGTAAAACTGGAGTGAAAATTTGGTAAAACTTAAAACTTCAGTTGGTGGTTGTCCTTAATATTTATTTACTCCATAATCATTTCTGTCAGAACACAACAGCTCACCTGAAACTTCAGAAAGATTATCACATTTTAATTGAAGGATTTATGGAGTAAAAATATGAGGAACATGTTTTCCAAAATGTTTTTGAAAAGAGACTACATTTGAAATTGTTTAAGTGTTTGTTTAGAAATAATAATAATTTAAAAAAGTGTTCAACATAACATGAGCTACTTTTAAACTACACAAAACAAACTCGCGATTTTCAGAATTTTCTGACTTTAAATTGGGACATTCTACATTTTTCTTCTGTAAAACATCATCATGAAAAATGAATCTAAAAGTTGTGATACTGTTGTTTTCCTTAAATTACTTGAAGGGGTTAAAAGTGTGACTATCTACAACTCATAATGTAATGTAACACACCTTTATCAGCAGCTTAAACAACAGATTTAACAGAGTTCCTGATTTCAGAAATCCTTCTGACAACATGTTATTAATGTGCAGAGCTGCATGTATGTCTGAACAGATCGGAGAGACGTCACAAACTCAAGCGTGGACTCAAGGATTCAGCAGGGTACACAGAATTATGCTGATTAATTTATACCATCTTAATAAATAAAAAATTTAAACACAACAAAATGCAGAAAATACGAAATTATAATCAAAGAAGAACTAAAATAAACAGTTTTTACTCTAAAAGCTGATTCACATTCTCCTGTTTAGAGTCACACATCATCATCATTGTTCAACGGAAGCACTTAGAAAATCACTTACAGAAATGAAGGATGTGAAAGAAACATGTTTTTAAATAAATCAAAACCACTTTACTCTCTTTGTTTTCTAATGTATTAGTGTTTAAATTTTACATTATTCATTGACTGTATTTCAATCTTTATCGTTTTTCTTCAATGTAGCGTCTCTTACACACGTACACACACATTTACCTGTTTGTTTACCGGGGTAGTAACACATAATCCACCCAAAAACAGGTTTATTTTTTAAGAGTGTTCTGTGGAGATGCAGTAAGGCTGTTTTATAACGTTACCCATCAAGTTCGGAGAAAATAGTTAAAAATATTCAGTTGTGATAGTTTCATTTCCTCAGAACATGAAGAGTCAGTTTGGTGCAGCGTGTTTGTTTCCATGTGAAACAGCAAACAGTAACACGGCTGATTTCTATCTAGTTGATATGCAGGGAGAATGGGTCTGTTATGAAACATAACATTATAATTCCCTAATGTCTACACACACACACGCACGCACACACACACTAAATCAATAATGACAGTTTCATATCTCAGTTTACGGCTCAGTGAAATATGAGAAAATGACTCATCCGAACAAGAGGTTCTGTGTTTTTCTGTGTGTGTGTACTTAATGTGTATTTGTGTTTGTTTGTTTTGTTTACCCTGAGTCCATCATCGTTGTCATCCTCATGTGCTGAACTGGGGGGAGATGGTGTGGTAGATTTACTTCCAGGAGGAGACGGGGAATTATGGGTAACAGAGTTCCCATTCTGCCCCAGCTGGGACTGGTTGATCGTGGACAACTGGTTTTGATGGTTTAGGACTGACTGACTTCTGGGTCCGAGCGCTGCCTTGATTGGCTGCTGGCTGCTGGTGAAACGAGAGTCTGAGTTCACCATCTGCTGCATCTGAGAGAAAAACAAGAAGCAACAATAATCTGAATCATTAGATCAACATTCATTTGCTCTGTCTTCCAGCTTACCATCAATTCTTTACTCAAATGTAAAAAGCCTTAAAATATGCTCATTTACAGCATCCCCATCTTTAAAAGCTTTGAGAGAGAGAAAACACACATTTCTATACACAACTGCTTTTATTGAAGAGGTGGGTCATTCTGAAACAGCACCAAGAAATGGCCGAGGCACCAAACACCCACATGAACCCACAAAGTTGTGCAAAGATGTTCTCTGGATTCCTGATATTACTGTCAGAAACAGCAGAGAGTCCGTTTGATCTTTTTTTTCTCTTTCTTTAGTGAACTGCAACTAATTTTTAAAATGTTAAGTAACTTGTGGCCAATTCAAGTTCCACATAAACACAAAGTTTATACAGATCAAACCACATGGACTAATCTGTTTTAAAAAACTGTATATTCTAATAGGTGTTATATTTAAGCAACACCCATGATTCAGTTTGTGACTGAAACATTTCGGGTTACATAGAAAATATTAAAAACTACAAGCAAATGATGTTACTAGATATAGACATGAAACCAGATAAATGCAGGATTTTATTTGTTTCTGAATGTGTAAAGATGGTTCAGACATTAAATTCTGCTTTTCTTCAGTGACTGTACGTCCATGTTGATTGCTGCCTATCAATGATCATAAAATAAACTAAAGCTTGTCTGATTGTCCCTTAAAAGGCTCATGATCATGTTTGGAATCTGTTCTACATCTGAGATTCCACACAGGAACGAGAGAGTGTCTGACACACATAACATGCTCATGTAACAGACTCGGCTCTGTAGCCGTCTGCCTTTGCTTGGCAAGGTTTGTGCAGTGCGCAGCGGTCCAGGATTCTCTAATAATGAAATCTGATAGTAACCGTGGCAACAGGAAATACAGGTCTGAGGTAAGACAGGATCAGAAGTCATTTAAAACATCAATTCCCGTTTCCCACTCATGTGTAAGTACATCAATAGAGCTTTTTAAACTCCATTTGCTACACTCCAGAGAAGTGGCTACATATCTGGAGGAGACGCCGAGTCCGCTGAACAAATACACACGGGTTTATTCTCCGTGCCTCCAGGGCCTCAGTAATTTATCAGAGAGATGTTTACTGCAGGATATAAAGTGACCAGACAGCTCGGTCCACACTTTTACTGTCACACCTGTGTCACGCATGCATAATGTTTCATTGTCTTTCAAAACCAATATTTCTAAGAAACCTGAATAAATCTTTCAGGAAATAGAATGAAATATCAGACTTGAACTGATTAATAAACAATCTCTCTTGATAATTGGAAACAACATGAAGGACATGTTTTCTCTTCCAGTTGTATTAATAACGGCTTTTTCAGCAGTATTTAGAAATCTTTGGGACAAAAAGAACGATTGTTACTTTTTTTGCAGTTTAAATGCACATTATACAACAATGTCTCACAATCTAAATTACAACTAAATTAAAATATTTGGTTAACATCACAAGGAGTCATGGAAAGACAGTCTTTCTCACTGGAGATAGAAAAGACCCTCTGAAATGACTCATTTTCATGTATAAGTTTAAGTTTTATTTAGTCTCTTTTCTGATTCTAATTAAACTGTCAAATGTAAGTTTGGCTAATATTATGCTAATTAGTTAGTTAGATTAGCTGACTGCTAGACAACTGCTAAAGACAGCCTTCTGTTTACTGACATGTTGTATTTTTGGAGCCAGAGTCAAAGTACACAATTAAATAACTAATTACAGCTAAACATATTAGAAAAATCGCAACCTGAACATGCAGCAGTGAGGTAAAACTACATAAACAACAAGAATCAATACCTGAAAAAAATGATCTGTGGGGTGTTTTTACTTTTTAATCTGTAAAATGTCCTTTTTGTTTCAATGAAGGGAATCTGAAACTAGTTACAAGCTGGTAAATATCTTGTTTCTGCTTCAGCATCAGACGACAGACAGAGAACCAAAATAAAATGACATGTTTTTCAAGTTGAAATGCTGGTAAAAAAAATGGAAGAAGAATAAAAATCATCAAAGCACATAACTTTGGTCTGGTCTTAGAATAAGAGACGTGTTTTTCAGTTCAACTTCTGACCTTTCTGGTTTTAACTGGCATTTCCACCACATGAGCAATTTGTACAATTTCTAAGTGAGTCAGTCTCTTCGATTTACTTCTCAGGAAAACAAAAGTTAACTTGGTTAATTTCAAGGTGGGAACATTGACACCTACCATTAGAAATACAAAGATGGGACATGGATGACGGTGTGTATCTAGGGTTTCCTCGTAGTAAGCATAACAACTTTCCGGATGTGGTCCGGGCCGCTGTGGCCCTCCGAGGAACATATAACATGAACTTGATTACTGGCAGCAGCCTCTGAACACTACTGCGGTATTTAGATGGAACGCAGAGTGACATTTCTCTCACATGGGAAGAAGTTTAAAGGCCAATACCACCTGCTGATAGAAATACTGAAAAATAATACATGTGGTTTGGTTTTGTCAAAAAAACTTGATTACCAGCTACATCAAACTGTTTAAAAAAGAAAAATCTTAAGCGATTTTGATAATATAGTTACTGATTTTAATTACTTAAATATTGCATTTTTGTAATCATATACTATATTTTTACTGTTCTGAATTGATTGTATTTATTTTTTATATCTTCCACCCTGTTTCTATTGTTTATATCTTCATATATAGACAGCCCTTCGACCAACTGCAGCTGCTTTTAAATGTGCTGTGTAAATGCATTTAATCTAATTCGAACTGGAAAACAGCTAAAAACATCACTAAAGAAATGTGCCGCTTCTATAAAATAGTTAAGTGGTTTTATTGCAAAACATTGTAGTGTTATTAAAAGTATTAAATGTTTTAAAAGACTCATTTAGGGGGAACAAATATCAGAAATAAAATAAAACAAAGGAAATTGCAGGTAAATAGATGAAGATCTGTATTTTTCAGAGACCACGTTACTGAGGCTTCATAAGGTCACACCGAAGGGCTCAAGATGCTTTTAAATATAACACATATTTCAAGGGAAAAACACAGCAGATTTTTCCCCTTGAGGAGTCTGGACAGGGGGGACGATGGGAGAACCCCTGATGGCTGAGTAACACCTGACTCATGTCGCAGTAGAAGCTGGTTCACATTTTCACCACAGTGTGGTTTTTATGAATATTTACATGTGAAGAGATGCCCATGAAGCACTGAGCCTGCATCGGCTTTCACTCAAGGAAAAATACACGAGAACAATGAAATATTCTCAGACATAAATGAGTATTCAGGAAACCCTCTGACTGCGATTACAAACGCTGACAGCGCAGCTAAAGATTCAGTAGTGAAACCAGTCAGAAATGAGGATCCTACAGTTTTTGCTGATTATTTAAATAACAAAAATGAGAGATTAGTCTTGAATAAACTTTGTAAATGTATAAACTTTTTTAGATCTTCTTTAACATTTCTGTTTGTATTGAATTAGTCTGAACTTTAAATATTTGTATTTACTTATTTCATCATCTTTTTCCACGATCGTTAAATAGAAAAAAAAAATCCTGACATGAACAATTTTTATTTGAATACCCAAGTTTTTAGACATGTCAGAAAACCCACCAGTTAAATGTTCTTTAAAAATTTCTCAAACCAGTGAACATCACACAGTGAATTACAGCTAGATGTGTGTCAGTGCCTGAATAATTCTGTTTTCATTGAAAGAGTAATAAATCAAAGTGGACATTAAAGTGATACTAATGAGGAATAACATTCTCTGCTTGTAATAAAAACAAAACTAATAATTACTGCTCTGTCATAGTAAATCAAGACATTTCGGTGTCCACTCCATTCTGATGTTTAAATATTGTATTTAGTTTGAAATATTACCCAAAAAGTAAATAAAAAATAAATAAATAAATCTCAGAAATAAAGTTAATTTTACAGAAAAGGTAAAGTCATACAGTATTTTAAACACTTTCATATAGAAGCTTAAAGGTGGAACTTGTTTGTTATTTGTTTCATTACCGGATCGATACTGAATATTTAGCCAAAAAAATTACAACCATCTACATTGTGGCATAAAAACAAAAGAGTCAAATAAAAAAAAAACTAAATACAAATGTCAGAACCGATAAATCTTCACTGAACATCAACAAAATGTCACCAGCACAAGAACATTTAACACTTTTAGACAGTGAACGCTGAAAATGCAGCAGCTGCAAATAAAAAAAGAGCAATTGAAGAGTCCTACTCATGTAGAAGAGAACACACACACACACACACACACACACACACACACAAGTGTGTTTTGGTATCCTTATGGGGACCGTCCATTGACTTCCATTGATTTTAGTAACTAGATTTATACCTAACCCAAACCCTTTTCCTAACCTTAACCATTACTGATCTATAACTAACCCTAAGACTAACTAAAACTCTATTCACACCATACCTATAAACCTAACCCCTAACCCTAAAAAGGGGAGTCCCCCTCATGGGGACCAGGCTTCGGTCCCCACAAGAACCCTCGGACCCCAGAAAGATAGTAAAAGTCAGGAAACTGGTCCCCAGGAGGTCAGAAATACAAACCCACACACACACACACACACACACACACACACAAGTGTGTTTTGGTATCCTTATGGGGACCGTCCATTGACTTCCATTGATTTTAGTAACTAGATTTATACCTAACCCAAACCCTTTTCCTAACCTTAACCATTACTGATCTATAACTAACCCTAAGACTAACTAAAACTCTATTCACACCATACCTATAAACCTAACCCCTAACCCTAAAAAGGGGAGTCCCCCTCATGGGGACCAGGCTTCGGTCCCCACAAGAACCCTCGGACCCCAGAAAGATAGTAAAAGTCAGGAAACTGGTCCCCAGGAGGTCAGAAATACAAACCCACACACACACACACACACACACAAGTGTGTTTTGGTATCCTTATGGGGACCGTCCATTGACTTCCATTGATTTTAGTAACTAGATTTATACCTAACCCAAACCCTTTTCCTAACCTTAACCATTACTGATCTATAACTAACCCTAAGACTAACTAAAACTCTATTCACACCATACCTATAAACCTAACCCCTAACCCTAAAAAGGGGAGTCCCCCTCATGGGGACCAGGCTTCGGTCCCCACAAGAACCCTCGGACCCCAGAAAGATAGTAAAAGTCAGGAAACTGGTCCCCAGGAGGTCAGAAATACAAACCCACACACACACACACACACACACACACACACACACACACACACACACTTTGACTTTAGTCTCTCCAGCTTTCTTTCTACCCAACCCGATTAGGATGAGCCCAGCATGGTTGCTAGGCAACAATAATTCATGGACTGGCAGTAAATGTATGTTAGTATGAAAATATAACAGTAAGGTCTCGATATTGAGGAGCACCGAGAAAAAGTAGGACTGAATCTGAAAAAAGAAACACACTCTCCCTTCACGTAGCAAAAAATAAAGATCTCCACATTTATATTTAAATTCAGGATCTCAAGTAGAAACATCTAAATTTATTATAATCTGTTTGAAAACAAAAGCATTTCTTGTGGCCTTTAATAGTTATTGTAATTCTGATAAAGTCCGGGTTGAGTGCTTCTCGTGTCTGACTCTTAATATTACAGCAGTCACAGTTAATTTAAAGATTAAGGAAACAGAAGAACTGAAAAATCAAGAGTGGGAGGTGAGAAAGTTTCATTCGTAATAAAAACAGCAGCAATCTTTCTAACAGATACTGACACATACAAACCTCAGGCGCAGTTCTGAACAGCCAGTTTCTCTGTCAGTTGAAGTAGCTACACGTTCAGGGGGGAAACTTTCATTTCTTTACTGTATGACAGAGTCTGTCACATCTGAATGTCAAAACTAAAATCAAGATTTTCACTTTACTGTGAAATCATAACCTAAAATATGAAGCAAATGTCAGATCAATGGGCTGCTATGATTGGCCTTCAAACATCACTTCCACCCCGGGGCAATGTGCTGTTTCACACAGTTACGCCGAATAAAATATGAAAGAATACAGTTAAAATATACCTGCAGGCACTCGGCTCAAATCTGACGACTCACAGAGGAAAGACATTTGATCAACAAACAGTTCAATCAGTCTTTTGAGTGAACTTAGTGCGGGTTTCCTCTCTGGTGCAGAGCATCAGTCAGCTTCAATATGTTTCAAATGGTTTGATGATGAAACGCTTCAGAGAGGCAAAAAGTGTCAGAGTCTTTATTAAACTGTCTTAAACTACTTTAACATTTTCTCTATATGTTTAAGACGATTACAGCAGTACCAGAATTGGTTACAGACTGAGGTTTTCCTAAAAACAAACCGATTACCAGGTTATTAGTTAGAAATGTATGTGAGTTCTTATTTTCAAAGAGGAACGTGTCTGTGGTTCAAAAGAAGAACTACGTACATCTGAAGTTACTCTTTCAGAGTCGCCTGTGCAAACATGCATTTACTTCATGCAGCCACTTTGTAAATGATTTGTTAAAAACATTCTCAGAAACAGCAGATTTGACTGCAGCGCAGGTGAGATGAGCTCTGAGCAAAGGTCAAGGATTGTTTGTTCACACTTTTAAAAAGCCGGCTCATTTTAAATATCAACATCCTGTTCAAATGGGAACAGGTAAAAATGGCTATTTGTTTCAGAGGACAACAAGAATAAATGATTGTTTTTGGATCATTATTACATTTTATTAGTATCATCCTTCAGGTGAAATCTGACCTTTGACCTAACATACTAGGTTTTGTACAAAGTAAACAACACTTACTATAAAAATATATCATCAACCTTGAAGAAATAATCATACTTTCAACTTTAAACTTGTACTAGAGAACTTACAGACAACAGAAAGTGAGATAACTTTTTAAAGAAACCTTCACATCAGGATATTAACTAAATAATTGTATGAGACATCCTGCAGCTCAAACTGAAACAACATTATTATCTTTACCTTAAACGTTTATCATAAAGAGCCTGAAATTTATACCTCATATGGAAACTGTGTTTCTACCACGTATCTGCAAAGCACACGACTTTCATCTGAGTCCTGTTGACATGAGTATTACACTGAATTTCTGCAAATAGATCTTCAAGATGTAAATAAAACTTTAAGACGCAGACTGACTGACACTCTTACGGCTTACAACAACTG
This sequence comes from Pachypanchax playfairii, assembly GCA_006937955.1. Lineage (NCBI taxonomy): Eukaryota > Metazoa > Chordata > Actinopteri > Cyprinodontiformes > Aplocheilidae > Pachypanchax > Pachypanchax playfairii. The sequence continues at coordinate 748,908 of SSNP01000111.1, read as the reverse complement.
AACTTTGAGGTGGAACATTATTGAGTTTTTTATTTAACTGTTGTTAAAATCTGATAAATGTTTTTAGTGTATACAGTTTGAACAGCCCCCCCATCAGGTTGAAGGAGTTTTTTGGAGCCACTCACCACAGACAGAGTGCTGGTCATTGGTCCTCCCTCTGGGCTGAATGTGCCTCCATCTTGGTTCAGCACAGCAGCACCGTCCTGGCTGGACATGCCGGGCAGGTCCATGCCCTGCAGGTGGTAGGAATGGTGTGGACCGGAGCCGGACGGAGGCCCCAAGTGGTGATACTGTCCAGAAGAACCGTGGGGTAGGTGAGGGGGCAGCATGTGGTCTGGCAAGCTGGGGGGAGTGATGGGTGGGATGTGGAAATCTTCATCGCCCAAACCGTTCAGTGAATATGACTACAAACAAAAAGAATTAGTTACAAACAACTACGATCACCAAAATGTAAAAACCAAACAGATGTCTTTTGTTTGCCTCAGAAACCTTCAGCGATGTGGGACAAAGTCACACTTAGAGTTTGGGTGGATGGGCAACACTGCCTACAGCAGAGTGACAAGTTGAAGAAAATCAATAAGAATTGCATCAGGGACTTTAAGACACTCGAGTGTCACGAAACATTACTGTCAGAGTTAATGGATGAGAGCGATTGTAAAAACTGCCCATTATAATTACCTCAGAGAGTTTAAATCCAGTCTGAGCTACAGCTCTGTTTAGTTGAGTTTTTTAGTTGCTCGTCTTGAGCCTGATTTTTCTAATGATAACTCCCAGACTCTCAAAAAGTCTAGTGAACAACTGCTCTTTCATTCAGAAGCTTAATTTATATGTACAAACAAATTTTTCCTAGAAGGATAGAAACAGGTGTTTTTTTTTATAAAGGAAGATATTGAAGTGCTAATTTGGTGTGCAGGAGGAAACTCCGGAGAAATTCTGCATGTGATACAGAGAACAGAAACATGTGAGATGGAGACACGAAGAAAGAAATAGAGTGAGAGAATTATGCAAGAGCAGAGTGGAAGAAAACAGCAGAGAAAAGAGAAAGAGAGGCATGGCTGGAGAAGCCTTCTCATACTAATCTGACAGAGGAGATCTTTTATAGAGACTGACAGCCTTTTCTGCTTGGCTAGCCACACCAGTCTCTCCATCTCGTTTTCTTTTGCTCTTCATCTCTCACCATCCTTCTCCTCCAGCCTCTCTCTTGCACACTTGCTCTCCTAATCTCATCCTCAATTTCTCTTTCATCTTTCACTCTTCTATTCTCTCTCACTCGTTTCTGCTCTATCTCAAAGCCACATGCAGTGTTCGGTTATAATTTGCATGACTCGTGCGCTGAGCGATGAGTTTAAGATTGAATTACACATATACGATCACTTTGGAATTCGCAGCCAGCGTAGCAAACCACAATCCCACCAAATAGTTTCACCGTTTTAAAATCAAATGTGGGAAGCAGAAAATGAAATTAGCAAGAGGGCTGTGTTAAATATTTGACATCTACAAATTGGTTTATGATATTGTCTCGACATTTTTCCTGAGCAACGCATGATTTTATGTCATATTGTTCCTTGAGCTGGAGCAGCATTAGCTGCTAACGCTAGCACAGCTAGCTTAGCCTAGGTTTCCCCTTTCAGTATGTTTTCAGATATTGATCACTCTACTCCAAAATTTAAGAATAATTATAATTATTTTTGATTATTTTGAGAGAAACGCAATTATCTGAAGCAAAGATGAGCACCTGCTGTGTTAATGTGAGGCTTTCACAAACACAGTTTTACTGTATCTGAGACTTGTTTTTGCATGTGGAAGCAGAAACAGGTGATTGTTCAGGAGGAGTCATGTGAATAACAGATGTTTCATATCATTTTCATGTTTCCTTATGAACTGAAGAAGGAGATAAAATTAAATCCAATAAAATAAATGGGATTCAAATAATATATTTCAAATGAGTACCTGAACAGAAAGAAAAAAGAGAAGCTTTTGCAGGTGGTTTTTATTCTTTACATTCACTTTTTAAAGGACAATAAATGAACATCTGGATTGAAAAATGATCAGGAATCAAAATGTTAGCATATTTTGAAGAAATCTATATTTTAACTTTGGTATGTGGTAAAAAAGAGCACTAATGGCAAATAGCTAAACCCTCCTGGTTGTTCCAATGGCCTGTTTTCTCATTGTCCACAGATACATAATCAGCTCTGCTGAACTTATTTAGATATTTTTAGACCATCGTGTGGAGATGGAGGAGAACATCTGAGCTCAATTCATGCTGAAAGCAGTACAGACTGATTTGTTATTAAGGATTATAAAACTATGTTCATTTGAATATCCCTAATTAATCAATCATTTTGTTTTTTTTAGATCAGGTGAACAGCCTGGACTCTAAGCCTGGACACCTACAGACGGTTCAGAACTGATAAATAAACCCAGAAACTCTTTGTCCTGGTCTCACACAGAGACCTGATCGAGTTCCGATCTCAGCATAAATTACACCGTCTGTCTGCTTTCTGTCTGCCTCTTACTCTCCCTCCCTCTCCTACTTTATCATTTCTTCAACTTCTGCATAAATTACTCCTCTTCCTCGCTCTCTCTGCTCTTCCATTCAAGTGAGTACAAAAGCCTTTTACTTGTGCACTGAGAGCTTCTAGAAAGACTAATGTAGTCAGGATTAAGTTCTTTCATACATGTTGTTTTCACATTGCAACTGCGCTTTTCACACCTTCGTGTTTATTTCATGCGGAGTGGAAAAGCACATGTATGTAGATGTTAGTAATATGACACATTATGAATAGCTTTATACCCAAAATAGTCATTTAGATGTATCTCCAATGAGTCATCTGTAAAAATCGTCCATCCGGTAGTCATTTAGTTATGCTTGATCATAACTGTCCAAATCCACTTTATTATCTGAGCATATACGTATTTTATTTAAATCGTTAAAGTTTTTTCTTGATGATCTGGACAAATTTCCAAATTCTTAATAAAACTTTTTTTGGAAAGTCAATTTGTCTTTGAGTTTTACGCATCTATACCTGCATTTTTGATAATCTACACATTAATCATACAGAAACCAATCCAGAAGCATTACTGCTTCAGTAAAACTCTGATAAATAAGTATGATCTTTACTGATGACTCAGAATTGAACATATTGAATTTGAATTGCCGTTTGGATTATGCTTAAACATCTGCTGAAGGTTTATGCAAAGCACGAGTTCACAACACGAAAAATAACAGCAGACTCGGGCCACAGAACCGCCATTTTCTAAATAATACTTCTTCAATTTGTTTTTCTTTCTCAAAAATATCCTGATAAACGTAGTTTCTAAAAATGTTTTCATCCACATGAAAATAACAAAGCATTGTATTTACTATGCCAGGCCTGTATGTGGTGCTGTAATGCTGCCACACCAAAAACCGGAAACAAGCATGAAGTATAGATTACAAGACTAAAATTATTAAAAAAACGTATGTAGAAATGTAAATCTTGTATGGACGGGACTTCTGAGTAGAGTGAAAGATTCTAAACAGGATTACTTGTGTTTGTCTGCGATAAGCAAAGCACCAAAAATGATCATTTAAACACCTGCATTGCCTGCAAACTCAGAGCATTAAAGCAGAAATTAATTTTCTTTATTGGGACTGTTGTGATACTTTTGATCTGGCAGGTAAAATAAAGTTATAAATGCAATAAACCTGCAGTTTAGGTGAATATAAATGTACATACAACACAGAAAAAAAACTTTTGATGGCCAAATATCAGTTATCAATAACATCCAATTATTGTTTAAAATTTAATGTAACAGGTTTCTAAATGACTGCATTAATTTAGTTGGAAAAAAACACCAGCTATAGATCTGTCACACGTATTTTCTAAATATGAAGGTGTGATTAAAACTGCAGCTCCAGGGCAGATCTGATCGTGTGTTTGTGTGCATTTGTGTTCATTCACCCAGGGAAGACGGTGTACGTCGGCCATGTGCGCATCCCTCCTCCATTGCTGTGAGGGCGGATTTGGTGGCGTCACCTTGCTGAGCGGGTGAGGGGGCTGTGGCACACGAAACTGTGGGAAGAATCACAAAGACAAACAAAGACTGAAATGAGCCCAGGGGCAAGGAAGAGGTCAGGGGTCAAACAAAAAGGCCATGAAGAGGAGTAAAGACAAAACAAGAGGAAGGGGAGAGAAATTCTTTATGTAAGGCTCACACACACATGCACGCACACACACACACACACGCACAAACAGTCTCCTATACATGGTGGAAGGAGGAGTTTTTTCTGTATGGATGTAACGTTGCTTTTAAATCTGCATTGATGAACAACTCCAGCTGTGTTGAGGTGACTGAGAGGAAAAAAGCAAGATTCTGTTTAGACAAAGACGATTACGAGTTGTTTCTTTTACAGCTTGTCCCAAGACATTATTGTCATTTCAATGAACAGTTCAGGTTGCCAAAAAATTAATATTCAGATTTCAACTGATACTCAAATTTAAAACCTAATTAAAAACTAATTTGCCTTAATGTCAACTGTTTTTTCTTCACCGTCTTCTACAACTTCACCCATCAGAGCTTTATGTAAACACTCATGATACATTGACTCCGAAAAGTTGCAAAGATCCAAATAACTTAATTATACGTATTTATACAACTGTAACTTTTCTCAGGGCTCTGAATCGCCACTATTTAGTTGCAACCTAAACAACTTTAAAAGACAAGATTTTACAGTTTCATATTTTTAAAATTGAAATCACAGCTTCATTCAGTGACAATAATTTGGCCATCTTTGAGAAAGTATGGAAGCTGAATAGGGCCACAGCAGTGATTAATTTTGATGTGGTTTTCTGGAGCTCAGGCATTAACGTTTCCATTATCTATGAATAACCACATTAGCTTCATCTCATTATCTCGAGAAAAACTTGAGATGATTATGATGGAAAAACCTGGTCAAATTGTGGTTCATTCAGTTTTATTTAGTACACGTTGTTACACANNNAATGCTTTGGAACAGTAATGCAGGATTGATGTTCTGTTGTTGCTAGTAAGACAGTCCAGATTTTTCACACAGCTAAACAAGTATTTCTAACTTGAAATTAAACATATTAACTTGTTATCTTAAGAAAACACGCATAGTTTTCACAAAAGAAGACAAAAATCTAATAGTGCTGTGCGAAGTTTTAATGGTGGTTTGAATGGTTTAAGGGCTCCTAAACTTTGTAATTATGCTCTTAAAATTTTCATCAAGAAGCACCAGAGACACCAGGGGAAAATTTATTGTGGAGCAGTAAAACTTTAATTTACCAACTTTTCCCTCTCCATGAAGTATCTACAGTACTGAGTATAAAGTATTTTTGTTACTATCAGTGTCAAATTACAAATTTTAATTACATTGTAGTTGTGGATTTTGACATTTAAGGTGATTACTATGAGAGAAAGGTCAAAGTAAAATACCTATTTATTCAGAAACGTGCACAGTCTCAGTATGAGTTACAAACCACAATAACAGCACAGCACATGTGAGACCAGCTCATTTACTGGTGCAGCTGCTCGTCACTTTCTGTCTGAATAAACAGAGAACAAATAGACGTGGCCACTCTGCAGGAGAGAGAGAGAGAGAACCCTTCTAACGCAGAACTGGCAATTATTCATTAGAAAAACAGATTTGTTAACAGGAACATATATGACCAAAAAAAAAGCTCAAAAGCAATGAAAGTAAAGTTTAATTTGCTGCAGCTGGACAGAGGGATTATAGACTGATAGCTTCTGGTCTAATTAGTCAAAGTTACAGTAACTGGCTGAAGTAAGATAACAGATCATACAGAACCAAATAAACATGAGCATGTTTACAGACTTAATATTCAAGCTGTCTTGAGGTTTAGTATCACAGAGCTGGACACATGCATCTTCTGTTTCAGCTTTTTTGTTGTGGATCAACTTGTTTGAAAACATGTTGAGAATTATCAGTTTCCAAAACTGTTCAAGCACTTTGTGTTTATGTGCTTAACACGATTGTAGTGTTTAATAATAATATTTTTTTAAATGCACAGTGTAGCATCTATTATTATATCTAAAGAAGCAAATAAGCAAAGAGAGTAAATAGAACAGTTTTTTAGAGTTTCTACTTGAAAGTTGCAGGGAAAAAGTTTTTTCGGTGCAAACCAACACTGACCTACTACAGATGCCCTATATGACGTGGCGGGCTGTGTAAAACTGAACTGGAACTGTGGTTCCAGTACTGACTGATATCCCTTTATATCTACAGCCCCCTTGTTTCAGTTTTAACACAGTTACATCTCTTCTTCTGCATCTAGAAATACAAAAATGAGACGCATGCACGGAGGAGGACGAGGGTCAGACTGGATCTAAACAGATCCCATTTCTTATAACAACCTCTGACTTTGGGGTAGAAAAGGTACTTCAATAATAAAGCTATAAATTCTTATTCCACTCACCACTCCCCTATTACAGAACAACACTATGAATAAAACATCAAATCACTGGCTTCTCTGCCACACAATATTCTCTATATGCTTCTTTATGAATAATGTAGCAGTGCTTCTTATTAATATGGGCTTTTCCTCAGTGGTGAAGTAATTCTGCACTAACAAACACACATGGTAAGCTTTAATGTCTGGACCCTTGAAGCTACACAGTCACATCCACAGCCATATGAAAACTGTTTGCCGCATGCTGCCGCTCCATTGCTGTTGCAGAGTAATCTAATAACATCTAAGCTTTACTGTGTTTGTCATTATACCCAGCTGCTCTAAAGCACAGATCTCAATGTATGTAATCAAAGCTATATTTTCTAATCTTCATCCATTTTCCATGAGCAGGTTATTAACATACATTCTATATTTACATGAAATACTTAATATGGAAGCTTACGTTATTTTTATTACCGTTATTTGGAAAATCAGTAAATTTCCTGACTGTTTTATGAATTACTCTGTTATCTATTTTATATGTTATGATTTTTAGTGTCTTAAGCTGATTTTTTTCAAATTACACACGTAAAACTTGAACAAAAGAAAATCCATTGTAATTCTGAACACAGAACGATTTTGGAAACTACAGATTATTCAGTACTTGTGTTTATAGTTTATATTTAGACAGATTTTCTGATCATCGCAGATTCATTCATACAAAATATATTTCACTAATTATCTTCTTAACCATATAACACCAAATATGTTTTTAATAGCTCTGCCTCTTTAATAGGATTGGCACTTTCTTCAACAACCTGCTGTATTCATTCCTATTCATGTCTTCTGCCCTCTAGTGGAGGACATTATACTAAATTTGTTATAAATTTGTTACTTTATTGTTATTATCCAGTAAACAGTTAAAAACATTTCTCACAATTATTTTAAGTATCAGGCTTTAAATGATTAAATCAACTGAACTCAGCACATTTTTGTGCTTTAGTAAATCATTTATAACATATTAAAGTCCTGAACATTCAGTCTTATCAAATGAGTTTTACTTTTTTTCATGCTCAAAATTCAAATAACCAAATGAAAACATGACCAGCTTTTAGAGATTTTTATTACACCGTGGTTTGTTCCATTGTCAGTACACATACAGGAACATAACCAGGAAGCTGAAGCCAAAAGAAAACAGCACCTTCTAGTGGCTGGCCGCAGCGGCTTGGCGGGATAGAATGGGGCTCTTCACTACTAGTACAATGTTGTTAGCTAGGCTATTAGCTTCAGTTACATCGTGTGAGTCTGCAAACAGGTGCAGCTGTGCGCGACCGCACCACCGTTTCAAGCCGATGGTTCGTACTGCAGCAGCTTCAGCGTCTTAGAATGGTTCCCTTAGTTGTATATTGTTGTTGATCAAAGTAAAAGCTAAATTTGGATCAGCTCGTGTAATATCTGTGACTCAGCCTCCTTATGTGTGGCTGAACGTGCGCGACCGCTGCACATTATTGTCCACACAAAAATGTGTTTTAGAGCGGTGTCCAAGGTATAAATCAATGTATCCCAGCATGAAGAGAAAATCATTCATTAATGTACTAAAAGCGTGTTTTCACACAGTCACAAACACTAAAATGAACTCTGATAACGGTCATATACACTTCCTGTTCAAACTCCCTCAGTATTGAGAGGAGGTGTGACCGAGACCGAGCTCTTTTATACTCCAAAGCGGCAGAACCGTGAAGTCACGTTTAGAGAAAATAAGGTCTCAGCCAATAGCAATGCCTTATTCAAATTCAAGTGTAACGTTTTAACCTGAAGAGGGTGCTCCACTAACGGTTTTTGGTTTAAAATTAATAGTTGTATAAAAATGTGCTAAAATACCAAAAAAAGACCCAGAAATGTAGGCAGGGCTATTAAACACTCATTTATAGAGTTTATCAGCAAAAAAAAGTTGATTTGGGGGTAAGTTGCTCTTTAAGTCCCACCCCCTCCGTATCAATGACTTCCTGATTAAAAAAGTGAGAATACACTTCTGATTTTTGTTTCCAGATTTCGACTCACACTAACTGAAGTAGTTTTTATTTTTGTGTGGTACAGTACTTTCAAATATGAATTGTTTTAGTTCATTTTTGGATGCTTAAAAAATACTATGATTGTGTTTGGGTAAGTGTGCGGGACTTTCGAACTGGTGTCTAATGTGCCCAAATAAAATATATTAACAGGATATAATGAAATGTGTAAAACTGAAGTAGACAGAAATGATCATCTAGTCATTAAATATGTGGACTTGCTATTGCCCCCTACACCCACCCCCCAACCATCCACCCTTCATTTAAAGTCAGAAGCCCATGGGCTTTTGCTAATACGTCTTTATATAAACTGATGAGATGCAACATGTTCACATATGATACTGAGTTATCTAGTGTGCGACATATGCAAGTTTTATGTTAGTTAGGGATAACTGACAATGATACCAGACAAAATACATCAGAGCACATCAAACTAGACACCTCAGTTGATGTAGTGATGTAAACATGTTTTAATGAAAAATTTTTTTTTAACATTTGTGAGTTTCTTTTTTTCAACTGTGAGATGAAAATACACAGAGCTTTGATATGTCCTACTGTGAGCTGTGAATGATAAAGATTTATAAAACACAATAAGGGTTGGGGTTGAAATGAGACTGGAAAAGTTAAAGGTGTTTGAGTGATTGAATGTTCTTAAAGAAAGCAGTACAACTCTCAGGTAAAATAATATCCTTGATGAATTAGGATGTAAAATCCTCAGAGGGTTTTTTCCAAATTACCAAACAGATTTAAATTACACACCCAATGACTGTTAAGTTTATTAAAGACGATGAAGGTAGAATCCCAGGTAGTGTGCTAGAGCTTTAGCAGTCACTTCTCATGTGTCCACTGAAAGGTGACATTATATGTTTGTCTCTGTAACTCGAGCTGAATCCAAACAAACACTGGGATGTTTCATTACTTCCTAGTGGACTCATTTCCCTTCTGCACAAACCAAATATATATTCAGAAATGTAAAGGTACTTTTACACTTCCTTGATTGATTTAGGTTAAGTTAGAGGAAGTAAAGGGTAAAAATGACATATCCCTGGCAATTTCTTATTTTTTAGTTGTTTTAGCAAAAATAAGTAACCCTGTTACAGAAGAGAGGAGAAATGTTATGCAACATAAAAAATAAGAGAAAACATTTAGTTTTCTCTATTATTATCATTTTCTGTGGCTTTTTTAAGTTATGCATTGGATCTTACAGGAGTATCTCACTGGACTGTGAGTGTTGGCTTCATAAAAGAAAATACAGAAATCTTCAGGCAGAATCACGCTGACATTGTTGAAATTGCAAATAAATTGTGATGTTTGTGCAACACTTGTGTGGATGCTGTGCAAATGCCACAAAGTCTCCTAATTATATCTTCATTTGTTTGTGATTTATCTCATTTTATCTGCAATGTTGTTGCTGTCAATACGTCAGATTCTCTTGTTTTGACTACAGTTGCGGCTTAGTTTGACCAAAACAATTTCACATTTCTTACTATTTCTGAATCACAGAAACTGAATGGAAGAGGGGTGCAGATGCCTGCAATGACTTCATAACTATTCTGTGAGAAAACTTAGTCTCAGAAATTGTTTTAAAGTGTCTACAATTCCAGAAAATGTAGCACGTTGCCACTCCCTAGTCACTGCAAATGATGTCAACAAAACAAAGTGGCCTAACCTGAAATATTTGAACTGTCAATTAATATTAATTTAAAATCTAAGGTTTTATTTTTAGTTTCAAAACAGCAACTGTTAAAACACTTCAAGAAGATATCAGACAGACTAATTCACACAAAATGAAAGACACACACACGCTAACCTGATTGGTTGGGGTGAAGTCAAGGCTTGCTTCTGGCATACCCAGGAACATGGTGTCCCCATCCAGCTGGAGAGAACAAAAGCAAGAGTAACAATGTCAACAAACTAAAATCAAACACTGCAAACACAGAACAGCCAGCAGTGAGGAAGATGGAGGTAACAGATTAACTGGCAGGCAGCCAGCCTCTTTTCTATCTGTCTTCTTTGGACATTAAATGTTCTGCTTTTAAACCCGTCTTTGAATAAAATCTGTTATACAACAACATTCCACATATTGATACTTTATTATTACAAGACAAATGTATTAATTAAAGGGTAGAATAATATCATACAAGGAAAAGACTAAAGAACAAGGTTATATTATAATTTATATACAGATATTCTTATACCAGGTTAAAGATTTCATCACAGGAAGTTATTTCTATTCCACTACTCTGAGGATTTTAAAGTCTCACAGTAACATTTAAACTTTTCTTGTATCTAACATTTCCAAAAGGCTCATGAGCGTCCAGGCTGAAATAGGTGAGGTGAATATAAACCTCTGAACATTAAAAGGTTCCGACAGCAGGATACTCATTTTTTCTTGATCACTGAAACATAAATAATATACTATAAATATTACATGTATGGTAATAATAAACAGAGGACTTCACTAATCGACCTCATTTTATTATGGGTGCCGTGCTTCCTTCTGCAGGACACCTTCTGTTTATTTGTGATTTAAATGTCCTCAGGTTTTATAGTAACTCTACGCCATAGATAACAATCACATTTCCTCATTTCATCAGATCACACACTTACGTTAAGTGATTAGAGTCAGTCAGTCGGTATCAGCTTTCGATATGATGAAGGTTACTTTTCATCCTCAGTTGAGATATTTATGCCCAAAAGATTATTATTACTGTTCCAGATTTTGTATTGTAATATTTTCAATTTTCATAAAACAGTGTGAAACCTGTGAAAAAATAAACCAGAGGGGATTTTCTGTGTTTGCATAACTTGAACCATTAATACATCCTGATCTAAATAAATATGTACATGAATAAAAATCCAAACATGGAGTGACAAGACTTAAGGGGTCAATTCTGTTTAAATCAGCAAATTATTTTAATGAAACACTGATTCCTCATTTACAAGAATGGAAAAAGTCCCTGTTTATGTGCTTTTGTTTGATGCCAGTTAGTGTAAGAATCTTTAATGTGCTTTATTTTAGATTATTTCAATCATGGCAGCAAACACTCTAAGTTTAAATCTACATTTATTTCAAAAATAGATGAGTGATAAAAGTCAAAATTAACAAACTGTCAAAGATTCATCTTTTCTAAAATGAAATAGAAAAAAACAACAATAATCTTTGACAGAGTCCAGGTGAAGCACAGCCAACCAAAAGCATGTAAAGGTGTGTGTGTTCAGTTGGAGGTTTAAGAATCGTTTAAAGGCAGAACTGTACTTCTGATGTTAATTAAGCAACAAATAAAAATCATAATAATGTCGCTGCTGGAAGTTCTTAAACTAAAAAGATTATTTCTCACATTGGACAGACTGCACCTTTAATATTAGTACAGTACATTTGTACTTAGTTTAAATGAATGAGAAAGTATTTTGCTCATATCACAATGTTTTGGTGATGTGTGCTCCAGGCTGCACACGGAAGATGAAAACCAAAAACTGTTTTCAACTTTAAAATGTGACATCAAAGCAGAAGCAAATCAGAAAAAACCTGGTCAGTTTTAAACTGTTTGATATTTATACTGACTTTTTTTTTGGAAGGAAACTAACACTGTTTTTGGTTTGCTTAATGACCAGATCTTCCTGGAAGAAACAATACTGTATATCAGTAGAACATTCCTTATCAAAAATAAAATACAAAAAAAAAAAAGACAAAATAAAATAGTTAACAGTTTATGATTGTCATTATGATTAATAACGTGAATAATTTAAAAGACAGCAGAATTTAAAAGCACGATTATACACTTTGCTACTATTACTCATCAAACCCGACATCCCAAACAAGGAAGAGCCAAACAAACTCGTATTTGCATTTGTAGGCCATATTCAAATGATTCGTGGTATCCTGGGTACATGATCATTGTTTCAGTTGACAAACACAAGAAGAACATTTGAACAGGTGGGGAGACGCAAAGCACTAACTTGTGTATACACACACACACCCACACACACACACACAAGTGTGTTTTGCTATCCTTATGGGGACCGTCCATTGACTTCCATTGATTTTAGTAACTAGATTTATACCTAACCCAAACCCTTTTCCTAACCTTAACCATTACTGATCTATAACTAACCCTAAGACTAACTAAAACTCTATTCACACCATACCTATAAACCTAACCCCTAACCCTAAAAAGGGGAGTCCCCCTCATGGGGACCAGGCTTCGGTCCCCACAAGAACCCTCAGACCCCAGAAAGATAGTAAAAGTCAGGAAACGGGTCCCCAGGAGGTCAGAAATACAAACCCACACACACACACACACAAAGGTAGACAGGCAGGTGTAGCTGCCCCATCCATCTGCCAGCTGTTGGGTTTTATGCAAACGAGGTGTAGAATTACAGAGTTAACAGAAAGTCAAAAAGAAATCAACAGTGTTGCATTGGATGGTGTTGGCTCGGAGCATTAACAGTTAAAGTTTTAATGCTTTAGGTTTTAAATAAGAACACAAACAGGGAAGTGAACGTTTCCATCTCTGAGAATTGTACTCATTCAGCTGCTGAGCCCTAGTTCGTCTATGTACATTGATGAATCCCGTCACGCAACATACTCAAGCTCAGAATGCACATATACTGTTGTCACAAACTATTTAGAAACCCTGTGCAGTAAAAGGAGACTTCCCATTATAATAAAGTTGTAAATGCTTCACAATAAGCACTAAGACAATGTCGCTTATTTTTGTTGTCATAAAATACCACAATAATAAAATGGCTTCCTTCAAACAGACTTTGTACAGACACACTGTGCCTTTAAGGTTTAATATGGCCAATTTTATTATAATTACCAAATTACTGCCTGAGTGATGAGTAACACACAATAAAGCCAACATCATAACTCTTTTACATCTTTTATGGCTCATTTCAACAATTTTCAGCTCATTCCACAGGCTCCCTGCACATTTTAGGATTCATTTTGTCTGTTTTTAAAGCCCTTAATGTTCTGGCCCCTCCCTACCTCTCTGAGCTCTTACAGTCTTACACACCCTTCATCACTCAGGTCAGCTGATCAGTTGCTCCTCAATGTGCCTAAGACTACACGTTGACATTAGAGGGGAACGTGCTTTCACTGCTGCAGCTCCCAAAATGTGGAATGATCTGCCTCTGCACATTAAACAGGCCTCTGTCTGTTTGTCAAGCTTCTCTGAAAACGAGTCTCTTCTTCTTGGATTTCAACACTTTAAAATGTTGATTTGATTTTGTTTTATTTGTTTTGCTTTTGTTTTATTAATTAGTTTTGATCTTAATTGTGGCTGTTTTAAGTTGCTTAATGAAGCATGCTGCTGCTAATGCTGCAGTGATGATGGCTGAAAAACGTTTAGACCAACATCTTGTTTTACGATATGAGTCACAAACCATCAGCAACATAATAATGTTCCACCAGCACAACCAGTGTAAGCACAAGCCAAAACCCTCTTCAGAACCAGTTCAACCTGCTTTCATTAGTCTAACTTCAACCTGAAATTCAAAAAGAATTATTCAGGAAGTCACGTAAAAATATCTGTTCTTTCTGGAACAAAAACAAACCTGAATCTGACAAAAATTCATTACACTTCGCCATAGGTTGTAGTAAGAGTGATCCTGAAAATAATTTTTGTTTAGAAAACAAGGAAAAATAAATATCATCAAGAGCACACTGTTTAATTTTATTTGGAACAAAACAATAAGCAATTGTGTACTCAAGGGAAGCACCAGATAATGATTAAATATCATTTATTATCTTTAAATCTATAACATTAGATTTAAAAAAAACACAAGAACTACTGTGCCAAATTATATCAGGGTACAATTAGTTATCTGAGCAAGTAAACAAATGTGTTTGTGCAATTCAACGACTTATATAGATCTCGACCTACAGTGAGTACCGTCAGAGGAGAGGAGAGGAGAAAGAATGAGGACAGAGAAAAAAACCCAGAGGAGAGAAATAGTGATGATTCCTTTTCAGTGGGCGCTCGGTGTGAGACGCAGAGTGGAAGTTATTACGCTCCTCATTAACTCAAAGGGACACGAGGACAGAGACGACTCTCAGTGGCTGTCACTTCATCTCATTTATACCTGGTTACTCAACAGAAATGACAAGTTTCACTAAAACTCCCTTTAATATTTCAAGGTTTTCCATGTTGAAGCCACTAAAAGATACTCTTATCTAACTCCTACTAAAAGTTCAGCATGTATAAACTTCTTACTGTTTGGGTCGTAAATATGTTGCTTTTTGATATCTTTTGAAGAGAATGCCACTCAGTTTAAAACACTTCAGTTCAGCGGACTGAAATGACTGACTCTGACTTTCGGTTTGGCAGAAACAGCTTTCTGTCTGTCTATAAAGTGATTACAGTTTACTGGTTTGAAATTCAGGAAGCAAGAAAACAAGAAACAGTTCAAGTAATAAAAGAGGTAAAACGATCTAAGATTTGACTATGATTCTTGTTCCCTTCAGACTGAAAACTATATGTTTAGGATCTTTATATATCCTATCCGTCTTTCATCAGTGAAAGTGCTGATTGACAGGTTAGCACTCTGTTGTGCATGTGACCTGAAAACTGGCTTAACAGAAACATTGTTTTCTTTGCTATTTTTATTTCACTAAAGAAACTCCTGCAATTCCGTCTTGGTTTTTATAATAATAATAAACCCAGCTGAAGTGTTACCACCCTGGGCAAACACAGCTGGCACGCAGCAGTAAAACAAAGGTGCCAAAGCATCATTTAGTCTGGTGATACGTTACTGCCAGGAGATGGTAACAGAAGCTTGTTAGCTAGCATTTTGACTTTGTCAATATTATGGACAAAATGGTGCAGCTGTGCAGTTACACTGGTCTAGTCCAATGCAGACCTGGGATTTTTCTTTGGGTGTTGTTTGTGCAACCCCCCCCCCCCCCCTCCCTCCCTCCCTTCCCTCAACCCCTGCAAACATGTTTTCCATCACAAAATCATAAGACTGTCTCAAAAACAATATGAGTATTTGGGACTATTTTTCATTTAAAAAGAAGTTCTAGTTAGGCATGATAAAAATGGAGCAGCATTGTTTCTTCTCTCTCAGCCAAGAAAACCTCAGTGTTGATGTGTTGCGGCTTTGGTTGTTTTACATTGCTTTCATTTTTCTTCAAAGACAAATTGCATTAATTCATGTTTCATGACAATCATCTATATCAATACTTAATGTGTATCAAACCTTTCAGGGAGAGAATCACCAAAAAAATAAAAAAGATGGCAGGGCTTGTACTAAAACCAAATGACTTCTCATCATGTCTCTCTCTCTCATCTCTGCTGTTCACTCCCCATTTCTGTGTGTACGTCTGTATTTGTGTGGGTAAAGCAAAGGTTTGAATAACAAGCAGCCAGCTAAGTGGGTCAGGGTCGGAGGAAGGGGGAGAAAGAGGGGGAGAGAGGGAAAGAGAGAGAGACTATAAAGATGACAGACAAGGACAAAGGAAAAGAGAGGAACACATCGTATCAAGGAAAAGATTAAGGAGAAAAAGGAGAGGTTGAGAAATAGACTAAGTGCTGTAAAAAAGAGAAATAATTAAAGAGTGAGTTAATGTAAAAAGGAGTGAGAGGAGAGGATAAAAATGGAAGGAGAGTGATTTTACTGCATGTTCAATAAACAAGGCTGCTGTCTGGTTGCCTAGACATTGGAGTTTTTTACAGCATGTTTAAAAAGTCACTTAAATAATATTTTATCTCACTGGGAAATCTGAAAACATTGATTTTGCTTGACAACTGGGACTGTTTCTTATTTTAAAATAGACTTTTAAAGGACAATTTGACAGTCATAAACTCAAAAAGAATGCAACATGCACACAGGTTAAAGCTACAAACGCATGTCTGGTAGTTAAATGTCCCATAAAGCTAGAATGTCTGCCAAATTTCACTTCCTCTTCCGATAAAGTATATACAGAAATAAAAATATATCATCCACTTAAAATGTGTCCAAAAGGGATGGTTAGGACCTTTAGGACTCTAATGGCTTTAGGCTGAGACGTGAGCCTGTTAGTCTGGACGAAGCAGAAGAGATTTTAACAGATTGAACAGTCGGAGGGGAAATAAATCAACTTCTGAGGAACAGAGATGCAAAAAGAAAGAAAGACTTCTGAGTGGCTTTGACAGATTCACCCAGCTGCTGTAGTTCAGCTCAGCAACTGTTTATCTATCTTATCTCTGTCACCGTGACAACAACATAAACATCGTTTTATTGGCTAAATGTATCCACCCTGGTTGTAAATCTAGACTGTGTGTAGACAAACAGCTTTTTTTGTGTTTGTTATATTTCTATAGTGCTAAAAGCAGATACATCTTCATTCTCTTTGTCAAACTATGATAAATCTGTCATGAATCTTTTATTATTGTTTCAGTAAATCACAGTTTTTATTCAGTACTGCTGATGAGGGTTTGTTTGATTTCTGTGACAACGTAAAGAGCAATTTTCTCCACAGTTAATTCATCTATTTGAACCACAGATGCATCCAAAATTGCATAACAATCATATAAAGTAACACCACAACTTTGAGCCACAGCAGGTACTATTTCTAAAGAATATCGCACGTGTCCTAAAATGATTTGGAACAATTGATGATAAACTGTGTGAATGATTATTTTGAAACAAAAGATCTCTTGTGTCAGCTTGTTGACACATGCAACAGTACTGGTGCTACATTAGTAAATATTTGAGTCGTAGCAGAGTTCATCTGTTGGATTTCCTATTCGTACATTAAAAAAAATTGTGGTAAGTTGTGTAAGAGTAACTAACTGTAAAACAATAAAATCAAAAAGAAAAGTCTGTCATTTTACACACATAAAGCCGCCTGCAGTCATCGTGTATGGATTTGATTTTGTCTAGTTTTTCCTCTGCGGAGTTCTGATCGCACTTCAAATTTTGCTGTTCAGAAAACTTCCTGATTTCGGGGAGAAATCTTTTTTTTTTAAACATTGTCAAAAAAGGGGAGGGTTTTGCCACAATCATCTCGCATGAGACCTATTGTTTTTGATGAAAGTCCCAGATCTAACATTCACCACAGGATGCAGAAAAACACAAAAACAGAAGCTGAATCACAGCGCAGTAGAAAAGTTTGTTTAAAGTCACAGATAGTTTGTAGAGGAAACGGGGTCACACAGATACAACTTGTGACAATGTTATTTCAATCTTTCCACAGCAATTAGCACTTCACTACAACAGTTATGATTGCATGATTGAGAACAAAAGCTGAGCGCTACAGAAAAATGGGTTCCAACTATTTCTGAATAAAGCTGCTGGAAGTGATCCAATCTTATCCGCCACAAGTTAATTGAGCCAAGTCATTGTCACAAATACAGTACACACAAACGCCGAACAATGCAGCGATGATTGCAGTATGTGATTTGATTGCAATATGTTTGTTTTGGAACTAAAATCCTGATAATTAGTCTCTTCTGGCAGCACTCTGTCTCCACCCATCTGTTCCATTTGGCATCCCTCCACCAACAAGGAGTCCCTCATTGCTCCGTCCCCGTGATTCAACCGACTGAAACACTTTCACACAAACCAGCGCACAAGCAACAGCGCAGAAAGTCACCCAATCACTGTTGAGCTTCAGGGGCGGGGGAGCAGAGAAGAGTCTGGCGAGATATTCTTTAGTGAGGAAGATGGCCAGCGTGGACAGACGGACAGACAGATTGACTGCTTGTGTTCTGAAAGATAATTAGATAAGATGCCGGCACTTTGGCTGGATAGAAAACTAAAGGAGGGTACAGTAGAAACACAAGCAAAGTACAGCAAAGATAATAGTAGATGTGAAGTGAATCTGTTTTTTTTTAATATCTTCAACTGAACAAACGAAACACTGTTGATTTATTGCAGTAAAAATATAAAACAGTAGAGTCAGTAGTGTCAGCGTTTTTAGATCCGTTCAGGTTGTGTTCCTTTACGAACATCATTTACCATGTTTCCATATTACTGCCTCAAATCACTGACAAATTAATCCATATTAATTCATTTTTATAATCCTGACTGACAAAGATTGTTCCTTAAAAATGGTAATGTCTCCTTTCAGGTTCAGTGAAGAGTGCATTATTTTTCAGAGCAGAGGGGATTATCCTGTTTATGCCAAGGCTACATGCCAGTAATCACAATATATAGTAGGTTAAGTCGGCCAACTCATGTGGAGCAGATTTATTATTACATGAAAACTGAGTGCGTACTCTGCAGGTATATTCCAAGCATGGGGAGATCAGGGTGTGATGATGATAATCACACACACACAAACCCTTGTGGGTTTTTTACAGTTTCTTTAGGCTGTCAATCTACTTCCAAGATGCCTCTAGATGAGTGTCAGACGAAGCATAAGGTGTTAAAGATTTCTAAAACTTGTATAAAGGATTTCCAATTATTAGAGAAAAAACTGATTGGGGCTGATGTTTGGAGGTGACGGCAGTGTTTAGAAATATCAATGAATAAAACCAAATGTAACTCTTGCAGAAAAACTTGAAAAATCAAGTTTTTACAACAGCCTATGGAGCTTATGAAATACGACATGAACAAAAATAATGTCTGTAGCAGCTTCACGTGTTTCCAGATGACCTCTTTAACAGCAGAGCAACAGGAAGAAGTGGGAAGAGGCAAAGACGCAACACTTCAGAGATGTTTCTTAAACACTGAAGCGATAGAGTTCATTATGGTTAAAAGGCTTCTTGAACGTGATGTTTAAACTGGTATCAATTTGCCAACACTGCAACGTGTGCCTCCACGGTCACATCAAAGAAACCATAAGGTCAATTAACTCTGACGTATTATTCTATAATCTTTTTGTTACTAAGCAATGTCTCTGATATGCTTCAATTTTGCTTTTCAAACAATTTCTATATTTCATACCAAAAACCATCTTCAATGAGTTTCTGTCAATCTGCACTTTAATCTAGATTGTAAGTGTGTTTCTAAGATTAGAATCAGATATTAAAGAGGTGTGACAGATGCTAAAACCAGCTTCTGTTACAGTTAAAACTCTAATGAGAGTTTTTAATAACATAAACTATAGCTCTGTCGTTCTAAATGGCTGCACGGTCCATGAAATGGTGACAGTGAAGCAGCACTAACAACATCAGCACCCTGAAACTAAAGCAGCTCGTGGTAACATTTCACCGTGATTCAGTTTTATCTTTATTTTTATTTTATTTTCCAAATGTCAAACTGTAAAATGACAGTCCGAATATAGAATTCATTTCCTGTGTCAGCCCTGCTTCACATCTTCTAGACTTTTTAAAGATCATTTTTTTGAGTAAAACTGTATCATCAGCATCACGTTGGAAATTATTAGTATCAAACTTAAGCCACTACATACACACTCAATGCTACTGTAGAAAATGTGACTATTCAACTGTAGTAAAACTACTAATAAGTATTGGAATAGTTAAATCTATGCTTCATTTATTTTTGAGCGTACTCTTCCCTCTTTTTTCTCCTTTATTTGTCTCTTTGGAGCTTCTATACTATGACAAAACTCCCCGTTTTTCTTGAGATTACAAATTTTCCTGCAGTTTCTCTTCCTGATTCTCCTGCTTTTCATGTTTTTTCCTTGATGTTCTCTTCTTTCTTGTATTTGCTTTAGAAATACCTCACCCAGCTTTCTCAATCATTATGTTTACATTAGGCTCTCTCCCTCTTTCTGTCCCTCCTTTCTTCCTTTCGTACTTTCTCCAATTCATCCAATCTTGATTCTTCCAACCTCTTTTATTCTCCTCCTCGGGGCCACGAGGTAAAACCGACTGTACACTTTTATGATTATTACATATGCCTTAGGAAATATGCTAAAAACAGAGCTTATTGTGTTAATATATCCATCGGGCTATTTTAGGGTTAAACAATCACAAAGCACTAAATATAGTAACATATAAACCAATATGACTCATTTGTTCAAGAAGAGAAGATGATGCACACAATGAGGTCTATAATCAGTCAGCACCATCTAAAGTCAAATACAATCACATGGCTTCAGATTCTGCAACTATAAACTCCTTCATCCAGCATGTCTTCAAAGAAAGTTCGTCTCTGCAGGAGCATAAACAACCTTCTTTATCCGTTGCCTTTTTCCAGATTAAAAACATTAAACACTGAGTGATGCATTATAAACACATGACATTATATCCTAATACCAACAAATCAGATTCATCACCAGGTAATCCACAAACTATAATCCTGACTGAGTGAGATTTAATCAGCATTTGGACAGGAAGAAAATAAAAGCTGAACATATTCATGTAGTTCTTAACTGATTCGGTTTTTGTGTGTGCAGATGTTGTAATGTCCAGTTTTACAATGTAAACAGGTCGAGGGCGGAGTACGATAGATGGCAAGCACAGTCAGTATTTACATCCTGATTCCTGCATGTGGGTCAGTTTCAGTAAAAAGATTTAGTTCATGTTTAAAGTTTATATAAATCTGCTTGAAGATTGTTCTTGAAAATCAAAACATACTTAAATAAAACCACATAATGCTGCAGTCATTGGTGAAGAAGATTCTTGGTGGATCCATTTATTATCAGCATTTTCTCTTTATGTGAAGAAAATGTTTTAGGTCACAGTTTCTCTCCTATATCCTAATTTTCCTTTTTACTCTTCTGTATATTAAACATCCTGTATCTCCTACTTCTAAGTGTCTTTTCAGTGACAGTAAAACAGGAAATGATAAGTAGAAGTCATGCAAAACATTTTGTTCACTGAGTGCGTGTGTGAAGGCTGCATGCACCCAATCCAGCAGCTCTGGGTTTCAGTTGAATGGTCTTCATCTGATTTCTGATTCAGACCTATTCAAGCTGTATATGTACCAAAAGGATGATTTGTCATCATTAATCTAATCATGGCTGTAATATGTACCTATTCAGTAGTAACTGTGCATTGATTTTTCTGTTATGTTCAAATGGAAAATGTGGATCATGACTGTTATTACCTCTCTACATTAAACATCTGTCGCAGCCACCTCTCTAACTCACTGTTTCTTTTTTCTTTCCTCTCCTTTTATTCCTCTGCAGCTTCGTAGTTTCTCCTCCCATTTCCTGCCTCTCTCCTTTTTTCCCTTCCTTTTTTACATTCTCTCTTTCTCTGTTCCGCCACACAGTAATATGATCTCGTCTATCAGGCCGACAGAGCCGTGAATCAAAAGACACACACAGAGAAATATAGTACAAACCTTGGAGGCCCCACCCCCCACCGCACACTCTCTCTGTCACTCTGTTTCTCTCTCATCTCCGACATGCCTACCCCCAACAACCCTCTCTCCCTCCAGTCCCTACCCCCAACCACACAGCTCGCTTTCTCCACATCCCCAGCATCTACCGTCTCTCTCTGCTTCCCGCTTTGTGAAACTACAACTCTCACCAGCAACAGCGCAGCACCATTTCATCACAGTAAAGACCCTTTTAAAGAAATGATGTAATTCTGACATTTAAAATAATGCACAGGTATGTGCCAGAGTGAGTTTGGTCATTCCATGTGTTAAAGAATGATCAATGCAAAAAAAAAGAAGAAAGGATTTGAAATAGGATTATTTCATCATTTAGTGACCAATCAGCAAAAGTGCATAACCAGCAAATAAGTGAAAGTTTTGTTTAAGTGCAACCTGACCAGAGAAAGTCCTTGAGGTGACTGGATGACTGGATGAACCACCTCCTGGTCACAGCTTGACTTCAGCAGAGCAGGACAGCAAAGTCAAACTCAGCTTAAAGAGTGAGGGAACAGTTAGCACCGAGTAGTGGATTAGATGACAGGCTTGTGAATAATCCATTCAGAGATGTGGACCACCCTGCCACTGGCCAGAGCATATTCTGAGTTTATTCAGTCCACATAAAGTTATCTACGGGGAAGAACTCAGATAATTCATGCCAATATGAACAAAGCCGAAGTTATAAATGATCATAGAAAAAAACACAGTGTGAGGTCACCTACTGTCCTACATCAAACTTTCATAATAACAATAATAATAACATTTAGTCCAAAAATAGTGACACATTTGAGCAAGAGATGATAATATTTCAGTTTACCCTCAACTTCAACTCTGTGGTATGTTTGTTTTTACTTACTGTCGCATCACAAATACTCATCTCATCAAAGCTTCTGCAAATGTTAGATAAAGATAAAACATTACACAGAAAAGGAAAGAATCATCTGCACGGGAGGAGCGTAGCCTGTTACAACACATGGATCAACGGGTGATAAACTGATCAGATTTCTTTGAATACATCTAGTTTCACACCCACAGCCTTAACACGTAGTAGTATTTTTAACTATGTGACTGTGGAAAGGTTAATTATCTGCTGGCTCAACACATCAGCTGAACCTAATTAAATAATTAAGCAATTCATCACTGTCAAATCAACATTATTTTGCTGGGGATTCACACACTTAGACTGAACACCATTCTTTTGAATATACTGAAAATTAAAAGTGACTGAGGGATCTAGTCATCCAGTGTTAGAGGAGTGCAAAGCGCCTGATTCTGGGATCCAAGTCCAGGTTTCTGTTATGAGTCTGACTCTGACCTTTGGCTTTTCTGTGGAGGAAGGAACACAACAGATATTCCCTGATGCAGATCAACTTGATTACCTTCCCAAAATAATAAACATGGTCCTCAACCCCTCTCTCCCTCCTTGTGTATCATGTTCTTAAACATACATCTTTTCTTCGAAAATAATTTATAATTTTTTTATTTGCTGGTCTCAAATGAGCTGGGCTGAAGTTTTTAATTGGGTGTCATTACATCCCTGACAAAAAAGGTCAAATTATCAGTGTGTAGAAGAAGTGAGCCACAATAAAATGTAGTTACAGTTGACTGCGTTAACTAAGATGCACAAAATAAGGCAGTTAATTACCGGTTAATTAGCAGACACATTAATACAGACAAGTTTTCTGATAGTAACAAGAAGCACTAACCTTGTTGTTCCCAAAAGCCGGGTCCGGGTATGAGATCTGTCCCAGTCTGGTGTGATCTGCAGCAGACAGAGGCTGAGGAGGTGGGTAAACTGTTACATCCATGACTGAAAATACATCCACGTCTCTCAGTCTGGTCTTCCCTCTTTAGTTTCTGTCAATTAGTAGTCACTAAATAAAGCTTTAAATCTAGGAGTATAAGTCTCGTGAAAACAATCTCAGTCCATTCAAAGGCTTTTTAATAGTATAGGTTTTGAGGTGGTTATTTATTAAAAATAAACCAATATCCTACTATAAAACTATTTCAAGTTTAGGATTGATGGACTTCCCTACACGCCGGCTTTCATGCTTCGGAGTAACTGCCGCTCTGACGACTAAAGTTCCCGGTAAAAGCACTTCTGTTGTTAAAGAAAACGGTTAAATTATAATAATCTTAAAAAGCGCAGTTTTCCCTCCTGGTGTCCGTATCCTGTTGTAGAGCGTAGTTGGGACAGGGGACGTCGCTGAACCTGGATGTCCCCGACCGGGACTATGAGACCAACGTTTCTCTGCCGCTGATGCCGCGCGGACCATACAAAGAGCTGTTCTCACAAGCTAGCATCAGTTAGCCACCGTAAACCGGAAACACCTTTTATAACAAAATAAAAGCACGTTTTCTGTCGAAAGGAAAACAGGGCCTTTGACGGCACAAGGAGGCGCCCTACTACTTCACACTTTGTAGAACCAAAAGCCTCATTTACCGTTTATTACTCCAAGGTAAACGACTTATGTTTGAAGATCACAAAATCACATAGTGTGATTTTATTTTGGTAAAGACCGTGCCATTCTTGTTCGTCCACCTTGATAAAAAGCGGTCGGTGTTGCTGAGGGGCAACATGTGCACCATCTAGAGGAGACAGAGTATTACAACACTTAGTCAGGTTTGATCACTGTGGATGTTAAAGCGTTTTTTTTTTTTTAAAGAAAAACAATTTCTATTATTTTCTTTTTTAGATTCTCAGTTTAGATGTAATTAAAATATGTTTTTGTTTTAAATACAAATGTTCTCATTTATTCTTTCACAATACCCTACATACCCTCCCTAAGTTACCCTATGTATTGTATTGTTTCTGTGATAATGCTCTTTTAAGTCTCCTTGGACTCCACTAATGTCGGTCAGAAAGAGAAAATGTTGTGATAGGATCATAGTTTATGAGCTATAGATGACTGCAGATCAATGGAGTGTGAATTTCAATCAGTGGTTTGAAGTCTCGAGATCTGTCTGTGATCTGATTTTTAAAAAGAGGTCCCATGAAACAAAAAAGTAATCATAAATATACAAGTAGTTTCTCCAAAGAAAAATTTTATAACAAATACATTTGATCATGTGAAATGGTCAAATTAATTCCTGAACACATAGCCTGGTCTAATCAGACGATACGATCATCAGCCACTTTATTAGGTACACATTTCCACTGCCTTAACTATTGTGGTGTAGATTGGACAAGGTGTCAGAAAAATTCCTCAGTGATTTCGGTCCATATTGATAGCATCATCATCATCTTGCTAGCTATATATTCGTGATGTGAATCCCTTATTCAATCACGTACCAAAGGAGCTGAGTTGAGATATGCTGACTGTGGAAGCTGTTGGAGTTCAGTTAACTCTTTGTCTGGTTCAAGAAACCAGTTTGACATGATTTGCGTTTCATGACATGGTGCTTCATTCTGCTGGAAGCAGCCATTAGAAGATGAGTACACTGTAGCCATAAAGGCATAGACATGGTCATAAACAAAAGGTAGATGATGGCGTTTACATGATGATCAGTTGGTATTAAGAGGCCCAAAGTGCTGAGAAACCATGCCATCACAGCACCAGTACCAGTCTGAGCAGTGGATTGAAGTCATTTTGTTTACACCAAATTCAGCTGAAATCAAGACCCATGGAACCAAAGAACATTTTTTCAGCCGGAGTTCTCTTTGCCCTCTTTTCAGGATTACACTGACAGTGTTGGTTAACATTTTTCATGAACTACTGCTGAATATCAGACGTTAGTTCAAGAAAGTGACTGAAAACAGACATGTGATGCTATGAAGATGGAAGATGAGGGGGTCATCTGGAAAAATCCCACCATCGGACTTACAGTTATAGATGGACCTTTGTGTAGTTTTTCACAGAAACTAGATTCTTTGTGGTCATTCCAATCATACCATCACATAAGTTCTCACACAGAGTAATTTTTCAAGGGAAAAGTAATGCAACTTGATTTAAAACATAAATACTATGTGAAGAATATTGTTTGATAACTAGAAACAATCTTATCAAAGGAACTGTTACAGCTATTGGCTACAGAATTCCTCATGAAAGATTCTTCATGCAAGAATATTTGCATATTTCTAAACTCGTCTGCATGATAGAATTGAATTATGGAGAGATGATTGATGAGAGCTGTTGCATCGTAAAGTAAACAGGCATAATGTTTTATAGGCAAAGAAAATATTTTCTATAAAGGGATACAGACACAAAACGGATTTTATTCTTGTTGCGGTGAAATTTATTAGCATTGTCTGAAAGTATGTACACATTCAAAGATGCAGATAAACAAAGAGATCCTCTGCTGCACACACACACACACACACACACACACAGACACACACACACACACAGACAAGTATGCACGCACACTTTTTTGTAGACTACACACAGACAGATGGTCACGCATGCATATAAAATAAAAATTATCTCAGACACTTAAAGTATCCACATACCCGCACATGATTATACCCTTTGTGCTAACACATGTACACACATAGGTATGTGCACATGGAGCGCACACACACATTTAAGAAACATGAGTGCAGGCAGTTTATATATACACACACACACAATTTGGTCTCATAAACCTCATTTTCTGATAATCACACACATATACACACTACAGCTAAGCCTGCACATACTTAGTGAACATACAGTGTGAGTCGCCCATCCCCCCCTACATGCACACATACATATATGCACCCTCCCCTTTGAAAAAGGCATAATTCACATCCACATTCTCCTCCCCCACACAGTTCCTCTCTATAAAACTCCACCACTGCTCAAACACACTGTACACACACTAAACACACACTAAACCACATTCATATATATAAATATATGTATATATGTGTCCATAAAATACATGTGTGTTCTTAAAATACTTGCTTGTGTGTTTACTTACACACTCACACAGACATTGATCTGAACGCAGATACCAGCACACAGCTGCAAACACACATCCATGAGTAAAAACTACACTCACTCCATTTTGTCTTGCTCTTTCTTTACCTGCTTTTTGCTTTCAGATTCCCATTCAGGAACTTTCCATCATACTTTATGGGTGGAAACTGTAATGTACTGTAGCATTTGAATGATGTGTGACTCTTCATGTTGGGGGATTACATTATAGATTCATAGCACAGCAATCTACCCTCGAGTGAAAACGGCTAACCCTTCAGGTTTTACAGCTGTACGGGGTGAAAGAGACGATTGCGAAAGGAAATCAGCAAAAAGAAGTTTAACAAGAAAAAAAAGTGTTGATGGAAAAAATATTCAAAAATACAGGAAGAAGGGTGGAAGGGTTTTTTGTGATGTTGTGAACAGGAGCAATTATTACATCCACCAGGAGGTCATGTTTCCACCAAGGTTTGTTAGTCTTTCTGTTTGTTAGCACTTAAAAAGTTCTGGATGGATTTTGATTACATTTTCATGAAAGGACAGAAATTCTCCAAGAAATAAATGATTAGATTTTGGGGGTGATCTGGATCACCGTCTGGATCCAGGAGTTTTTGAAGAGGCCATTTCATACGCATTTCAGAACTTTGTGGTTATTTCTTAAGTATTAACCTGTAATATGAAACATTTTATATCTAAAAAACATCAGGAAACACTGATTAACAGACCTTTCAATCTGTCTGCATTAAAATTTGTGTGGTTCCGGCACCTTCCGTCAGGCCTGGAGCAGCAGCTTGTTCATATTCATTGTTCAAATTTGCTGGACTCTGATTGGCTAACAAACTAGCCTATGAGAGCAAAGAATACTGTTTCCTGCCCCGCTGTGCATGGCAACATCAGACGTCGTGTCTTTCTGTTTGCTACGTTATGCTACAGCTTTTAGCCAGCAGCATGCTAGGCATGGTTTCAACTGCAGGAGCTGCCGAAATCTAACGAACAAAGGAGTTGTGATGTAACAGATACAGGGCGTTTGGACTCGGGAGAAATCAGTTGTTATCGCCACCTGCGTAGTTTAAGAGATTAAAACTGAAAGAGAAGTTGTTGACCTGTTTTCACACCCAATATGAAGGTAAGAACCTGTGGAGCTAAAATAGTCAACAGAAACCTCAGAAAAAAACGTTTTTAATGGAAGGGCGTCTTTAAGGGTTCTTCATCACTCAGTATGTTTACATGCAGCCAGAAAAATTTGAATTATTGCCTTAATCGGACTGAAATCGAACCAAACTGGACTTTGAATAGTCCGACTAAGCTACCCAGATAATCCGATTCAAAATTGAATTACTCTGCACGTAAACGCTCCGGCTGCTTAGTCGAGCTATCTGCCCCGCCCCTTCAGAAAATGATGTTTGCAGCAGCCCCGCGATAAATAGCAAAACAGTAAACGAAGAAGAAGACGAAGATGGCGGCAAACTCAATCATAAGTGGAAGATCATTTTACATTTTTTCACTAACACAACTGTTTCTTTGTTTGATGCGAACCGGAAGAACGCCCTTGCGAAGGGTCGCATGGCGCCAGCTACCATAGCGGCAGTGAGGACACTTCTTTCAATAAATCGATTTTTGAAGTGACATGTAAACTGGGATACGGCTCTCGCCAGGTATTTTATCACGAGATTTCATTGGAAGTTTATACAGTAGTCTTGTTTTTGGTGAGTGTGTCCTGTTAATTATTTAAACATAATTTTATGATCCTTTCCTGATATTTTCTATATAAAAGCCCTCTGGGTCTTTATTGGCCATTATTAAGTTCCTCTACTCTGAGTTCACTCTGACAACACAAAGAAAGTAAAAATAAGATCATTTTTGGTGTTTCTGTCCTGGGAGAATTTATTTGATAAGTCAAATGTATTTATGGAAAAATATAGAAACAAAAATAAACGATAAATCTGTTTATTGAAGTCAAGACTGTGAAACTGCCCATGTGCAGAAGGAATTGGTAGCATATCTCAACAGGTATTTCTGAAGAACACCGGATCGAGCAATGGCTTTCTGAGACACGGCTGCAGAAAAGTTATTTAGTACTGCTTTAAGAATGACTGTAAGGTCTATAAATTTTATAAATAAAATACTTTTTTTTTTTATTTTGGATTATTTACAGATGAAAAAGGTATGCAGGTTTCAGACAAATTGAAAATGCTTTTCTCTTAAAACTTCTAACTGTCACGGGCTCTGTCAGTTTGTTGACCCACATGCTGGACTCAGACTCAGACACAGGCGTTTAGGTGAAAAAGTGAACAGGTTTATTTACAGGTGAGAACGTGAACATCAATATATATACAGTGGAGAATGTGCTCGGTGATCTGGTGCGTCAGGTGGTTCTCAGGACTGTAAGGGGAGAGGAGAGTTAGTGCTCGAGCCGGTTGATGAGCGCAGGAGATATTACAGGGGAAGGATGATGAGGAGTGACTCACAGAGTTTGAAGCAGGTAACTCTCGGGAGGAGGACAGGTCCAGTGCGGTGCTGTGCAGGGAGGTGGTGAGTCCAGGTCGGGTGAGAACACTGGAGGGAGGTAGACAGGGCTTCAGGAGATCAGGCGCTGGACACAGAAGGATCCTCAGACACACAAGGAGCAGGGTGACGATAATCCTGAAGACAACAGGTTAATCGAACACAGGAAAAACTCTCTCAAAAAGCACAACAAGAAACTCGGAATAATCACTAGGAATGAATCACTAGGACGGCACATAGAAGCTACCATGTAGGTTAACAACCAGGCGCTGAGTGAACGTCTGCTTCATCCTTAAGTAGCACCCTGCTCCTCATCAGCTCTGATCTCCGCCAGGTGTAATCAATCTACCTCGCGCTCCAGCGTAGCTCCTCTCTGTAAGCAGATGACTCACCCAACACAGAAAATACACAGCACATAACACACTGAACCTGACACTAACAAGGTTTTTGTATTATAGTTAGTTTGTTTTATCCTCCTTTGCATTTTTAATATTATATTGTATACTGTACTGTATTATTGTATACTGTTCAAAATGCTTGTTACTCCATCGAGATATTGTATTGTTGTTGTTAATTGTGGAAAAAACTGATAGGTCAAACAGATAATCGACATGAGGGAGTCTTCATTTTTTAAGAAGAATATTCACCATATGATTTTTTGTTTGACATGGCTGCTTTTTTCTGATACTTTCTGTTTTACTTAAGAGGCAATTCTATTAAAAATGGGTTTTCTGAGGTTTCTGTTGAATATTTTAGCTCCACAGGTGTTCTTACATTCATAGTGGGTGTAAAACAGGTCAATAACTTCTCTTTCAGTTTTAATCTCTCAAACTACGCAGGTGGAGATAAAACCCGAGTTCAAAAAGCCTGTATTTGTTACGTCACAACTACTTTGCTCGTTAGTATTCATCAGCTCGTGCAGTTGAGACCACGCCTAGCATGCTGCTGGCTAAAAGCTGTAGCATAAAAACGTATCAAGCCAGATGAGTGCTGGTGTGCTGTTGCCATGCAGAGCATGAGAGGACACAGGAAGCTGTGCTCTCATAGGCTAGTTTGTTAACCAATCTGAGTCCAGCAAATAATGAATAATGAGTTGCAGCCCGAAGCCAGGCGAATCTCAGATTGAAAGACCTGTTAATCAGTGTTTCCTAACATTTTTTAGATATAAAATGTTTTATATTACATGTTACAGTGGACGACGGTTATATGCACGACCTCGGTGCCCAGTAGTTTTGTGCATATACAGTGGGGCAAAAAAGTATTTAGTCAGCCACCAATTGTGTAAGTTCTCCCACTTAAAAAGATCAGAGAGGCCTGTAATTTTCATCATAGGTATACCTCAACTATGAGAGACAAAATGAGGAAAAAAAATCCAGAAAATCACATTGTCTGATTTTTAAAGAATTTATTTGCAAATTATGGTGGAAAATAAGTATTTGGTCAATAACAAAAGTTAATCTCAATACTTTGTTATATAGCCTTTGTTGGCAATGACAGAGGTCAAACGTTTTCTGTAAGTCTTCACAAGGTTTTCACACACTGTTGCTGGTATTTTGGCCCATTCCTCCATGCAGATCTCCTCTAGAGCAGTGATGTTTTGGGGCTGACGCTGGGCAACACGGACTTTCAACTCCCTCCAGAGATTTTCTATGGGGTTGAGATCTGGAGACTGGCTAGGCCACTCCAGGACCTTGAAATGCTTCTTACGAAGCCACTCCTTCGTTGCCCGGGCGGTGTGTTTGGGATCATTGTCATGCTGAAAGACCCAGCCACGTCTCATTTTCAATGCCCTTGCTGATGGAAGGAGGTTTTCACTCAAAATCTTACGATACATGGCCCCATTCAATCTTTCCTTTACACGGATCAGTTGTCCTGGTCCCCTTGCAGAAAAACAGCCCCAAAGCATGATGTTTCCACCCCCATGCTTTACAGTAGGTATGGTGTTCTTTGGATTCAACTCAGCATTCTTTCCCCTCCAAACACGACAAGTTGAGTTTCTACCAAAAAGTTCTATTTTGGTTTCATCTGACCATATGATGTTCTCCCAATCCTCTTCTGGATCATCCAAATGCTCTCTAGCAAACCGCAGACGGGCCTGGACGTGTCCTGGCTTCAGCAGGGGGACACGTCTGGCACTGCAGGATTTGAGTCCCTGGCGGCGTAGTGTGTTACTGATGGTAGCCTTTGTTACTTTGGTCCCAGCTCTCTGCAGGTCATTCACTAGGTCCCTCCGTGTGGTTCTGGGATTTTTGCTCACCGTTCTTGTGATCATTTTGACCCCACGGGGTGAGATCTTGCGTGGAGCCCCAGATCGAGGGAGATTATCAGTGGTCTTGTATGTCTTCCATTTTCTAATAATTGCTCCCACAGTTGATTTCTTCACACCAAGCTGCTTACCTATTGCAGATTCAGTCTTCCCAGCCTGGTGAAGGTCTACAATTTTGTTTCTGGTGTCCTTTGACAGCTCTTTGGTCTTGGCCATAGTGGAGTTTGGAGCGTGACTGTTTGAGGTTGTGGACAGGTGTCTTTTATACTGATAACGAGTTCACACAGGTGCCATTAATACAGGTAACGAGTGGAGGACCGAGGAGCCTCTTAAAGAAGTTACAGGTCTGTGAAAGCCAGAAATCTTACTTGTTTGTAGGTGACCAAATACTTATTTTCCACCATAATTTGCAAATAAATTCTTTAAAAATCAGACAATGTGATTTTCTGGATTTTTTTTCCTCATTTTGTCTCTCATAGTTGAGGTATACCTATGATGAAAATTACAGGCCTCTCTGATCTTTTTAAGTGGGAGAACTTACACAATTGGTGGCTGACTAAATACTTTTTTGCCCCACTGTAAGTGTTGTGTGCATTTATCAGTCGGTGGTCATTTGGACTGTAAACATGGGTAGCAGTGTTCAGTATTAATAACAGATAATTGGAAATGATGTAATAATGCACTTAAAATATATTAGGAGAATAAAACTCTCAAACAGAACAAGTTATATACTCGTAGAGAGGATCCAATATAACACTAACAGATGTGCCAGATACGCGCGCGCATGGACGCGACGGTAACGACACAGATTAAGTTACAGTTAGTAACAGAACAGAACGGTTTTCTATATCGGATATTAAGAACTCATGATCGGGCAATAAAAACTAGAACAAATGTTACATGTGACACTATTTCAATCTGAAGAAGTCGGTGATTATTTTTTGCCGACCGTCTGGCAGCTTCAGGCAGACGCACCAGACAAGCGTGCGTAAACGCCAGAGCATCCTGGTTCCACACACCTAACAGCGAGAGAGTGTGAGAACACCAGCAGGGGTTTACAGTCATGTAACCAGTGAGAAACAGCGAGATTTAGTGACATGCATGTATGATACCTTCAAATGTTTTGTGCATATCCGTCAGAGCTGTGCATATAAGTGTATGGATTCTCTATGACATGGGAACGTGCCCAGCAGTTTTGTGCATATAAGCATTGTGCAAATAACCGTCGACCACTGTACTTCATAAATAACCACAAATTCATGAAATTTGTGTGAAATTACCTCTTTAAATATCCTGATGAACTTTTATTATGTTGATGTGACCAGTTCTTTGGTGCTGTTCTAGCAGGACGAAGGCCTTCTGATATGGTTTTTAATAAACATCATGGATTCTTGTTATTAATAACCAGCTGCTTTTCCTTGTTTCCTTTCATCAGAGACTGCAGTGATGTAGTTGTTCTGCTTCTCCACAGCATTAACCACGTTGAAGAGTTTATCTACGTCATGTCCCAAACCTTTAAGTGCAGTGATTATATTCTAAGGGCAAAAGAGGAGACAGAACTCAAATTAACTTAAAAGCAGTTTAATATGCTGCTTTACCATTCAAACACTCTATATGTTACCTTATTAAAGTGTGATTCAGTCTTCACTTTATTATCTTTAGGTCCTACATAAAGAACAGGAGTATCAATTGCCTCCTTAAGGCTTTTTCCGAGCCAAAGATGGTTGATGATCGCCTGGAATAAAAAAAAAAAGATAATGAAATCTGGCAGATGAGGCGGTAATAATCTGAAAATGTATTACGAATAAGGTGATGTTACAATGCTGATCATGACAAACAGTGCTGGACATTAAAAATAATCATGATGGTTCTCAATATGATTTTCATGGACACGTACTGAGGCCACCCCAGTAGTGATCATACTCCCACCAGATCCTCCAATCACAAGTGTCTTTAATTTAGACTTCAGCACAGAAGGGGCCATGGAGGAAGGAGGCCTCTCCCCTGTAAACACAACAAAAGCCAGAAAAAGCTAATTTAAACTGATCAATATTAGAACACAACAAAATAAGATAAGACAAGAAAAACTTTATTAATCCCTCGGGAAGGTTCTCCTATTTTTTCGAGAAATTTAGCAAAAATAATTGTATATACAACCAAAACTCCTTGAATTATTGGAATCAAATGACAAAATGGACCAAATGACAAATTAATGTTTTTACGTTTTATGTTCTAGTTTTATTCAAAGGCTCTCATGAGTTGGGGCACGTTATGCAAAATTTGGTTTTCTGCAGATTTTGAACATACATTACTTACATAATCCTATAGTTTTGTGTGGCTCATGAAACTTCTGCTTTATTCAGCTGTATTTGCTAATATTGGTTCCAAACTCTGAGTTGCATAAATCATGAATGAATGAATGAATGAATGAATGAATGAATGAATGAATGAATGAATGAATGAATGAATGAATGAATGAATGAATGAAGATTTATTGTCATTATACAAGTACAGAGCAGAAGTACAACTAGAAGACATATTGGAAGACATATTTTCACTCAGGCTCCTGAGGCAGCTACTGTGAGGCGCCAGATGAGAGTATATAAGATACACATATATATACAGTATATATATATATATATTCCTTATATATAGGAACCAGAAGCAGACAAGCACCACACAAGGATAAAGAAAAAAAATTCCTCTCATGCAGCGCCCTCATGAGGCGCTACTTGAGATTGAAAAAGGAAACACCTCAGCAGGGAACAGATATGACGTAACACAATGAGGACATTAAGTGGCGTGAATACAATGTGTGATATGGATATGTGTGTGAGAGGCACGTAAACACCGTCGCTGAGCAACGCTCTCAGATGTTTTTGTTGGGAGATCACTGTCCTTCAGAGTCTGTTTGCCATAGTTCATGCATTTCCTGTCTGCTCCTGCTTCACCCCAACCGCTCCCCCTTCCCAAACCACACCACCCCCAACCTCCTCAGTCCTATCACTCAGTCCTATTTCCATCTTAGCTGCACATTAAAACACAGATTCAACTTTATTATTGATAAAAAAAGAAGTTTAAATGTATCATGTTAATCTGATTACCAGGAGAGAAGCTCTCTGCTCTGGAACAAAGGTCATCCAGCTGGTTGTTAAGGATGATTCCAGTTCTTTCAGAATAGATCCTGGAGCCAAATCTGTTGAGAATTGTTTAGCTTGATAAACAAGATCTTTACACTGTAATATTAAAGCATGTTTTTCATTTGTCCTATTGTCAAAACTAAACTGAGCTCCTTACCTGTGCTGTCCAAGAAAGATTTTTGTCTGTAATAACTGTCTTTGATTCAAATGTTTCCTCTTTTGACTATTTTAACAATTAAATCTTGACAATTCTTACAACAGAAACAGGTGCTGACAGGTTTTAAACTTTACAACTGTTTAGATACTGACATGTTGTTGATGGAGCTGGTGACAGAAACTGCCGATCCATCTTTAGCCATCACAGATACGTGTGTTGTGCCCGAAACGACGATCGGCTTGTTCCTGTAGTGAATTCCGGCATTCGAATGGTTGATTTGGGAGAAGTCCAGATAACGGGTGATATCATAATACTGGTCATCATGTGTTGTGTCCGTGATCAAACTCCGTATGTAGCTGGCAAAGCTATCCTTTGTGAAATTTTTTGCTATCTGAGAACAGCAGAAAGGATTTTTAAGCATAGAGGACAAAACATACATACATAAAATACATACACATACACTGTAAAAGGTTGATGATGCACAAGCATAATTTGTTTGTACACTGCTAAAAAAAAAAAAGGGAACACTTAAACAACATGATGTAACTCTGAGTCAGTCACCCATCTATGAAATCAAACTGTCCAGTTAGGAAGCAACACTGATTGACAATCAGTTTCACATGCTGTTGTGTAAATGAAACAGACAACAGGTGAATCCAGCTGAGCACATCATCATGTCTCACTCCATCCTCCAACACCACGTTGCACCACAGACTGTCCAGAAGTTGGTGGATGCTTTAGTCCAGGTCTGGGAGGAGTTTCCTCCGCAGACCATCCACCACCTCATCAGGAGCTGCCCAGGTGTTGTAGGGATGTCATGCAGGCACGTGGAGGCCACACCCACTACTGAGCGTCATTTTGACTTAGTTTAAAAACGTTACATCAGAGTTGGATCAGGCTTGAGTTTTTCCACTTTAGTTTTGAGTGTGACTCCAAATCCAGACCTCTTCTTTCTAATGATAATTTTTGTGTAATTTTGTTGTCAGCACATTCAACTAAAGAACGAAGTATTTAATAATATTTAATTCATTCAGATCTAGGATATCTTATTTTTGAGCTGTGTGTATTCAAAATCAAGATATTTCAAAATGTAACCTGTCGTATAGGAAACCTATTTAGAAAAATCCTGATTAAGCAGGTGAACTTGAGGGGCTTTTATGTAACTGGCAGGAAAAAACAAACTAAAAATAAAAACAGCTACAGATTTAAAGTTAAATAAGGCAACTCTTCAGTTCAGATTTATCAAGTCAAACTAAAACATAAATTGCCCCCTAACACATGTTTTTATGAGGTGTTGTGTATTTTTTGCATTCTTCAAGTTTTAGTTTTATTTGTTTCCAAACTTCCTTCTATCTTCCTTTTTTATTCAGTGTTTGGATCATTTATAGCACAGCACAGTGTAAAACCTACTTTTTCTGAAACAAAGTGTGGATCCCGGATGTGCTGCCTTAGTCCATTGGCAAATTTAAAAGCTTCAATGTAACGATGATTTAACAATGTCATATTAACGTCATCTAATTTGGGTGGTGACTCCAGATAATATCCTATAAGCAAAAACATAATAATAAAAAAATATATTAAAATTTCTCAATCTTCTTTACCTAAAAAAATCTCAGAAATCTTTTTTGCATTAAAACAAATCCACCACACTTTAACAATATATAAAAAAACACAAGAATAAGATAAAAAGAGTAATTTGATAGGCCATGTTCACCCCACTATTTATTCTGATTAGTTTGTTGTTTGTTATTTGAATGTAAAGAAACAGTAGCTCTGTTCCCTGAGTGTGACAGGAACCTTTCATGATGTTGAGGACGAGACTGAGGAGAACTCCTCCTGCAGGAGGTGGAGGTATGTACATCTGGTACTCTCCCAAAGAGACGTTCCATGCATCAGTCTCTGTAACTTTGTATGATTCCAAGTCCTCCAGAGTTAGTCTTCCTCCTGAGCAAAAACAGTCAAGCAAATACTTTGTGCTGAGAAGAACCTCACAAACCAAGACAAGCTCACACTGGAGAAATTCCTGTGTGGGTTTAAAGATTTTGCTCATTTGCAGTTTGGTCATTTTGCTACAAAGAAATAAGATTCTGACAAACCCAGTCTGAATTTACCTGCCTGCTCTACATCATGGACCAGATCTTCAGCTATTTTTCCAGTGTAAAAACTTTCTGATCCATTATATGCGAGGATCTTCAAAGTTTCAGCCAATTTGGGAAATTTCACCGTGTCTCCAGTCTTGAGCAGGTTTCCATTTTCATCTGAAAATAACTTTCTATGTGGACAAACAGAACAAGTATAAAGTCAGAAATGTACAACGTTCCTGCTCATATGAGGCATTTTTCCTTCTGTACCGTAGTTGCTCATCTTTTTTAATGGTCTTGAGGTAACTGCCCAGGACTTGATGAATTTTAACCCCATTTATGGCTAGCTGAATGGTTTTCTCAAAGAGCTTGTGCCAAGCTAACTTTCCATAAAGCTCGTGGACCCTTTCATAGCCGCGAATTTCTCCTGGAACCCCAATCCATCTGGAAGCTGCAATGATCAACAAAGACACAATGTGATGGAAATCACTCAGTTTTTCTGAGATAAAAGTTCATTCCTCTTTTTTTTCTCTTCTAGTTCAACTTTATTTATTTATTTAGTTGTCTTGCCTGTTTTTACATTATTTAACATTTTTAAAATTTAACTGCAAACTGTTAACCAAACAATAAAAACATTGTTTAATCACGCTGCCCATGCAGCACCGTCTCAGCACATCGACTCCTCGGTCTCCCTAAGCTGCTGTCTCATCCTACAGCTTGTCTTCTGTTCCTTCCTTCCCTTGCGCTCTGTGTTTGCCCATTATTGTTTTGCCTTTTATGATTTTGCTCCCTTGTCACCTTTTTAATTTCATTATTGAAGTTTTCAGTTTTCATTCTCAACTATCTACTATTTTGGTTTCTACAACTGCTCCAACATCATTCATACCAAACTTTCAAGAGCATCGGAGCGTGAACAGATGTTTGATAACTGACAGGAAAAACAAGAAAGTTTCCCCCTTTAGAAACAAATGAATTTGTGTGGTTAATACGTCATAGAGTAGCAAAGTACCATTGGTTTGGGAAGTCTTGTCACAAAAGCTCAGCAGATCAGGTGACATCTTTGAGGGCACAGTCTCTCTGGAATTGAAGATTTTAACTTTACCTTTGAAAAAATGACAATAGGTTAATTAGCTCTGACTCTTTGAGCTGTAGAAGATTCTGGTTGCGTGAGAGTGTCTGTCACCGGAGCTGTCCATCACTGTGAATATAGATCCCCCGCCGATCCCTGCGCTCTGAGGGTTTATAAGGGAGGTGCACAGAAGAGCAGCTATAGCAGCATCTACTGCTGAGCCTCCTTCCTTGAGAATGTCCCTGAAAAGTTGATGGTCACACTGATCACAGTCATTGGTGTGTTGATTGTGAGGAAGGTCTGAGTTTAACTTTTGCAAACAGGCTGGTCTCCCTTGGCTGTACAAGTTCAAAATGTCTCTAAAGCACATTTGTTGAATATACTTTTGAACATACATACAGTGGGGCAAAGAAGTATTTAGTCAGCCACAAATTGTGTAAGTTCTCCCACTTAAAAAGATCAGAGAGGCCTGTAATTTTCATCATAGGTATACCTCAACTATGAGAGACAAAATGAGGAAAAAAAATCCAGAAAATCACATTGTCTGATTTTTAAAGAATTTATTTGCAAATTATGGTGGAAAATAAGTATTTGGTCACCTACAAACAAGTAAGATTTCTGGCTTTCACAGACCTGTAACTTCTTTAAGAGACTCCTCGGTCCTCCACTCGTTACCTGTATTAATGGCACCTGTGTGAACTCGTTATCAGTATAAAAGACACCTGTCCACAACCTTAAACAGTCACGCTCCAAACTCCACTATGGCCAAGACCAAAGAGCTGTCAAAGGACACCAGAAACAAAATTGTAGACCTTCACCAGGCTGGGAAGACTGAATCTGCAATAGGTAAGCAGCTTGGTGTGAAGAAATCAACTGTGGGAGCAATTATTAGAAAATGGAAGACATACAAGNGATCACAAGAACGGTGAGCAAAAATCCCAGAACCACACGGAGGGACCTAGTGAATGACCTGCAGAGAGCTGGGACCAAAGTAACAAAGGCTACCATCAGTAACACACTACGCCGCCAGGGACTCAAATCCTGCAGTGCCAGACGTGTCCCCCTGCTGAAGCCAGGACACGTCCAGGCCCGTCTGCGGTTTGCTAGAGAGCATTTGGATGATCCAGAAGAGGATTGGGAGAACATCATATGGTCAGATGAAACCAAAATAGAACTTTTTGGTAGAAACTCAACTTGTCGTGTTTGGAGGGGAAAGAATGCTGAGTTGGATCCAAAGAACACCATACCTACTGTAAAGCATGGGGGTGGAAACATCATGCTTTGGGGCTGTTTTTCTGCAAGGGGACCAGGACGACTGATCCGTGTAAAGGAAAGAATGAATGGGGCCATGTATCGTAAGATTTTGAGTGAAAACCTCCTTCCATCAGCAAGGGCATTGAAAATGAGACGTGGCTGGGTCTTTCAGCATGACAATGATCCCAAACACACCGCCCGGGCAACGAAGGAGTGGCTTCGTAAGAAGCATTTCAAGGTCCTGGAGTGGCCTAGCCAGTCTCCAGATCTCAACCCCATGGAAAATCTCTGGAGGGAGTTGAAAGTCCGTGTTGCCCAGCGTCAGCCCCAAAACATCACTGCTCTAGAGGAGATCTGCATGGAGGAATGGGCCAAAATACCAGCAACAGTGTGTGAAAACCTTGTGAAGACTTACAGAAAACGTTTGACCTCTGTCATTGCCAACAAAGGCTATATAACAAAGTATTGAGATTAACTTTTGTTATTGACCAAATACTTATTTTCCACCATCATTTGCAAATAAATTCTTTAAAAATCAGACAATGTGATTTTCTGGATTTTTTTTCCTCATTTTGTCTCTCATAGTTGAGGTATACCTATGATGAAAATTACAGGCCTCTCTGATCTTTTTAAGTGGGAGAACTTACACAATTGGTGGCTGACTAAATACTTCTTTGCCCCACTGTATAATAAAAAACACTTGGTTATGTACGTAAGCAAGTAAATCTCAGACTAATCATTAGAAACCACAAGTGTTACTTTGCCAGTACTAGTGTGCACCATAGAATAAATACCAGATAAATAAAACTTTCTTTCATTCTGCTAAAGTTTTTAATTATTATTTACCTTCCAATTTCAGAACATTCCTCTGAATCTGCAGCCACAGCAGCATTTCGGAAAGTTCCTGGTGGTATATCAAGGCTGTTGAGCCTCCCACAAATAAGAGCACAAATAACTGCAGCAGCTAAGAGCACTGTCACTATTAAACAAGCCCCGAGTTTTGACATTGCTCTCTCCGTTCCGTGGTCCTGCTGGAACTAAAGATGTAAAAAGATCTGGTGAGGATTGTCATGACTTGACTTGTGGTGAAACCGGTCAGTCCAGTCGTACATGTGACCCAGAGTTTAATCAGTAAAAATAATAATAACCTGCCAACTCCAAGGAAAATGTATAACATTAACAGGTTTTTGATAAATAAACCCATATAATGTTTTCTTGGATTTTGTGTTGAAGAAAATTATATTTGTTAAAAATGTGATGTGTTTGGGACAGGGCAGTTTTGTAAAAGTTTTTTTTAATAAATATTTTTAACAAATACACACTCAGATACATCAGTGGTGTCTAGTTCATTATTATTATTTTTATTATTGTTGCTGTTGTTTTTATCAGTGTTATGTTTTTAAAATAAAAAGACTGGTA
Source organism: Pachypanchax playfairii (assembly GCA_006937955.1). NCBI lineage: Eukaryota > Metazoa > Chordata > Actinopteri > Cyprinodontiformes > Aplocheilidae > Pachypanchax > Pachypanchax playfairii. The sequence continues at coordinate 708,413 of SSNP01000111.1, read as the reverse complement.
TAGAAAAAACAGAATTCTTTAAAAAGACAGGAAAAGAGGTTTTACAGAAGAATTTTTAACAAGTACTGTAGAAATACAGAAAATCTGTAAATGTTTATAAAGTTATATCATGAAAACCCATTTTTAATGTAATTAAAAGAGACATATCTTGATAGAGAAATGTCACTAAACAATACAAACTAACACAAAAATGCACAAACCATGTGGGGTGTCATTTTCTTTTTGCTTTCTTTTGTGTTTGTATATTCAGTCTCATTATTTTATACTGTGTTGTTTATTATGCTGCATGCACACACACATAAATGAACAAAGTAAAAATACCAATAAATCACCTCTAAAAAAACAGTTAAACCGACAGTCAGAAACTTACCTGCCAAGTCATTCACCTGTAATAAGACTTTATATAAAATAAAATCCATATTTTGAGAGTTAAAGGAGCCTGCATTTGACAAAGATGTAGAATAGCACAATTTATTGAATGAATCTATAAATAAAATATTTTCCAATAGAGGGGAGTGTTAACTCAAACAGAAGAACGTGTTATTGGAGGTTTATTTTATTATCAGATGTAATATGTTGTAATACAAATGCCATCAAAATAAAGAGATCATAAAAATAATTTAAAATGTCTGTAAATGGTTTTTAAAGCAAAGACATTAAAATACTTTGAGCAAAAGATACAGTGTAAACTTGTTCCAATTCCCAAATAAACCTGAGAAATTGAAAGTTTGTCTACTGTAAGTTATTTTAGGCAATAAATTCATACAATTCTTAAAAAATTACAAGACAGAAACTAGTTCAACTCTAACCCAACATTGCTTTCAGATTCAGCAAATCAGAATTATCTTCCAAAACTGAAGTGATAAACTACAGATATATTAAAATACTTTCACTTCATAAAATAAATGTCACTGATAAGGTGAAAATATTTTATTCAGTTTATTGTTACACAGGAAATTAATTTCTGTTTCTTATTTTTCACCTTTTCATTTGTAAATATATCTTGTTAAAGGACAGATAAATCTACTCATTATTTTCAGTTGAATAATTATTGTAATTCTTTGGCTTGTATAGTTTGTTGATGAGTCGATCTTGAGTTAGTGTCAATTATCGACCTATATAAAAATCTACATCTGACATCTTCAGCTTTTTCCCCTGTCGCAGAGTGAAGTGGCAAGATCTCGTTAACAGGAGTTGCCCTGTTGTATTTTTGGAGCCAGCGTCAGCCCCGCCCACTCTACTGCACATAACAACGGCGTTGGCGGGGTGAATGTGTCAGTCTGAACTTCAGTTCTGAGCTTTAGGTTTTTACAAAAGTCAGTGTGCCTTTACAAATCAAATGTACCAATCACATGTAATTTGACACCCTGCTGCTGATCGATAGCTAGTGTTTGTTGACCCTCTCAAGGTCATGCCTTCACATGGTCAGGACAATTTTCCCAGCAGCCCCGGGGGATTCAATGATGTCATGGTGGGCTTGGGCCGCCTTGTCGAGCTGATACTGGGAACCGATGGCTGGACGCAGCCAACCAGCTTCCATCCCTGCAAAGAGCAGCGCTGCACACTCCTTCTTCTCCTCCTGCCAGAGAAGAGACAGAAGAAGAAACACGAAGATGTCTCAGAGTCTCATTGATTGATCTGTCAGCAGGTTCTAATCATGTGATCGCTGATTACTGAAGATACATCCAATAAGGGAAAGTGAATTTGAACTTCATACGACTATAAATCATTTAGTGTAACTATGTCATGTTGAGACTTTTTGTGATGTCACACCGGTGTTGCAAAGAAAAGGGCCACTCCCATGATGCTGCTTTCTTTGATCATGGTGTCCCTGGGATTGATCTCTACTGGGCCTCTGGATCCAACCACCTGCAGGAAGAAAGATCAGAAGGAACCGAAGAGACGAGGTGCAGCCACAAATTAATATAAATCCAAAACTTTAGACTAAAGTCCTGCTCACTGTGACTCGTCCTCCGTAAGCCAGCATCTGGAGGTCTTTACTGAGGTTCACATTTGACAGCATCTCCACAATCACATCTACACCTTCACCACCTGTGGCCTCCTGGACACCCAGAATCCATGTTACTGTAACAACTACAGTCTGAAAGGATTTTCTTTATTCATTTCCTGTATGTGTGTGTGAGACTACCATGATTTTATCTGTGTATCTTTCCTCCCTGTGATTGAATGCCAGATGAGCTCCGTTACTGAGGACCAGCTTCATCCCCTCAGATGTCCCTGCTGTGCCTAAAACCCTGAGGCCCATAGCACGGGCCAGCTGGCACGCTGCCACGCCCACCTGTTGGTGGAATGAATGAGGATTAGATAAACAATTTCAATTTTTAACTTCACAGCTTAGAACAAAGAGAAATAAATTAGAGACTTTGATACTAAATACAATGAAGTGTTTTCTGACATGAAAAAAGTTTCAATCCAAAGTTTTGACTTACGTCTCTGTTGCTTTTACTGATCACAAAGACGTCAGAAATTTGTATCACAAGGCAACAATTACTCTGAAGCATGAAGGATTTTATTTATAAAACCCAATAAAAATGAAAAGAGACTAAAAAACAACAAGTAGTTGATTACTTTAGACAGTAGTTGTCCTTTTGACTCTGGAGAAAAGCCAGATTTATATAACTGAGTTAATATTCAGCCCAGGATTTATAATGGGCCTTTGACATAATAGTTGACATCTTCTTTTTCTTTTTTTTAATTCCAATAGAGAGAAGTCACACATCGTTTAAGAACGAGTGCGACCAGCAGGTCTGTAACAATTATTTGTAGCTAATAATGTTTAAAATGTTTTTGGAAACTTCATATTAGGATTCCAGATGTGTTTTTATTTTTGTTTCTGTTCATTTTTCTTGTCCCTGGTTTAATAAACAACAAACACATAACTGGCAGACATATTCACATTGTTGAGAATCATAATTAATCATTTTTTGGAACTGAAAGCTCCTCTCACCCCTCCGCTGGCTCCATGAACGAGGACGGTCTCTCCAGCTTTGACGCGAGCTCTGCAGAACAAGACAGAGAATAAAAATCCATTTTAAGCTCAAAATTACATTGTGAGAATCCAGCTGCTAAATTATTGCAATAAAAAAATATCTTTACATCGCTGTAGTTTCAGAAGATATCCAGAAAGGAGAATAAGAAGGTGTAGATCAGAAAAGTTCCCAGAAAGCTGTTTCAGAATTAATGTTAAAACTGTCCACTAGAGGGCAGTAATAAAACCAGCTCCAGCACGTGATGTGTAGTTTTTAAAGGTTTTTTAATTGACTCTTGATTAATAACGTCATTTTTAAATGTTGAGGATGTGACAGCAACATTGTGTATTTTAGTTATTGCTGATTATTTTGTGAATGTTCTGTCAAACACAAAAGATGAAATAATAATAGACCTGATTCTAACAAAACATCAAACTAAGACACTGATTTAACGGTGCAGTCTGAAAAACATTCAGTCAGATTTGTTATGACATCTGACCCACACTGTATCAGCTCATCTGTGTGGGATCTGAAGAACATTTTGGGAGCTTTCAGGATGAAACTGCAGTGTTTTAGTTATGATCATACTTGTGAACCAGAGCTCTGTACGCTGTGAAGTACGGGACGCCAATAGCTGCTCCCTGCGTGAAGTCTAAGGAATCAGGCAGCTTGTGAACGCAGTCATCAGCAGCTACCGTGTATTCTGCATAACCTCCAGTCTCCGTGGCTGTGGTGAACACGCGGTCACCTGACTGGAAAACACACATGCACGCTTACTGTGTGGACAGAATGTTTCAGAGATCGGTGTGATGTAAATGCATTCAAATGAAATGACATTTGTGTAAATTTGGGCAGTTTGGAAGGCAAACACTCTGTTTTTAAGGGTCACCTTGACTGCAGTGACTCCGCCTCCAACAGCTTCCACCACTCCGGCCACATCACTGCCCGGCGTGTACGGCAGAGTCGGCTTCCGGGCGTAGGATCCAGAGCGGATGTAGGTTTCCACTGGGTTCACTCCACAGGCACGGACCCGAATCAACACCTACGTCCCGGAAAAGCCAAAAACAAAAGGACTGAAAATAAGAATATTTGCAATTAATGACGTAAATAAGACAGAATGAAAGAACTGAATTTTAAGCAAGAAATGCAACTGTAATATTTTACAGAACTGTGCAAAAGTTTTAAATAACCCTTCATTTTAAATGGTTTGCAAACAGACATTAACATGTTAATAATCATCTGAAGTTCTTCTGAAGACTTTCTGAAGGTCTTATGTTTTTATAGACTTCAGAAGCTTTTTCAGTCAAGATTTTTTACCTGATCATGACGTCATACAAGTGTCTAATAAACCATCAGCAGTTTAAGATTTATCTTTTAAATTATTATAAAAAAAAGAGACACAATTTAATCAGAAATGAGTGGAAAAGCAGCCAATAACGACAGAAAAAGCCTGAAGAAGTTCTGAACATCTGTTCAACAGATGACAAGAAAAACTTTCTCATTGCAAGTAAAATATCTAAAGATGGATGATTAAGACTTTTGCACAGTTCAGTAAACGCTATGAAACCTGCTGACGTCAGTACATATTTACCAAAAGCTTTTGTTCAGATAAATGACTATGTCAAAACATCCATGTGCTGACGTCACATTAATGACGTCAAGTGGATTATTTTTTTTAGATTACACATTTCACGTCAGACCAGCATAAGACACGAGTTCAGATCCGTGTCAGTTATAAAACAAAACTGCAGCAAAGATTCTGAGCTTGTTTTATTGTGACTGAACGTGCAGCCAGAGTCTGATTCCACCTGAGAACTGCGACCGATCTGGAGCTCCTGCAGCCGGTCTCACCTGTCGGTGTCCGGGCTGAGGAACTGGAACATCTGAGCAGAGCTGGAGAACCGACGGAGCTCCAAACTCACTGACTCTGATGGCTCTCATCAGCCTGCAGCCCGACATGTCTGAAGACCTCCAGGTGTAAAGTTCACTTTCTTCTTCTTCTTGGGTTTTATATTCGTCTGGTGCAGCAGCGCCCTCACCTGTGAGCGGAGCGTCGTTTTCTTCTATGGTGGTCTACTGGAAGTTGTTGCAATACTGCATTCTTTGATTTACTGATTTATCGTCTCTCCAATGAACTCACTGATATAAATCATCTGCAGTGTTGCAGTTCTCCTCAGAAACACAAACAATATCCTCCTCCCTTCCTCAAACCATCTGCCATTGATAATATTTCCACATTTATACCTAATCTTCATACCTTCTCTCATATCCTTCATTTCCTTCTCTTACTTCCTGTAAAACATCAAGTTCCACAGTCTCTCTTTCTTGGCACCATCTACATCTTCTATCTGGATGTTTCCCTGTAAAATATAATAAACTGTTTATGTCAGTATGTCCTGATGATCACGTCTTCTCTCCTACTGCCCTAAACTCCATTCCCCCCTCAGTTTTTAGGGATCGAGTATAAAAGTTGCCCATCTATAGTTTATCTTCTTACTGAGTTTGTCTTCTTTTTTGTTCTCTGGTTTTCCTATATTAGCTGGACCCACATGAATGTTCTGTTTTTTTACCTGTTCTGCGTGTTCTTGAGTGACTAATAGAATTTCATACAATATTCCATGATGGATTTTGGATGTTCCCGTATGAATAGAATTTAAACTTGCCATAGAGTCACTACAGATAAGGATTTTGTCTTCTGTCAAGCCTTCTGTCCACTTAAACACTAATAATACTGCACACATTTCAACTGCAAATACACTCATATGCTCAGTTTTTTTTCTACACCTAACACATATTTGGGATTGGGACCATAAACTGCTGCTCCTGTTGCTTCTGTCCATGGGTCTTTTGATCCGTCTGTAAAAATTTACAATTATTTCCTGAAATTTTTATCAATATGTCTGTAATATTCTTGAACCAAATCTGCTCGTTTTTTTTTTTTTTCTTTTTAGATAAGCAAACTCTAAATCTGTACATGCACTATGTAGTTCAGCATTTCATTATGTTTCATTTATAAAACTACAAGATGAAAAACTTTCTTTATTCTTACATATTTTAAAAGTACCGATTCTGCTCAGGCACAGCATAGTGTTTACTAAAATTTGTTTATGTATAAAGGACTAATATTGTTGTCCAAGGATGATGGTTGATGTAGAGATAAAAGTAAAACCATAAAGAAACATAATTTCATGTTTTATATTCTTTAATTGGCTTACTTTCATGTTTAATTAACATTTTCCCTTTACATAACATTTGACTCTAATATTATAAATACAGATATTTTATATTATTTTATATTTTTTCTTTATATATCAAAGGCATAAAGATTAAACTGTACTACATTTAGGTATTTTTTATTTTACATTTTATCATTCCGTGTTATATTTACCGATTTTTCATTTTTCAAACAAAGCAGATCAGTTTTATTTTATTTTATTTTATTTTATTTTATTTTATTTTATTTTATTTTATTTTATTTTATTTTATTTTATT
>SSNP01000111.1:525090-701921 GCA_006937955.1 Pachypanchax playfairii | reverse complement strand
AAGAACTGAATTTTAAGCAAGAAATGCAACTGTAATATTTTACAGAACTGTGCAAAAGTTTTAAATAACCCTTCATTTTAAATGGTTTGCAAACAGACATTAACATGTTAATAATCATCTGAAGTTCTTCTGAAGACTTTCTGAAGGTCTTATGTTTTTATAGACTTCAGAAGCTTTTTCAGTCAAGATTTTTTACCTGATCATGACGTCATACAAGTGTCTAATAAACCATCAGCAGTTTAAGATTTATCTTTTAAATTATTATAAAAAAAAGAGACACAATTTAATCAGAAATGAGTGGAAAAGCAGCCAATAACGACAGAAAAAGCCTGAAGAAGTTCTGAACATCTGTTCAACAGATGACAAGAAAAACTTTCTCATTGCAAGTAAAATATCTAAAGATGGATGATTAAGACTTTTGCACAGTTCAGTAAACGCTATGAAACCTGCTGACGTCAGTACATATTTACCAAAAGCTTTTGTTCAGATAAATGACTATGTCAAAACATCCATGTGCTGACGTCACATTAATGACGTCAAGTGGATTATTTTTTTTAGATTACACATTTCACGTCAGACCAGCATAAGACACGAGTTCAGATCCGTGTCAGTTATAAAACAAAACTGCAGCAAAGATTCTGAGCTTGTTTTATTGTGACTGAACGTGCAGCCAGAGTCTGATTCCACCTGAGAACTGCGACCGATCTGGAGCTCCTGCAGCCGGTCTCACCTGTCGGTGTCCGGGCTGAGGAACTGGAACATCTGAGCAGAGCTGGAGAACCGACGGAGCTCCAAACTCACTGACTCTGATGGCTCTCATCAGCCTGCAGCCCGACATGTCTGAAGACCTCCAGGTGTAAAGTTCACTTTCTTCTTCTTCTTGGGTTTTATATTCGTCTGGTGCAGCAGCGCCCTCACCTGTGAGCGGAGCGTCGTTTTCTTCTATGGTGGTCTACTGGAAGTTGTTGCAATACTGCATTCTTTGATTTACTGATTTATCGTCTCTCCAATGAACTCACTGATATAAATCATCTGCAGTGTTGCAGTTCTCCTCAGAAACACAAACAATATCCTCCTCCCTTCCTCAAACCATCTGCCATTGATAATATTTCCACATTTATACCTAATCTTCATACCTTCTCTCATATCCTTCATTTCCTTCTCTTACTTCCTGTAAAACATCAAGTTCCACAGTCTCTCTTTCTTGGCACCATCTACATCTTCTATCTGGATGTTTCCCTGTAAAATATAATAAACTGTTTATGTCAGTATGTCCTGATGATCACGTCTTCTCTCCTACTGCCCTAAACTCCATTCCCCCCTCAGTTTTTAGGGATCGAGTATAAAAGTTGCCCATCTATAGTTTATCTTCTTACTGAGTTTGTCTTCTTTTTTGTTCTCTGGTTTTCCTATATTAGCTGGACCCACATGAATGTTCTGTTTTTTTACCTGTTCTGCGTGTTCTTGAGTGACTAATAGAATTTCATACAATATTCCATGATGGATTTTGGATGTTCCCGTATGAATAGAATTTAAACTTGCCATAGAGTCACTACAGATAAGGATTTTGTCTTCTGTCAAGCCTTCTGTCCACTTAAACACTAATAATACTGCACACATTTCAACTGCAAATACACTCATATGCTCAGTTTTTTTTCTACACCTAACACATATTTGGGATTGGGACCATAAACTGCTGCTCCTGTTGCTTCTGTCCATGGGTCTTTTGATCCGTCTGTAAAAATTTACAATTATTTCCTGAAATTTTTATCAATATGTCTGTAATATTCTTGAACCAAATCTGCTCGTTTTTTTTTTTTTTCTTTTTAGATAAGCAAACTCTAAATCTGTACATGCACTATGTAGTTCAGCATTTCATTATGTTTCATTTATAAAACTACAAGATGAAAAACTTTCTTTATTCTTACATATTTTAAAAGTACCGATTCTGCTCAGGCACAGCATAGTGTTTACTAAAATTTGTTTATGTATAAAGGACTAATATTGTTGTCCAAGGATGATGGTTGATGTAGAGATAAAAGTAAAACCATAAAGAAACATAATTTCATGTTTTATATTCTTTAATTGGCTTACTTTCATGTTTAATTAACATTTTCCCTTTACATAACATTTGACTCTAATATTATAAATACAGATATTTTATATTATTTTATATTTTTTCTTTATATATCAAAGGCATAAAGATTAAACTGTACTACATTTAGGTATTTTTTATTTTACATTTTATCATTCCGTGTTATATTTACCGATTTTTCATTTTTCAAACAAAGCAGATCAGTTTTATTTTATTTTATTTTATTTTATTTTATTTTATTTTATTTTATTTTATTTTATTTTATTTTATTTTATTTTATTTTATTTTATTTTATTTTGTTGTTGTTTTTACATCATCATTATTGTTTCACTGATTTGTTGTTATTTTTAAAGCGCTGAAACTTTTTAAGACGCGTTTTAATTATTGAGAGGCATAAAAATCGAGTCTGTGGTTTGGAAAATCGATTATTTGGGGGTATTTTACTTTTGCCTTGAGTCATGACGCCTTATCCGGTTATGCAGTGCTGATTTCAAACACATATTGATTGGCAACTGAGTGGCGGAAAGCGTGGTGGATGAGTCCATCCACTTGAGTGGAGATCTGTAAACCCAGGTAACGCCCAGGAGGAGCGAAACGCGGAACCACATGCAAACAAGAAAAGTGACCGAGGTTTTCATAAGGAGAGTCTGGTACTTAGGTGTTTAATAACATGTTAGTACATCCAAAATACGGTGTAACTCGGTGTGAGATGGAACTCCTTTAGTTCGTTTTTAAATAGCTAAACGCGGGAAACGGTGACTCTGACAGCATGACATCAAAAAGCAGGTTTTTATTGCAGAGGGTTCTGACCGGGCTCAGAGCACACAGTGTCTGGTACCGTCGAACCTCAGGTGAAGGAGGCCAGATGTGGAAAGTCCACTTGAGACGCCTAAGCTGCTCAACCAGGCTGTACCGGCCTGTTTCTGCCTCCTCAGGTTATATTGTATTAGATGTTGTTATTTTGTAGGACAAGAGAGAAAACAGTTCTTTAAGGCTGAGGGTGAAATATCCCTCCTCTGTTCTGTTACCAGGTCCCAGCAGTCTGTCACTCAGAACTCACACCTGTGGGGAGCTCAGGTCAGACCATGTTGGAGAGGAGGTCACCCTGTGCGGCTGGGTCCAGTACCACAGGTACTTTCTCTGACTTCAGTCTGATGATCAGCCTCTGGATGTGATGGCTGGCAGGGGCTTCACTTTATTTTAAGTTGGTTCTTCATCGTCACACAAAATAAAAAAACGTGTTTTTGTTTCCCACAGACAAGATCTGTTTGTCATCCTGCGAGATTTCAGCGGCTTGACGCAAGTTTTAATTCCTCAGGAGGAAGTACGAAATTTAATTACACAAACATGAGCTCCAAATTCTAGTAAAAATGCATCAAATTGTAAATATTTTAAATATATTAAATAATATATAATAGACATATTTTAAATATTTTCTTCACAAAAGTTGAAATATATAGTTAAAAAATGGAAGTCAGAGATTATTTGTGTCTCCCACAGTAATTTCGTTGTACTGTACTGTATAATGTTTTTACTGCACTTAATTTCCTTCCAGAGGGATTAATAAAGCATTTCTTTTATCTTACTTGAAATATTAAAAGTGTTTCTCTCCAATTTTAGTCTGCAAGCAACTTGAAATCAGTGCTGTGTGATGTCACAGTCGAGTCGGTCCTCAAGGTTACAGGAACGGTCAGAAAACGGCCAGCGGGGCAGGAGAACAAGGTGTGTGTGTGTGTCCTTTAGTTTCCTGTACAAATATTCAGTTTCAGTAAAGCACTTGAAACTTTGGAAATTTACTGTAAGTTTTGCTTGGCGTTGTCCTAAAACTAAAACCAGATCCATGAACTCAGTCCTGTTTAATCCTACAGCAGCAGCAGCCATGAACATCACAACATCTTTCTGGATATAATCCTTATTTACATCCTCTACCTTTAGCTGTGACACGTCAGTTCTCTGACTAAACTCTTCATATTTTATCCTGTTGTGCCACGTTCATATCAGGAGATGCCAACAGGAGAAATTGAGGTCCTGGCTGAGAACGTGGAAGTTTTCAACGTGTGTCGAAAGCTGCCGTTTGAGATTAAAGAATTTGTCAAAGTAAGTTTTCTATAGTTCAACACATCTTCACCTATAGACACATTTTATATGTGATTTTTTTTGTGGTAATATTGTTTGTGTTCGTCTCGAACAGAAGTCGGAGGCTTTGCGGATGCAGTATCGTTACCTGGATCTGAGGTCATCTCAGATGCAGAAGAACCTCAGACTGAGATCTCAGCTGGTGATGAAGATGAGAGAATATCTCTGCAATGTGCACGGTAACCTGATGCAGAATTCATCCCCTCTGTTCCAGACACCAGCCCAGATTCTGACTCCTTTCTCCTCTCTGTATAGGATTTGTAGATGTGGAAACACCAACCCTGTTTAAAAGAACACCGGGGGTCAGATAGAATAACAACAACACATCATTTTTAGCTTTTTGCAGATATACTGGTCTCTAAGGTCTTGATGTTTTACATGTTGTGCATGTTTCAGGGGGCCAGAGAATTTGTTGTCCCCTCCAGAGAACCAGGCCTGTTTTACTCTCTGCCTCAGAGTCCACAGCAGTTTAAACAGCTCCTGATGGTGGCTGGTGTCGATCGGTGAGTGAGCAGAACAATAAAACTGCAGAGATGAAAAATATCAGAGTGATTTCAGCTCAGCGTTGCAGCTTGAAACGTACATAAAGAGTGACCTGTGTGCATTCAGGTACTTCCAGGTGGCTCGATGTTACAGAGATGAAGGCTCCAAACCGGACAGGCAGCCTGAGTTCACTCAGGTGAGCTGGATGAGCGACAGGAAAACACGCAGCCTGCACACACTTTCAAATATTTCTTCTTTTCTTCATAAACTCAGATTTATTGAAATGATTCATCTTCTTTTGACCTGTGGAGAATAAGAAATTGAGACTTTTGAACGACTCATGTTTAATGATTTATTGCCTCACTCAATTACCCACCTCTCTGAATCTATTAAGATCTGCCTGAAAGTAAAAAAAAATATATATATGTATATATAATACATATATTGCACAATAAAACACAGCACTTGCTTGTCTTTTAACTTTATACAGGTAAATAAAGATAATTTACAATGATTTATTGTAGAATGAATCATTTGGACAAACTGGGACATGTTTTTGTTTTGAGTCTGGACTTTAATTAAAGGACTTTGATCTGTCTGTTACCTACAAGTGGACTGTCTCTCCTTGCCGTGTCCTGCAGGTGGACATCGAGATGTCTTTTGTGGACCAGGCAGGTATCACGTCGCTGGTGGAGGGTTTGCTGCAGTACTCCTGGCCTGCAGAAAAAGGTTCTGTTCTGGTTCCTTTCCAGAGGATGACGTATAATGAAGCCATGAGAGACTACGGTGTAGATAAACCTGACACCAGGTTCAACATGAAGGTGGGTCAATTAAAAAAACCTGGTAGAACAAAACACTATTTTATTTTAAGTCATTATTTTTAAGAGCTCCTGATCTACATTTGGATCAGTACATTTAGATTTATACTCATACAAACGGTTTGAATGTTCTAGAAAATACAGTATAAATAAAAACAATGTAATGATTTACAAATCTTATAAACTCATATTATTTCAAATAGAACAAAAACAACAAATCAGATGTTGAAACTGAGACATTTGACCGTTTTGCAGAAAATTTAATAGCAGCAGAGTCTTTCAGATGGACTGAAGTTCATCAAACTATGACAAACTACGTCTAAAAATTGTTTGAGAAAATATTCCTCACAGTGAAATAGAGTTCAGCTTCACAGGAGAAGAGTCCAGCTGCCTTTCACCAACACAAAACATTTGTTCCATCATTAAACACTCAGATCCAGAACTGTAGATCAGCTAGAATCTGCTTCAGACAAGAACAGAACAACATTCCTCCTGTAAACCTCCAGCAGCTGGTCTCCTCACCTCCCAGATGTTTACAGACAGATGTTAAAAGAAGATGCTACACAATGATCAACTTTTTAAAGATGTTTTGCTGCCATTAAATTCAAAATGAGCTTATAGTTTCTATGAAACGATAAAATATCTAAGTTTTATAATCTGACATGTTTATGTTCATCGGATTTGTAAATAATTACATTCTGTTTTTATTTATATTTTACACAACTTGCTAACTTTTTGTTTTTGGGTCTGTAAAATACCTCATTGTTACTCTTGAGGTACTTACAGCTTATATACTTGTGTACCTAAAGTTTACATACTTCTTCTGGATCATCTCTTTCTCCTCGTCTGATGTGTTTTCTTTATTTCGTATATTTTTCATAGCTTTAGATTCGAATGTAAATAAAACATTTTTTAGATAAATTACACTCAAACCTTTAGATCAAGTTAGTCTAAATTGTGCCAAAAATTCATCTGATGTAAACAATGAAAGTTCTTGTGTTACTGATGAATACTGGTGGATATTTGAAGTTCTGTAACATTTTGTTTATTTTTCTTGAAGGAGAACATTAATAAAAGTCTGAGCTACTCTTTGTATTTACGTCCTTCCAGCTGATCGACCTCAGTCAGGTTTTCTTGTCCACACAAACTGAGTTCCTCAGATCAGCTCTCAGCCAATCAAATGGTTCCGTTCAGGCCGTCTGTGTCCCAAGTGGAGCAGTAAGGACAAAACTATTTCCTCTTGCAGTAAATTCTGTTAAATGTAGATCAACTTCATGGTTAAGTAAAACAAGAAAAAACTGTGGAGATTAAATAAATGTAAACGTATTTGCTGATATTTGTTTTATTTTGTCTGTTCTAAGTGATGTTCTTTGTCATTTTGTTCAAAGAAATGTTTCACGGGGAAAGATTTGGATGAACTGAAGCAAACAGCCAGGACTCAGTATGGACAGGTGAGTCTGGCTCGGCACTATTTCTTTTCTTCGTCTCTGATTTGGAATAAAGTGGTTCTGTGAAAGGTTTCATCATTTTTGTTTGTGTTTTTGTTTTCTTTCCACTAAGGAGCTGACCCTGGTGCAGATCAGAGAAGACGGGACGTTGAAGTCTCCCCTGAAGAAGCTGCTGTCTGTTTCTGAAACAGAAACCCTGCTGAGGAGGACTGAAGCCAAACCAGGAGACCTGCTGCTGATTGCAGCCGGATCCCTCCACACTGTGGTAAAACACTGAAATATATCCAACACAGTAAAGTATGAACACACCTTCATCTGTTCTTCTGCTCTGTTCTCAGCGACCCCTCCTCGGTAACCTCCGTCTGCAGTGTGCTCAGCTCCTGGAGGCTCGTGGCCTCTCACTCCGCGACCCTTCTGCTGTACATTTCTTGTGGGTTGTGGATTTCCCTCTTTTTTTACCCAAAGAAGAAAATCCAGACGAGCTGGAGTCTGCTCATCATCCGTTTACCGCCCCGCGACCTGAAGACGCAGACCTACTCCTCACAGAGCCACACAAGGTGCTCACATCCAGTCTTTGCAGATTTATGTGGCAAATAAGGCGTAATGTGGTTTGTATATGTGACGGTTTCTGTTTACAGAAGTGGGTGTAAACTGTTGGTCCTCTTCTGGTAAAGAAAGAAAACCCCACGATTCTCTCTGAAATAACTTAAAACTGACAAAAGTCATCAAATAAAAACCAGGTGATTCTTTTAAATTAGGATTCTATCAGGATAATTTAACAAACAAACTATTGATAGTGACCTTAGCAAAGATCTTGATCTCCACGTTAAAGATAAAAGCTACTAGTCCATCTCCAAGCAGCTTGATGTATTTATGACCACACCTGACAAGATTATTGAAAAATATAATGTTCATGAGAATGTAGCCGACCTCCCAGGATGTAGACACGAGGAAATACGACCACGGGTTACTCAGACTGAAAGAATTGAAGCTGAACTGATCCATAGAAGAAGATCCAGGAGGCTTCATCACTGACAGAAACACAAAAAAATCCAGACCAGGATTCACCAACATTGGGATTGAAGCTCCAAAGCTTCTGGGAGACGGTTCGTTGGACTGATGAGAAAACATGAAGCTGCTCACTTCAGCTCTATGTGTGCAGGAGGAAGAATGAATCTTTAAAAGAAAAAACAGAGACCTACAGTGAAACATGGAGGAGGGTCGGTTTAGCTTTGGAGCTGCTGTGCTGCATCTGACACAAGGTGTCTTAAATCTGTGCAGATTAGAATAGAATCCCAAGATTATCAAGACATTCTGGAGCAAAATGTGCCACCCGTTGTCAGAAAGTTGGTCAGGAATCATTTGATTCAGTGATTGTCTCAAAGGTTGTGCAGCATAGTAATTGAAGAACTGTCATTTCTGTCCAGGCTGTTTAATTTGTTGTTTTCCATGTCTGATCTTCATTTGTTGATTTTTCTTGTTTAAGTTTCAGATTATTTCAGGGACTACTGTAGGGTTTCCTTTCTTTAAAGAGGCCAATTCATACAAGTTTTAGGACTTTGTGGTTATTTATTAAGTATTAACCAGTAATATGAAACAGTTTATATCTAAAAAATGTCAGGAAACACTGATTAACAGAACTTTCAATCTGTCTGCATTAAAATTCGGGTGGTTCCGGCTCGTTCCGTCAGGCCTCGAGCAGCAGCTCGTTTATATTCATTATTTGGATTTGTTGGACTCTGATTGGCTAACAAACTAACCTATGAGAGCAAAGAATACTGTTTCCTGCCTCGCTGCGCATGGCAACGTCAGGCATCGTGTCTTCCTGTTTGCTACGTCTTATGCTACAGCTTTTAGCCAGCAGCATGCTAGGTGTGGTTTCAACTGCGGGAGCTGATGAATACTAACGAACAAAGGAGTTGTGACAAAACAGATACAGGCAGTTCGGACTCGAGAGAACTCGGGTTTTATCACCACCTGCGTAGTTTGAGAGATTAAAACTGAAAGAGAAGTTGTTGACCTGTTTTCACACCCACTATGAAGGTAAGAACACCTGTGGAGCTAAAATATTCAACAGAAACCTCAGAAAAACAGTTTTTAATGGAAGGACCTCTTTAACATAAAGATACAAACAGTTGTGTGTCTGTATCACAGGTTCGTGGGCAGCACTATGACCTGGTGTTGAACGGCTGTGAGATTGGAGGAGGCTCCATCCGCATCCACAAGGCCTCGGAGCAGCTTTACGTCCTGAAGAACATCCTCAAGGTTTGTGCTGTTACAGAGACGGTCTTCTCTCAGATATTTAAGATTATATTGGGTTTTAGTTATTAAATGATGCCATAATGATCATGTTATTTTACGGCAGGAGGATCCCGGTCTCCTCTCCCACCTGCTGGAGGCCCTGGACTCAGGAGCACCACCTCATGGAGGCATCGCTCTGGGTAAAGTCAGCTGTTCTTTGTAATTCAGGTCTTTTGAAGTGGAGTTAGAGTAAATGTTATGAACAAATAAAATCTCATAGAGCTGAGACTAAAGGAGTTTACTGTCATTATATGTTAGTGGTTATAGTTAGCGATTGATGCTGTTTTACATCCATCAGTTTGTCACAGCCAGCTGTAGCTAATCAATGTAAATAACTGTGTAAAAGCGTCGTATCTCTGTCTCCATCTGTTGTCCACTAAAACTCTGTAGTTTTCCTAAAAAAATCTAGATATTTTGTCAGTTTTTCTAGTTACAGCTGTGAAAACACACTCTGATGGTTAAATAGGAATATAACAAGTTCATCATGACATAAATAATATCCTGAAATTGTTATTCTTCTTTGCCAGAAGGTTTTAGCGGGATCTTAAATGGAGATCAGATCCAGCTGTTTGTGTTGTGGCTCACTGAAGACAGAGATCCGTGCAGAACTGTTACTTCTGAATTTACTGCAGTAAACTTACAGAGAACAGCGACCCAAACATACACAGTTTCTATTCAAATTCAAACAAGGAGCTGAAAATGCTACTTTTTTTTTTCTCCAGGTTTGGATCGGCTGGTCTCCATCATCGTCGGAGCCCCCAGCATTCGGGATGTCATCGCCTTTCCCAAGTCATTCCGGGGTCATGACCTCATGAGCCACGCCCCTGACTCGGTCTCCGAAGAAGAGCTGAAGCCCTACCACATTTCTGTTAAATGGCCAGCAGAGCATGGAAGAGATAAACGGACGTGAGAGATGTTTCTCAGATCCTTGTGTCCTTGAGAGGAAAAAAGGAGTTGTTGAATGTGACACATCTGCACCATAAGGAGGAGAGAGTTCATGGAAAAGTGGTTACATTGTGACTGTATGTCAATATCAGCTGATCAAAATATAGAAAAACATATTTTGAGACAGCACATTAGAAATCTTAAGCACTTCAGGGTTCAAATGAGAAGAACCATTAAAATTCTTCTGATCATTTCATTTCATTTTTCTTTTCTCACACTAAACTTTTAAATAAACTGTTTTATTAACTTCTTAAAAGCTGCTTATTTTCTTTTACATGTTGTCATGTTTTAATGTAGCCCCACAAACAAGAATACAATTATAAAGAAATACTGTATTAATTTATTTTTGGCTTTACATCCTGTTTTCACAGATTTATTAATTCACCTCTTGTTAAATATTTAGTAATTGTGATGATTATTAGTTTAGCAGGACAGAAGATAATGTAAACTGTTGCATCATCAAAACTAAATATCTTTGCAGATTTATTGTATTCTGCATGACGAGGGTAAGAAGATCCACAACAGTTTTCCAAAACTTTAAAAAAAGCTAATATGTGCATTATTTTTTACATTTTCTTTTCATAATTATAAAAATATCAATAATGAGAATTTTAGTATTACTATCAATATGATTATATTGTGGGTCATTTTTAGTAAAAATTTTGCTTTTTTGTTTGTGACATGAACTGTTAATGTCAATTCAAGATAAAATTAAAAAAAAGTTGTAAAGTTGTGTGCTGAGCAGCTCCTGAAACCAAAAATATTTTTTCTTTATAATTCGGACCTAAAATATTTATATTCTCCTTCCCTCTAAATAAAAATGTATATTTAGATATTTATCCCTACATGATTTTTTAAAATTAATCTAATCTTGATGCAGATCAGATTTCTTATAAAAAACACAATTTTTTTCTGCTATTTTTACGTACGATAACAAGAAAAACAAGCAGCATTGAACTACACATCCGACTCAGGCGATGACGACAGCATTTTAACCCGGAAGAGGAACGGTTATGCAGTTTGTACGTAGATATGCTAAATGACAGAACAGAGATGTGATTGTTCTGTCCCGCTTTCGACGTGCGTGAACTGGTGTCTCATATCAGCGAGTTAACGGGGACAATAACGAGACGGTTCAGCTGTCCAAGTCGTTTCACACGGAGACAAACGCTGGTAATGTGATGAATTTCCGGACGATGCTAAACAGCTAGTCAACTGTTAAAAAATCAACTTGTGAACCGTTTCAGTGAAACTGTCTGTTGAAGTAAAGCTACACAGGTGTGAGGGAATCCAGGACACGTCATGTCTTTCTGAGCTGGACATCTCAGCCATCTGGTTCTTCTATTTTCCAGCTGTTTGCATCTGTTCATGGCTCCTATGGGGATCCGTCTGTCACCGCTCGGAGTGGCCGTGTTCTGCCTGCTGGGACTCGGTGTCATCTACCACCTGTATGCCGGAGTCCTCTCCAACAGGTTCTCTGTCTTCAGGTAAGCTTATTGTTTACAGATGTTTTGATATTTATGTTCAAGACTTTAATATATATACAGTGATGTTTTTTCTACGTGAGCTTTACTGTAATTATCTGTCTGAAGTTCAGTTCAGTGAATTTATATTAAACTTCCTGAAACGTTTGTGTTGATTTCACACACAAAACAGAAGATTTTCAGGTCCAGCTGGCTAGAGGAACGATCAGGGTGTTATAAGTACTTGTGATGTACTAGTTAAACAAGCCGCCTGAAGAACTCTAGCTGTGATTGTTTAAGACTTTGCGTCAACAGGATACTGAGTGTCACACCCTCAGACATAACAGTGGAAAGCTGATATGAACTTTATCTATTTATTCTTGTTTCAATCAAATTAACCTGTTTTATAAGTTTAGAGAAAAGAGCAAGTTCAACATCTAAAACCAGCACGTGCATTTAAGTGTCAGTGGTTTGTGTGGCAACACCGTCTCTCAGCGCCTGTCTGATGTAACTGGTTTGACAATGACGCTGCATTAAGTATTGTTCTCTCTTTTTTAGAAATGTTCACAAGAGTTTGGGATAAAGAAATGGATCTGTTTACATGTTGTCAGTGGTGTTAATCTTTCCCCCTCTTTATTCTGTCCTTTCCTGTGTGCAGGCAGAAGAAGAAGGTGGATCTAAGGGACCTGCTGGCTGTCTCGTTTGAGGCTGCTGTACTGGGCGGTAAAGAGGTAAAAACAACCAGATTTAGTTTCATTCAAGCTGATAAAACTGAGTCGTATGATTTTATCAGGATTGTAACAGCTGTTTCAGTCTGAATGGTCTCACTTGCTTCTTATCTGACATGTACATTTCTCTCAGATAATCTGGTCTTTTTAGGATCACACTCATTATTTATTATCACAGAATAAACTTTGTGTTCATGTTTATTCCTGTGTATTCCTCCTATTGCTCTTATCTGGTTTGTGGTTGTGTTAATGTTGATATTCTCAAATAGCTGTTTTATCTTGATCACAGTGAAACGCTTTAACAATCTGGATGCTTCTTCTTGTCGGTCTGGAAAATGTAGCACTCCTTCATGATTGGATCAAGTTCAGCGTCTTTCCATAAACAAACTGGACATCATCTGATTGAATGTGGATCTGTTCCCTGTTGTGTCCAGGTGAAAAGAGTGCGTGATGAGGACACTCTGGAGCAGAAGTCAAAGGGCGAGACGAGGGAAGGAGTCAGCGAGCTCCTGACTCAGGGTGACCTGCAGTCCCACAGAAAGATGTTTAACCTGCTAAAGAACGCGTTTCCTGAAGTTAAGGTGAGAGCGGCCTCTCCATGATCCTTTCATACTAAACTTTGTTGTGTCTTTTCCACATAATTTAAGAAATAAATAAACAGGAGACTGTGACTGAGCACAAATCACCCTGAAATGTAAGAAGTTAACTTTGAGGAAGGAAGCAGTTTATCTTTTAACTGCAAACAGCTGTTTTATTGTATCTGAACACGTAATTACTCATGCAGCTTTTTGTTTTCAGGTTTACAGCGAGGAGCACGATAACAACTGGGATGCTGTGACCTGGAGCCAGAACATTCCAGCTGATATCTTAAGTAAGATCAAACGAGGTCAAGAGGTACCTGCTGAGAGCATCACTGTGTGGATCGATCCTCTGGATGCAACTCAGGAATACACAGGTACGAACATCTGTTTGATTTGTTAATGAACAAAACAGAATGCAGCTGACATCGATCTGCCTGCTCTGATGGAGCTGGGGTTTGTTTTTCTTTCTAGCAGGTGTTTTTTGTGGGTGACCGAAGCTTGTTTGTTGAATGGGGTTACGTGGTGGTAAATGAGATATTGTTAGCATTGACACCACTTTGCTGGATCTTGTCAGGGTCTTTGTGTGGGTCCACAGAAGCAACATGTTTTCTGCTGCGGCAGTAACTCCATTCAGAGTGAGCAGATCACAGGTCAGTCTGAACCTGGAGAAAGCATGAAGAAATAAATAAAGAGAGAAGAAAAACACAGCAGACATTCAAAGTGACTTTCAATAGATACCAGAAGTAAAATTGACAAAGTAGATTTGATTGAATCTGATTTTAGATCAGATCTTTGAGGCACATCAGCTATGTATCGCTCTCGGCGTCATGAAATCAGGCTCCGTTTGTAAGTAAAAATGGCTTCTGACTTCTGGTTCGATCATCAAAGCATCATGGTGATGTTT
Source organism: Pachypanchax playfairii (assembly GCA_006937955.1). Taxonomy (NCBI): domain Eukaryota; kingdom Metazoa; phylum Chordata; class Actinopteri; order Cyprinodontiformes; family Aplocheilidae; genus Pachypanchax; species Pachypanchax playfairii. The sequence goes on along the minus strand of SSNP01000111.1, from coordinate 688,019 downwards.
AAAGTTGATACTCACAAGCAGGATCAGGATGTAGAAAAGATGCCAGCGTCGAGACAGACGAGGCTCAGAGGAGGGTTTAGTGTTTTGTTGTCTACGTTGGGGGCTTGTGTTACTTCCTATCGGTTCCTTGTTCCCACAGATAATCTAAAATCTTTTCATCTCTTTCTACAGAAAAGTTGGTGAAGTTTGTGACCACCATGGTGTGTGTGGCTGTAGACGGTAAACCGGTTATTGGGGTCGTACACCAGCCATTCACAGGGTTCACTGGTAGGTTACTATCACATATTTTAACATCTTTTAATTTCTACTAGTGGCTTAATAAAAACTTCATCATGTTTACTATTGTTTAACTATAATTTGTCTTTACATAAAATATCTCAGCAGCTTTTCTTAAAAGCCATTTTAGTTTAAAAGATACTCAGAGTTTTGTTTTCTCAGCCTGGGGGTTGGTAGGTCAGGGATCAAATCTGGAGCCCAGGAATTCCTACAGTATCAGCTCTCCAAAAGTGATTGTATCACGTTCCCACTCCGGAGAAGTGAAAAATCTTGTTCAGGGGGCTTTTGGAAACACATCAGTAATCCCAGCAGGTGGCGCAGGTGAGCATGTTAATGTTTATATACAGTATGTTTTTATTCTGCTTTCAGCTGAAGTTTCAGGATGAACCTAAAATGCACTATAACCTTTACAGATGAACTTAATGTGACCTTCCCTGAACTTCTGAGTGCACATGTTCAACTGTTCAGTGTTTCAGTATTTTTTATACAACTTAAAGGCAAGTTTCACATCAGCTGTTTGACCCATGAATCAACCAATACATTTCCTGTTTCAATCAAACTTGGTATTTACATCCTCTGCGAGACTATGGCGACACCGAACAACTGATCAACAGAACCTGAGAGGCTTCAAACAGGATGTTCTCAGATGGAAATGGCCACCGAGCTCAGAGTGTCATCAGCAGGTTGCAACAGCGATACGAAGAGTCTGGAAGAGTCACAGAAAGACATAGAAGTGGACGTCCTTTGGTCACATTCCACACTGATGACCATGTCATTGTGAACAGAACCAGATGATAAATGTCTCCCAGCTCCAGCGTTTGTTCACATGTACCTGTACATGTGTTTTGTATGTGTCTCTCACAGGATACAAGGTGCTGTCACTGCTGAAGATGCCTTCGAGTGATTCCAACCCCATGGACCAAGCAGATGTTTATATCCACATCACCTATATTAAGAAATGGGACATCTGTGCTGGTGATGCACTCCTGAAATCACTCGGTAATTTAAAAACTATAATTTATACCATTTTAATTTTCAGACTTGGTTCTGAATTGACTCTATCGTTATCAACCCCAATTAAAAAAAGAAAAAGATTAGACGCTGTGTAAAATGTAAATAAAAGCAGGATGTAATGATTTGTAAAGTTCCAAAACACAATTTTATTCCCAACAGAACATAAACAACATTTTAAATGTTGAATCTTGTATATAATTAACAATTCGAAAAAAACACCGAAAATATGAGCTCCTTTTGAATTTGATAGCAGCAACTCATCTTAAAGTTGGAACAGAGACATATTCAGTGAATGTAACTTATTTATTAGTTTTTCACAAATCTCATAGTTGGGACTCTTGAACAGGACTGGATGGTGCAACAAACCTCATGCTAGCTGCAGGTTGCATTAGTTACACACAGTTCTGTCTTCTATCAGAACAGATACAAGATACACTAACCTTATAATTTACCCACCGTGAGAATATCTGCTGTTGTTGGAGGTGTAAAGAAACTGTCTCTGTCTCGCCGACTGGTCAGAATGGACGTGTAGTCTGCTGACTTCTGGGATTTAGTCTCTCTTACATCTCTTAACTGTTATCAGTGTGTTTGCACCTCCAATAAAATGATGAGTGTTATGGTTTTATGACATCACCGCCAAAGTCCCTGAGTGAGTATGTTGATGAAGAGAGATGATGCAAAAGTACAAAGACACTAGAATTGTGGTCCAATCTAGTTTCAGGAAGTCATCCACATGATAACTGACAGGATAATGAGAAATGCAGGTATTTGTTTCAACATGGTGGTGTCTGTTTGTAGGAGGTCACATGACCACACTGAAGGGAGAGGAGTTGGACTACAGTGAAACTGCAGTGAATACAGAAGGACTGGTGGCCAGTGTCGGTGTGAACCATCAGGCTATAGTGGAAAAACTACCAAAGTGGGACCCTAAAAAGCACTGAGAGACAAACAGTCACTGGAGGAGACGTGAGTCAGGCTGAAGTGCAGGAGCGTTTTCTGGTACCTGCAAGCTGACGATAAACATCACAGACCTGTACAGTTTTTATCTCTGGATGAATGTTACTGACATGAGCCTCTGAGCAGGGCAGTGGAACAAACACGGCTCTGAATTCACACGCCTGGGAAAAGGATTACAGATCTCTGTAGTCACACGTAAACAAGTTGTAATCAAAGATAAAGATAAAATGCAGTTCTGAAAGGAAAAAAATCATCTAAACCAACCTGCTCTGTATGAAAACTGATACGTCCCCTAAACCTAATAACACATTGTTCCACCCGGGTTGCTAATCTGGAACATTTAAGTGTGTTTAAAACTGAAGAAGTTTTTACAGGAGGGGGGGCAAATACTTTCTCACAGCACTGTACCTGCACGTTTCAGCTCAGAGGAATGTTACATTCACCTCAAGAACGAGAACTGCTTTCATACAGAGGACGACTGAGTGAACCTGCAGAGTCTCTGTCTTGATCTTTCATGTCTTCATCACATGATGTTTTAAGAAAACACACAGAGACACACGTGGATGAAAAAACACGTATTTCTCAGATACTGAAACATTTGCAGATTATTATTTTAGGTTTGACAGAAACTCTATAAATCAGGTTTTTAACTTCTTCCAGAAGAAAAGTACAGTTTAAAAAAATAAAGACATTTTTAGACTAAATGACCTCCAACCAAATTAATTACTCAGATCATCTCAAGTCCATGTAAGAGAGTTTATTTATAGAGAAGTTTATTTTCTAGGACTGAAAATCTCAGAGACTGATCAAGTTAATGTTGCTCCAAATCTCCTTCAGCTGTATTGAGTTTTTTTATAAATGTAGTTCTTGTCTGACGTGATCATGCCATGTTCATGTATCCTGACCAGTTTTAAGGGATGTTTTACAGGAATAAAGCACAATCTACAGCTGTGAAGTCGCTGCAGTGGGAGAACAGAAAATACAATATTACAACTGACTCCTAACATCAAAGACTTTGAGGTGTTTGGGTTTATCTCCATTAAAAAAATCCAGGAAGTACAACAAGACTGAGCAGAAGTCTGGAGGACATTTCCTCTCTGGACCTCGTCTCTTCAGTCCATATGTGTTGTTTGGGTTGTTGTTTCTCTTCAGGCGTCTTGTGAAGCCACACGGTGTCTTTGCACCAGCCGCACCTGGAACATCCTGTTGACTGCTGTGAAATTGTACCTGCATGGTTTGAATCGTTGTCTTTGTTCTCGAACCTCTTAATGAAAAGGTCGCCGGCTGGTCGTGTTTCTGCACCGTGCGTCTGTGAAAACTGAAGACGTTCATCCAACAGCCAGTGAAGTCGGACTTTTTTGTTGAACGCTACAAAAATAAAATCCAGCAACAAGCTTGTGTGTCTTCAAGAAAATACATTTTATAAGTGGCTAAGTTGTATTTTTTGCACTCTGACAATATTAGAAAAGGCAGAAGGAATAATCTCAAATGGAAATCAGATTATTTCTGTGTTGCTAGATTTTGATTTCATGATTTGAGTGCCTTTAATCTAAAGGAAAGTAAAAGAACATTGTTTTTCAAGTAATTCTGATATTGACGGATATGATGGTGTTTTGTGACATCACCATTAGCAGTTGAAATATTTCCTAAAATGAGTTTGACTTTTTTAAACACACTCTGTCTGTCTAATGGATCTGCAGACGGTTTAAATTAGTAAAAAAAATAATAAATCAGGTGTAAAATGAAGGTTCCTGCTCCTCGTCCTCCCAGGATCCAGTCAAACTGCTCTATGATGTTACAGTTCTGTGTTGATGAAGCTGCCTTTAAAGCACCTGCTGCACCACGTGTTCCATGTAAACTTCCTCATGATCTGTATCACCTGGTTTCATGTCTGAAGGTGGAAAAAGTCTCATCTGATCTCGTTCTACCAGCTGCATTTTGTTATCAAACTCCTGAACTTCCTGTTGGAGTATCGAACATCACGATGGCTGTTTTATTTGTGCGTGCGTGTCTACCTCTCCACCCAGGTTGAACTTTTCATATTCAGTTTCGGAGTGAAATGATAAAAAGACACAATATGTGACGAGTAAATGTTTATTTTTAGGTGTGAAGAAACTGAGTAACTACTGCAGTAAAAGACTTGTTGAGGGAAATAAAACGGATTATTTGCCTTTAAGCAGCTTGAACGTGCAGTTTTGAATTTTTGGGAGGCAGAAACCTTCAGATGAAATCTTTGTATTGATGCAGACCAGTTTTAAAACCCTGATAAACAGCTTGTTGTACAGCTGCTCTAAGACGCATTCATCCTGCTTCTGCTGGGAATTACCAATAAAGTGTGTGTGCATGATCTTACAGGACGTGTGTTACTTTACTGTGGGCGCGTTGGGTTATTGATCAGTGACACTTTAAAATAGAATGTTTGTCCCATTTACATAAGATGAATCTCATACAGAAGGATAATGTAATCACAACATCCAATACAAAACAAAGATCATGCGAATAAAGTTTAATCAGCATACATTTATACATTTTTTGTCCAGGATTGTTGGAAAACTCCTCGTCCTTTAAGGTCTGAAGCTCTGATGTTTTTACAAACTTGCAGAGTAGAACTTAAGGAAATGCAAAAGAAAGAAACTAAAAATATCCTGCATGTTGCATCATGATGAAATTGTTTCATCTTTTATCTTACTGTCAGTAATTTGTTGTATTTTGTATGAAGTTCTTCTGTGAGTCTGTCTGTACAGAGACAAACACTTACAGGACTCCAGAAGTTTGGTCCATGTTTCTGAGATGATTTTCCCACCAGTCCGTGTGAAACAGTCTGTGTGAGGGTGTTTCCTGGTCAGGTCTGCAGGTCTCTCCTAGTTAAAAATGTTAATTGTTTTCACTTCTAGGTGGGATATGGAATATGAACAGAGTAACACGGCACAAAGCCTTCAGCCATCTGGGTGCCAGGCTCGTTAACCCCCCCGCACGCTCGCGCTCCGATGCTGAGGTCGACCAATATTCCTCACCAAACCCACTCTGATCCCCGATCTGAGCAGGACTATAAAATATCATGAGTTCAGCTCACTAATCATGCTCTCCAGCCCCGCTGATCACACACTGACTCTGATAAAAGCAGCTCCTATATGTTTGTAGTTCAGTCATCGTTTCAATACGTGGCAAAGAGCTCATAGTTGTCCCTCGGCTCTTCTCGAACACACCAAAACTTCCTGCAGTGCCCTCCCAAGATCTTCTGTCTTCCTCACACACCATCCTGCACGCCTCACTTATACAAGCAGCAAAAACAAATAAATCCTCCGTGGTGTGTCCTCAAGTCAAACGCGGAGCCCTGAGTTGCCCCACTTCACAACATGCTGCAGCTACGTGTTAGCTAGCTGCTAATAAAAACATTTCCACACAGAACCTGCTTCTCACATGTTGGGAAACCCCAGAGGAATCACCTATGGCAACACGTATAAGGTATATAATCACCACATATCTCCGGGGCTTCCAGCTACTTGACCTGCAGACTCCACAGTACCAGCATCGCTGTGCCGGACTATTTACGGTATTAGGCAACCCAAAATGGAACCTGCTGCTCTGCCAGCTATTGGCTGTAAACAAAATGCCAACGTCGTGTCCGTCAAAATTAATATTTTTTAATATTTTACTTTGAATATATTAATGGAAATGCTCTATTTTCATTCTACAACCCTCTAAACACCCAGTGGAGGCATTATTTTGTTAAAAATATAGCTTTTAATGAAAATATTCCATATACCATCTTTAAATTAAATCCTATTAATGTCAAAACAAGCCTTTAATGTCTCCAGAAATTTTATGGACGTAAAGGTTTTCTGGTTGTAACTTTATTGTAATGAAAAACTGTGAATGTTTTCCAGGTGTGTGACACCATCCTGCTGCACATTGAAGAGTGTTTTGTCTTCACTCAGCATCTCGTCAGTGTGACCTGCTGCATGGAGAACTGTTTCTACAACACAGTGGGACGTTTCCTGAGACACACTGGACACAACTGTGGAGGTTTATCCAGTGCTGGACAATTAAAATGATCAAAGATATTTAATGTTTATATTGTGTCAATTATATTATTTATTAATACATAAAATGTGCCTGTTTGGCTGAGTAGCTCAACCTGTTCTGGTGATTATTTTTATTTTATGATTTAATAAAGTCATTGTTAAATATTTAACTGAAGTTGAAAATGTTTTTTGGGTTTACATTAACTAATTTTTACAAATATTTTATTGATAGTCATTTAATTGGATTTATGCAGCCCCACCCAAAAAATATTTCACCAGCTGCCACTGGTGGTCCCTCTGTTTAAGAAGGGGGACCGGAGGGTGTGCTCCAACTACAGGGGGATTGTACTCCTCAGCCTCCCTGGTAGGGTCTATTCCAGGGTGCTGGAGAGAACCGTTAGTCCAACCTCAGATTCAGGAGGAGCAGTGTGATTTTCATCCTGGTCGTGGAACACTGGACCAGCTCTACCCTCCTTCAGGTGCTCGAGGGTTCGTGGAAGTTTGCCCAACCAGTCCACATGTGCTTTGTGTAACAAAGGAATTTGCATCACCACCCTGACATTATTTTATGTCAATAATACTGAGAACTAAACATCTGCCTGGACATCAGAGTAATTACAACTGTGATCACTCACAGGAATTTCTTCTACCTGCAGCAACATTTAGGTCTATAAGGGAAAAAAACTAACCTAAAGGATGAATTTGAGAGAAGCTGTAAATGTATTGGTCATAGTTCAATCCTAACTGCAGTTCTCTGGACAGTTTCACTGTTCTGATGGACATGTTCTAAATGCAGGGAACTTGGACAACTCCAGAAGAAATGGGTTGAGTGTTCAGAGGAGCAAAATCCCTTCCAACTATCATTAACACATACGTGCCTCTCCTGCTTGTGTGTAATCATCACAAAAAATAATTTAGTTTGTTCTCAGTGAAACTGCAGATGTTTGGTTTCATCAGAAAAACTTTATTGAAATCAGCTGCATCACAGATTGATTTCCTTATACATTAACATAGTCAAATAATGAAGTATTTTCAATAATCAGGATAATGAAGGGAGAACTATAAAGTATATTCAACATAAACTTACATAAATCAACTTTACTGTAAAGTTTTAAAAACATTCTTATTTACTTCAAAACACATGGTTTAATCAGTTAAACAGTCCAATGTACTGAATACCATCAGGCACATAAAGTGGTGTTGTTGAAGCAAATGTAATTATTTTTCACTTCCACAGTTAAATAGGTGGAAACATTGGCATTTTCTACACTTTTAGCAGACAGGATTAAGTGGAACACCCCTGTTGGGTACATGAGGCGTTGTCCTGTTAACCATCTTGATGCAGTCTATAATTGGACAGACGCTGAGACACAGTGTGCAGCCTGTACAGCTGTCAGTCACAACAGGAAGGTGGGTCTCCGGGTCGAATGTTATAACCTGAGTGGATGATAAAACAACCAAAATCATGTTGCACAACTGAAAGTATCAACTTTTAAAATGATGTTTGAGTTAGTGATAAATAAAAGAAGCTGCTGGAGGTCAGACATGACGGCAGCCGACAGACATACCTGGTATCCAGAATCATTGCAGGTCATGTGACATTTATGCATTTTATTTTTTATCATATTTAAAAAGTTAGAAACTGACTCTGAACCAGATTTCAGACTTTCTTTAAAGACTCGTGCAGTCTGTTTGATGTGCGCGTGTGAAGAAGATTGGGAACGTATCAAATGTTTTAACATCTTGATAGTAAGCAAAAGTCCCTAATAAAATACAATAATTCATTTAACTCTAACTCAAAGAGATTCGGTTATTTTATCGCGTGTGAACATTTAAAGTGCGTTTCTTTCACGATCTGCACTGACTTTTAAAATACGATCGGATCATTAAATGAATTTATTGAGGAAAGAAAAATCTTTATGGAAGAAATAAAAACAATAAAATAAAATATCTGCATGTAAAGTTGTGCTGTACGAGTGAAAATATCGACATTTTTATTTTAAAGAAAGGTTCATCCCGAAATGAACCGCGAGGGCCTGAATTGACGTTCATCTTCCCTTTAGATTGATAAGAAATTGGTGATTTTATGAGCGTCATTTTTTCTGTAAGTTCATTTTAGAACAGAATATCGAACATTCGGGATTCTAACATTTCGTCACAAAGAGTTTTTTATGACGACAAATTCTATTAGAATCATTTCACCAGATACTCTGAGACTTGACGGACGGAAAACTAATTTGTACGTTTGATTTCACCGAGAAAAACTTGATAAACTGCTTAATTCTTCTTCCACACGATGGAAAACCACCGCTCTGACAAGGAAAAAGTAAGATTTAGATGAAACACCTGAAAACCTGATGTGATTCAAAGTGATAGGGACTGTTTGATCATGTTGTGTCCAAAAGTTTCATATTTGACTAGTTTAGACTTTTAAATAAGTAATTTATGTTTAAAAACGTACAGCTGCTAAAACTTAAACACATTAAAATGTTTCTCAACAAGTAATAAACTTTTAAACTATGAAAATGAAATAAATTTAACTAAATGGATTCAGCTAAAATGAGTGAAACAAGCTTGGAGCATCACATCTGTTGAATATTTGTTCTCTGATCACACTGAATTATCTTCACTCACCTGGTTGACATTTAAATAAAAGCTTTGATTTATTTTGAAAAGACATGTTTTACTGGCTTTTAGCTGAAACGTTTTGGTAAAACAAGAATGAGACAAAAACAGTTACATTTTTTTATTCCTTGAATTAATTCACTTTGATTTTAAATTAATTAGTGAGAGAAGATACTTGCTGCATTTAATTTAAATAAACTATAAGTATTTATTGTGTTTCTTTATGTCGCTTCATGTGAACTGAACATCATGTTGTCACTCAGGTCAACACTCAAACTTTACCTCTTACAAATTAAAACAATTTGTCCCATAATTTTGTTCTATATTTACTCAAAAATCATACAACAGTTTGAAATTGTGTCAAACAAAATCAAAAGATATTTTAAGGTCATCAAACAAAATTTGTCTCAGTTTACCTGAATTCAGTTGATTAATCTGGTCTTAAAGATTAACTTACAAAAAGATGAATCAATAAAAGAGACAATGAGACTAAAGCATCTGATTCAAGTGAATTTTTATTTGTATCAGATGTTTTTAGCAACATGTCGACGCCCAGTAACTGATTGAACCCTGTTCTGTAAATCATTTCTGTGTTTCACCTGTTATGAGTGTTTCATGTCTCTACCTTCAATTCACGACCTCATCTGATACTTTATACAAATACTTGAGCTCATCAAAGTCATTAGTGATTTATTGATCCAGCAGAAATCTAACTTCATGTGTGTGTATGTGTCCTCAGACGGGCCATCGCTGCACCTGGACCACAGAATTGGTCCCAACACCAAACAAGGGTGGCATCCCGAGGCTGATTACAAGGAGAGCTAAAAGGAAGCTTGAACATGGTAAAAGTCAAACTCATATGTGTATCTTCTGATGTTTGTTTATTTGTTTATCCATATTCCAAATAAATTTGTTTATTTACTCAAGTCCCAGGTAATAGCCAGCTTCCCCCGGCTAAAAGGAAGCTTCAACCTGGGACCAGCCAGCTTCCCCCAGCCAGGAAGTTTAAACCTGGTAAAAGTCAAACTCACATATATATGTATCTTGTTTTGTTTGTTTATTTGTTTATCCATATTCCAAATAAATGTGTTTATTTATTAAAGTTTCAGGTAGAGCCAGCTTCCACCAGCCAGGAAGCTTCAACCTGGGACCAGCCAGCTTCCACCAACTAGGAAGTCTGAACATGGTAAAAGTCAAACTCATATATATGTATCTTCTGTTGTTTGTTTATTTGTTTATCCATATTCCAAATAAATGTGTTTATTTATTAAAGTTTCAGGTAGAGTCAGCTTCCACCAGCCAGGAAGCTTCAACCTGGGACCAGCCAGCTTCCACCAACTAGAAAGTCTGAACATGGTAAAAGTCAAACTCACATATATATGCATCTTATGTTGTTTGTTTATTTGTTTATCCATATTCCAAATATTTTTTTTATTTACTCAAGTTCCAGTTAATAGCCAGCTTCCACCAGCTGAAGCTTCAACCTGGGACCAGCCAGCTTCCAACAGCAAAAACGAAGCTTGAACATGGTAAAAGTCAAACTCACATATATATGTATCTTCTGTTGTTTGTTTATTTGTTTATCCATATTCCAAATAAATTTGTTTATTTACTCAAGTCCCAGGTAATAGCCAGCTTCCCCCAGCTAAAAGGAAGCTTCAACCTGGGACCAGCCAGCTTCCCCCAGCCAGGAAGTTCGAACCTGGTAAAAGTCAAACTCACATATATATGCATCTTGTTTTGTTTGTTTATTTGTTTATCCATATTCCAAATAAATTTGTTTATTTATTAAAGTTTCAGGTAGAGCCAGCTTCCACCAGCCAGGAAGCTTCAACCTGGGACCAGCCAGCTTCCACCAAGTAGGAAGCCTGAACATGGTAAAAGTCAAACTCACATATATATGTATCTTGTTTTGTTTGTTTATTTGTTTATCCATATTCCAAATAAATGTGTTTATTTACTCAAGTTCCAGTTAATAGCCAGCTTCCACCAGCTGAAGCTTCAACCTGGGACCAGCAAGCTTCCCCCAGCTAAAAGGAAGCTTGAACATGGTAAATGTCAAACTCATATATGTGTATCTTCTGTTGTTTGTTTATTTGTTTATCCATATTCCAAATAAATTTGTTTATTTACTCAAGTTGCAGGTAACAATCAACTTCCACCAGCTAAAAGGAAGCTGCATCCTGGGACCAGCCAGCTTCCCCCAGCTAGGAAGCCTGAACCTGGTAAAAGTCAAACTCACATATATATGTGTTGTTTGTTTATTTGTTTATCCATATTCCAAATAAATTTGTTTATTTATTCAAGTTTCAGGTAATAGCCAGCTTCCCCCAGCCAGGAAGCTTCAACCTGGGACCAGCCAGCTTCCCCCAGCTAGGAAGCCTGAACATGGTAAAAGTCAAACTCATATATATGTATCTTCTGTTGTTTGTTTACTTTTTTATCCATATTCTAAATAAATCTGTTTATTTATTCAAGTTTCAGGTAATAGCCAGCTTCCCCCAGCCAGGAAGCTTCAACCTGGGACCAGCCAGTTTCCACCAGCCAGGAAGCTTCAACCTGGGACCAGCCAGCTTCCCCCAGCTAGGAAGTTCGAACATGGTAAAAGTCAAACTCACATATATATGTATCTTCTGTTGTTTGTTTATTTGTTTATCCATATTCCAAATAAATGTGTTTATTTATTCAAGTTTCAGGTAACAGCCAGCTTCCCCCAGCTAGGAAGCTTCAACCTGGGACCAGCCAACTTCCAGCAGCCAGGAAGCCTGAACCTGGTAAAAGTCAAACTCACATATATATGCATCTTATGTTGTTTGTTTATTTGTTTATCCATATTCCAAATAAATCTGTTTATTTATTCAAGTTCCAGGTAATTATCAGCTTCCACCAGCTAGAAAGAAGGTCAAACCTGGTAACCGTCAGCTCCAACTTGATCAGTCAAACTCCAGGTAACAGCTAATATCATTTTTTATTACTACTGTTATCATTATTATTACTACTACTGTATTGACTGGAAGTTAACTAAGTAGATATTATTGATTTGACATGACGATTGTGGATAAAAAATGTGTACATCTTCCCACTCTTTTTCGAATGTGCAATTTGGTTTATGTTGGTTTATGTTTACCTTTAGGTTTTGTTTTATTTATTTTCTGTTCATTTATTGTGTCATTGCGTTAATGCAGGATTATTTAATAATTATTACATGTTCAAAATAAACAGAACTGACTGACAACGAGCATCAACGTGACGACAACCAGGTTCCTCCTAAATTCTTCACACGAAGGCCAGAGGGATCGAGGACCTCCTCCTCCTCCTCCTCCTCTACTCAAGCTGAAGCTTGACGGTGACTCATTCATGTCACCAAACTTTGGCAATGTGCCATATATAACAATAAAACATTAAAAAATGATTTTGACAGTATCTTTATTGGTGTCATATCATAGAATTTAAACGTTTATTGTGGTATTAAGTGGAAAATAAACAGTAATATGATGTTTATCTGCATATATTAAACAGGCTGAACAAGTGTAAACTTACAAATAAACTTCAAAACAAAAACATAAAAAGGAATGAGTAAATTGTTTTAAATAATTTAAATTAAAATATCTGAATAAAAACATCTTCAGTTTAAATGGTTCAACTAACAACTGGAGCTGATTTCACAGTCGAGGATCTTTGAAGGTTCGATTGTCTTATGTTTTCAAACCGGTTTGAGAAACTATCAAAAACCTTCAGTTAAAGGACCTGCAGACCCGAGCTGAAGAGGAAACTTGACAATGTAAAACCCTGAAAATTGAAATCTAAATCTAGCAGGTAACAATAAAGAGACAGTAAACAGGAATCACGTGTTCCTCTATTCATTCCAGGCAGGAACCTCCCTGCAGAGTTTTGGACTTGCTGAAGATGATCAATTACTTATTTGTCCCGGTGACAAAGCAGCGGCTTTCCCGTTGGATTACGGAGGCTATAGGTTGACTTATTCCTGGTAGGGCCTGCAGGTGCCGTTCAGGCTTAGGGCCCATTCCACCCGGGGCCTGTCTGCATCTTGGGCCCTCTTTATAGGGCTATCTGTCCAAGAGATTTGAGCTGCGGCCAGCTGGACGCCTCCGCTCGCTTTCACACGATGCTATAATTTGGACGTTTTGGCCCATGCGAAGACTCACACTGTTCTAGGCATTGGGTCCTCAATAGGGTCAGAACGTCTCCCTGTGAGGGAGTCTCAATATTCCATAGTGAGACATCGAAACAAATGTTATGAAAGAGAACTTGAGGTTATTGTCGTAACCCTGGTTCTCTGAATAACATGAGTGAAATGTCTCACCAAACAAACCTTTTTGCTGGGCGAAGCGAGAAGAGGTGATGTATGCTACTTATAGAGGCATGTGACATGGACGTCATGATCACCTGCCAGTCAGGATTGGCGTAATGAGAAAAGTGCTTCTGAGGAATCCGTCGGAGGGGCGTATCCCATAGTGAGACATCTCACTCATGTTACTCAGAGAACCGGGGTTACAACAGTGACCTCAAGTTTTTAGGAAGGGACAGAACAAACTGGACTTCCTCAGGAAATTTAGATCTTTCAACGTTTGCAGCACGATGTTGAAGATCTGTTGTGGAGAGTGTGATCACATCTGCAGTCACCTGTTGGGGGCGGAGCATCAGAGCAAGCGACATTAAGAGACTGAACAGATTGATAAGGAGGACTGGTTTTGTTCTGGGGACTGATCTGGAGTCTCTTGAGTTGATTGTCCAAATGAGGATGGTTCGGAAAATGAAAATCATCATGGAGAACCCTCATCATCCTCTTCACAACACAGTAACTCAACAACAGAGTGTCTTCAGCCAAAGGCTTCTTCAGATCTGCTGCAGCACAGATCACTACAGGAGATCCTTCCTGTCCACAGTTAGAACCCTCTACAATGGCTCCCTGAAGAAGAACTGATCTACAACAACACTTCATTTTCCTTCAGGGATTAATGAAGTATGATTGATTCTTTTCTCTCATTTTATTTTCACTTTTTACCTTCCTCCTGTATATTTCCACTTTAATCCTTTGAAAAACATCTGACAACTTTTAATCTATCATGTGTTTTCCTTGTAACTTTGACCAAAATGATCATGAACCTGAGTGAGAAGCATCCAGCTTCAGCCGGCCTCAACTCAATACCGGAAGTCACGTGACATCCACAGCGGAAGTTGTTGTTCGCCTGTAAAAGTAAAAGACGTTCTTCGTGTACATGATATTTGTAGCGGGTATGGAGATCAAGGGAGAAAGAACGTAAGAGAAAGACCGTTTTTATATTCTTTATTAAACAAGCGGTATCTCACCAAAAATGCATTCTATAAAGGCACTAGACGTTTCTAATGTAACACGAGTTGTTGTTTATCGTTTGTCTGCTGAGTTACTTTTTCTGAACGTTAGCTTAGAAAGTGTCATTTTTGTAAAAGGTATTTGACCTTAATACTTTATGCAGTACATAGGTCAGTAGGGAAATTCATCTTCAACAGCAGCAAAGTGACAGTGACAGGGCCCTGGATTAAACAAGCCCAACCTCCGCTATGGAGGTCACGTGACATCCGGTACGGAGTTGAAGTATGGCCGCTCCTGGCGGCCGCAGCTGGTTACTTTTGAAACGAAAGGGGAAATCTGTCCGTAAAAGGAAAACAACTGCCAAATTGGTGTCTTGAAATTGGTGGATTCAATGCCAAATCGTGTCAAAGATCTTTTGAAGTACCGAGGATGCCATATCATGTACTAAAATAATGACACAGTTGTTTAGATGTTCACAAAGTTCATGTTTCTGCGAGAATATGCAATTCATTTTCACAAGGATGTAGCAAAGGAAAAACATCTCAGCTGTTGAAAGAAGAAAACTAGTAACGCCGGCTGCCGATAAACCAACAGAAGAAGAAGAAACAACCACGTGACGTAGCATCTTTGGAGGAATCACGACTTCGATGCGTGGACGTAGTAAAACGTTGCAAATTTGCTTTTTCTGTGCGCAGCCCTGAAAAATAAACGCTGTTGTATCGCACCCAGAATCCATGATGTTTAACAGACAGAACAGTCTTTGGATGGGGGATGTGAGTAGGATTTTTTTAATGGCTTTCTGTGGCAACGTTAGCTTAGCCTAGCGTAGCTAGCCCGCCAACAGGTTAGCTTCTGTCAGAAGGAATAAAAAAATGCATGTGTAATATTTATTTTGCTTTGTTTTTGTCACTTAAAAGAGTGCCTTTCAATAAAAGCATTAATTGACAATACATGTTTATGAAAACACGTGGTAAATAAACAGTTTCGTTGTAACTGTGTTTGAAATCATCTGGTAATATACGATAGACGAGTGTCGACTGTGTGGATGCTTAATTAAAATAAAGCGAATTTAAATACACTGTTAGAATATCCTTGTCATTATTATGATGTATTAAGCACGTTTCTGATGATCTTGTGAGACACACACTTGAAAACTAAAGCAAAATAGTCTTTAAATTTTCCCTGGAAATAACAGTGTTGTCAGAATGGTGCTGTTTTGATTCGTATTATGATTCCTGGAGTTTAACAGAGGCTCCTGGTTTAATTTTTCATCAGCACATTTCAAGTTAAATGGAGAGCCAGTCATATTAAAAAATCTTTATGTTCAGTGAACCTGTTAAAGAATATAGTATCTTTTTGAAAGTGTTTTGTGAGGACAGCGTGCTTACAGATGACGTATTGACCCTGAGATCATGATATAAAGCTGGAGATGCTGCAGCATTTACACATGCTTCTATGTTTTCAAAACATTTGAATATTAAAAGTTCAGCTGTAAAGTTAGTCTACATCAAAAAGAGGTTTCACACAGACATCGTTGCCTCCTCCACCTGTGCAGGTGACTTCCTAAACTTGCCCGGATTAAATAGGTTACAGATTTTACGATTTTCTTAGTTTTTTTGTACTTTTCTCCTCATGGAAACATCTGTTTTGTTTCTTGTTGACTTATTTCATCTTATGCTTTGCAAAAATAAAGTCAATAGCTGCAGACATGTTAATTATTAAAGTGTGAATCACATTGTGCTGATTTTTAATATGAACATGAGCTCTTTTAAAGTAAAGAGAAGCACTTTATTTACTTCATAAAGATTGACATGTATCCAGACAGCCAATGAGGAAAATTGTTATTCCATGTTTTATTCTTTTCAGTATCGCATGTCAGAATTTCCCAAAACAGCACATAAGTTGAAAATTGTTTTTGTTAGATGTTCTACGTGCTTTACAGGAAGTTTTTCGTACTCTTTTCTTTCCAAAACTGTTCAGATTTCTCTGTGTAGCACAGATGGAAACAGTGTCACCATAACTTTATCTCACTGGTAACATGTTAAGAGGGCTGTTCAGTAAGTATTACTGTAGGGCAGGTTAAACCTTGGTATATGTTGTATATCTCATTCTTAATCAGTCATTATATTGTAAATCTTTATTTACTCTGCTCCTCACTGCCTGCTGCTGATCAGACATAATCTCTCTGACTTGGTGGTTGTTTCAGTCAAGACAGTAATTTTTACTGAACCCTGAGGTCAGCAGCTGAAAATAAACAATACTAATACCACTGGTACATTTTAAGATCAACTACTTGTGGCAGAGTGCTTTTACCTCTCACTGTTTAAACATCCTGTTTATATTTGCATTGAAACTTGCGCGAACTGGACTGATGAGCTTTACTTATGATGCAGAATGTAATTATTTTCATCTGCAGCTTCAGAGTCTGGTTGTTCAGTATTTTGTTCAGTCCTTTAGTTTTCTTGGTGTTGCAGAACAAAGTTAACTCACTGTAATTTTCAGTTTCAGATACACATTCTTTGTGATTGATGAAGGCTGTATTCACACCTGATAGTCCGGTGGACTCGGTTCGATTGGGGACCAAATGGCAACATTCTTGTTGTTTTTAGTTGGTGTGGTTTTGATTCACACTGCACTCTATGAAACGTACTAAATACGCAGTAGTGCATGTTTACATCCCTGCCCATGGTGGCGCTGTAGAGTTTCTGCACTACTTTTTTTTTATTGTTGTCACTGCACTTCTTGGTGCTGCCGCAGGAGAGTGAAACGTAAATAAACCTAGAGTAACAGCAGATTCTGGTGGTTTTGGTATCTTTTATGTTTGGTGAATGTACCAGATCAATATTCTGCAGCACTGGGTTCAGAATGAGCAGATAACAAGACAGACAACTACACGAGGCAACTGAGACGGCTGCACAATATAGTCCACTTCCTGCTTTTGGTGCGGTCTCAGTGCGGTTGTGTTCACACATGCAATCGAACCGCACCAGAGTTCGTTTCAATCGAGACCCACGTTTTTAGGCAGACTAGAGTTTGGTTGTTTGGTCTGAATCAGATTTCGATTGCCCGTTCACACCTCCCCAAACGAACCGGACTTTCTGTGCAAACGAACGAGTTCAATTTAAGCGGACTAAAAAGGGCTGGTGTGAATGCACCCTTAGAGGTTTCCACATCCCAGAAATGTTTGTGACGTAGAAAATCAGTTCTCTGGATCTTGAGGTTATCTCCTATCAGTAAAAGTTGGGTGTGTATCAAACATTATGTTAAGTGAAATATTGGTCTTTGATTACAATTGAACATATTTCTTTATATTTTCAATAGTTGGACCCATACATGGACGAGAACTTTGTCAAACAGGCCTTTAGCGCTATGGGAGAATCACCTCTGGGAGTCAAGATTATCACTCACAGGATAACAGGGTAAGAAATCCAGAACCCTTTATTCCTAAACTTTAGGTTACATTCTGATGATAAATACAAAAGTTGCTTTTACTTGCAATCAGTATATAAACATGAAAAATGTCTGGTGAAAGCAACATACAGTTTGAATGATAAAAAAATTTTTTACAAAACACTGTGAAAGTTTAGCATCATCTGCTTATGGAAGCACAGATGGAATAATTCTGAAGCCAGTTTAGATATTTGTACTTTTAGGCTGCCTCTTGATGAATCTTATCCCTAACAGTGAAATCTGGTGGTGAATTATCTTAGCTGTACAGTGAAGTCAGACTGTTGTTCATTTACCAGGCAGGGCAGATGAGATCGATGTGTTGGGAGGGTGTAAAGAGGTCAAATGGCTGTGAGGGGGAAATAAAACACTTTGAGATTGATTGTCATAAACAGACTTGTGTATATTTATGGTGTTGAAACCAAACAGGTTTGCTAAATAGTTAGAACTGGTCAATCATTTAACATTTTTAAACTGGATTTAGTGTGAAATACAAATTAATATTGCATTGAACAAGTTTGTTATTTACAAAACAGATCTGAATGCAGCACAGGTGCAATTTTTGTCAGGGCTGCCATTTCTCTAAGTTGATTTTAAAGATAAATTCCTTGTGTTTTGTCTGTGGGTTATGCATTTCTGTCGTGGCTGTTTATCCTTATTTGTCTGCTTGTCTTGCAGCGGTTCAGCAGGTTATTGCTTTGTGGAGCTGGCAGACGAAGCAAGTGTCGACCGCTGTGTGCAAAGACTCAACGGAAAGCTGGTTCCTGGATCAAACCCAGTAGGTTTTTTTTTTAACTGCAAAAATAATTATTTATTATAATATCAGAAATGATTATATCAACAGTTTGATGCCACCTTCCTTGTTTAGTCTTAGACTCAGGCCTTTAAATAGACTTTACTTTGTTTTTAATGGTGATAGCGGAGCTCAATTAGCCTTATTTCCTATTTTTATTCTAAAAATCATTAAACTTGGCAGCATATATGAAGCGCTGTTTGTTGGCTCTTCTGTCGCTGCTGTCACAAATATTATTTGCAGACATTTTAGTAGCACAAATCGGTCATTAATAATGTCAGTGAAGTGATGTGACAAGCCGCAGGCTGCCTGAGCTCCTCTGTTCACCAGCCTGTATCTGCTGCTCAGTGGTGAGGAAGCTGCTTGTACATGAATGTACTTTGTTTGAAGCTGCTCAATAGAGCCTCTGGTATGAGCTAACTGAGGAAGGGGCTAAAGGCTGGTCTGGTTGGTGGAGGTATGTAAACCCTAAATAACAAAAATAACTCCTCTTTCTATTTCCAGCATTATCAGTGTATACTACACATCTTGATGTTTAAGAGAAGCTGAATGTGTGTTTCTTTCTTCTCTCTGTGCAGCCCCGGAAGTTTAAGCTAAATTATGCCACCTACGGGAAACGACCAGAAGCAGGGTGAGATTTAATTTACTCTTTAAATCCACTATCAGGATTGTTTGAACAAACATGAAACACACTTGTTGTATAAGATGACGGGTTTCAAAAATAGGACTAGAAAACAGTTTTTTGCTTTCCCCTTTTATTGATGTCAAGTCCTGCTCGTTACGGGGCCACTGTTCAGCATGTTTTAGATGTTTTTCTGCTCCAGCACAAATACTTTGATTCAACAGGTGATTAGAACTTGATGACATGTGTAATCTGACCATTTGATCAGGTGTGTTGCGGCGAGAAACAGCTAAAACATGCACAGTGGTGTTCAGTGTTGGACACCACAGCTTTACATCTTTACAGCAGTGTGAGTGGACACAGAGCTAAATTTAGTTTCTTTTATTTGTGTGTCTCTTAGGCCAGAGTTCTCAGTGTTTGTGGGGGACTTGGCCTCCGAGGTGGACGATTTCCAGCTGCATCAAGTATTTAAGAAATACCCATCCTGCAAAGGAGCCAAAGTAGTCACGGATCAGTACGGGTACTCGAGGTATGTCAACTGCTGTTCCTAGGCAGTTTGTTTGTTGAATTTCTTCATAGTTAATCTAAGTGTATAATACTGTAACAAGTGCTTCCTGCTTTGATTATTTGGATAGCAGTGCTGTGGAGGTTGAGCACCACTGCATCTTCATCTGTTTTCGAAAAAAAAAAGGCTGAAGAAATGTTTTTTTTTGCCATCTTATGCTAAAACTATTGTTTTCCCCATATAGGCTAAGCAAGAGCAACTCACAATTCAAGTGATGCTACCTCATGTTAAAAGTAAAACAGCAAGTTTCAGTTCTACCATAATAATACCCATTATATTCTCTTTTCTCATAAGTGGCTATTACATGGCAAGTATGTGGCATATGCTGTTGGGCAGAGGAGGTGTAACTCCTGTCTGCTTTACAGAGGCTACGGTTTTGTAAAGTTTGGTGAGGAGAGCGAGCAGAAGAAGGCAATTGAAGAGTGTCAGGGTACGATGCTCGGGGGGAAGCCACTCCGGCTCAGCATTGCTGTAGCAAAAAGGTAAGATGCAAATAAAACAAGAAGTACTGGCAAAGTTGTGGATGACTTAGTTGTTGACATGCACTGATTTATCCTTTTCATGCTATTTTGTTAACTTAAGTAAGATCTTAAGTGATTACAATCTCACAAATATCTGTAGACATGGATCTGAGTGTTGGTCCCTTTCCTTTAAAATCACTAAGGTCTTTGAAATAACTCAACTGACCACAATAAGAAGAAATTTACTGAAAATCAGACATTGATTTTTGAGTTATAGTTCAACAGAATAATAAAAAGTCACGAATGAAGCTGACCTGAACAAAAACAAAGGTGGCATCAACTTTACATTTTGTTGTGAAACTTTGAGACTTCTGCACCTGTCAACAGGTAATGTGATATGCTCCTGGTGAGCAGACAGCTCCAGCTGTCTCGGGTCTGATGGGTTCCTTCTCCAGACTGCATGTTTCACTGCAGCTGCAGCGTCTTCTTCTATGAATGCTCTGTTGTTGCTTCTGTAAAGATGGAGCTGATCTGAGCAGCCAAAAGCTCCAGATTTGTCTCATCTGTCCAGAAGACGTCCTCCCAGCAGCTTTGTGGCAGAATTTTGGCAAATTCTAGTTTCCTGGTTTGGCTCAAACAGTGATGTATGTTGACGTATGAGGTCACCTTTAACCTCTTTAGAAGTAGTTCTGGGTTCTTTGGTTACTGTTCATATTATCTGTCTCTTTAATCTCTCATAAGTTTTACTCTAGTAGCCACATTGAAGAATATTGCTACAGTTATGTGGACCTTAGACATCTGATGTGCAGCTGTGGTCATGTGAACATGAACCTGTTTGGAGATTTGCCTTTGCCTTATAGTCTTTACCATATTTATCAATGATTTTTACCTAAACTCTCCAGCTTTATGTGGTCAGTGTTTAGTGTGGTGCTCACCAAGATACCAAAACAGCCCAGTAACAACGTTTCACCCCTTAAGCAGGCTGAATGGCTAATGAAAAGACTGAAGGCATATGATACCAAGAACCAGCTATGTCCTCATGGTCAAAGTATTATCAGTATTTGGTTGCTGTCATTTAGTCCAGGTCAGGTTCATTATTTTTTTTTTGTTTTTGTAATAATTTTATTGAACCAGTGTATTGAATTGGTGTCTGTTTTGTGTTAGTTGATGGTTTTAGTGGGAACGTATCAGTGATTTTGTCCATGTCTGTATCAAGATCCTTATGATTCATCTTTCTAAATGTCCCAGTGTTTGGTGGATGAAAAGTCCAGCCAAGATGCTGCATTTAGTCTCATCACATAACAACCATCATTCATTTCAGAGTATTACTTTAGATTCTTTAGTGTCAGATATTCCAGGTTTTCATGTCCTTTGGGAAAAACATTTGAGTTTCAGACTCTTTTCCTGAATATGTCTCTAAATGAAAAAACTGTAATTCTTAAAACAAAATTGTTTGAACAAGCACTTTTCATGTTGCTTCTTTAGATGAAAAGTTTCTCAGCAGATGAGTGAGAATCTTTAAAACACTTTGTAAATCTAGTTACGTTTAAGCTTTTTTTTGTATACAATGTGTCTGGTTTACGCTACGTGACGACAGAGTAAAAAATGCTTTGATGAGGACTTAAACAAAATAATTAGGACCAGAAATACATGAGGATATTTTATGATTCGAGGTGTAAATGCTTCAGTTTCCTTCTCAAAGTTACTGAACATTCTCATTAACTGTGTTGCAGCCAAAAGATGACCAGCTACCAAGGAGGCCAGAGCCAAAGTTACCATAGCAACTACAATCAAACACAGTCGGGTTACTATGGAAGTAATACAGGTGGAGGTCAGGGGGGATACTACTCTCAGTGGGGCGGCTACGACCAGTATGGTGGTTACAACAGCAGTGGCTACGGCAGCGGCTACAATAGTGGTTATAACAGCAGCTACAGCAGTGGCTATAACTATAACTATGGACCCTATGGATACCCCCCACAAGGTCACATGATGCCACCGCCTCCTGTGGGAATGCCACCCATGACCACCGACATGTCAGGAGCTGTGGAGGTAAGAGACATACCTTCTAGTTTGGGTTTAATAGTTTGCTTGTTATATATTTTATTTTCACCTGTTTGTGTTAGTGGATGTTGTAGATGAAGTGAACTGAAGGGATCCGAATCCCTGCAGGCCAAAAACATTTCACTGGAACTAGGGCTGGGTGGTATACCGGTTTGTACCGAAAACTTGTGTTTATTTTGATTATGATATACATTTTTCACATACAGGTGAACTGCCATGGTAACATCCGGAACGTTGACAGTGAGAACGTATTTGCTGGGACCAATTTCAGTGCTGCACGCTAAGAGAACACGTGAAAATAACGTTTTGAATGAAGAATGGCAAGTGGCTGTAACAGTGACGCACAGATTACTGGCCCGTAACAACTTATTCCAAAAAGAGGAGGCATGTCTGTAGTATGGAATTTATTCAGCTTCCAAAGGTCGAACCAAAACAACTATCATTTGTGGTGGCCGGCAGCGGTAATACTAGCAACTTAACTTGATTACCGCCCCCGTGGCGTATAGCACTGAAATTTGTCCTCGCAGAAACACGTTCCTACTGCCAACGTTCTGGGTGCTGTTCACTGGTATAGCGATAAGTGAAAAATTCACGTCATAACCAAAATAAATACAGGTTTTCAGTACAAACTGGTATACCGTTCAGCCCTACTCCAACTAAACCATCTACCTCGGTCAAAAAATGTTCGGACCAATCATGTGTTAGCATTGTGCTTTGGAATAATTGGCAGCAAGTACCCAGGCAGGCAAAGAAAGTCAAAGATGTACGCATAAAAGCAGCTATTGAATCTGTTTTAGGAGAACTAGAGAAGATTTCTTGGTTGAAAAATGAGCAAAAGTACGAAATTTGTGCTTTTCGTGGTGGTAACAATGTGCGTGCTTTTTTCTCGACTGTATTTGCAAGAGCTTGATTTACTGTGATTGGCTAAAGACAAATCATGAAAGGCAAGCACTTGCTAGCTCGTCCTCCAATCAGCTTAAAATATACCAGATGTCCCTCCCTTTTTCAGACCCTTTTACACAGAGCAGTTCCAGATCATTGTGTGTAGACCCGACGCGGGGTTACACAATGATCTGGCAGAGCCAGGTTAAGCCCTAACTGGAACTGATCAAGACTGAAGTTTTGGTGCTTCAGTCAACTTGTTGTCTGTAATAAGTCTCACTGCAACAGATTACAACTAGAGCTGCCACTAATGACTATTTTCATTTCGATTAATCCAACGACCAATTTTCCAAATATTTGATTAGTCTAAACAGTTATTTTTGTTTAAGTGTTTAAAAACAACAAAATGTGATTTCAGCTCGTTTTGTTTTCAGTAAACATTTCCAATCATTAAAAAATCAGAAATAAGTACAACCCTGCAAATACAAAATATCTCTGGGAATCCAGAATAAAAAAATGCATCTGACCCGTTTAAGGTAAAAATATATATATATATATATATATATATCAAAAGTACAGTAGTCATTCATCCAGATCAGACTCAATGTATTTGTTTTAATTTATTAATTGACTTCTATTATTTGTTTGTACTTTGCTTTTTTTTTTCATTTTCTAATAACTTATTTTTTTACCATTAACATTTTCTACCAAGTTAACAGGTTTAAAGCTGAGATCACACACACCGTTTGGCCGTGCTGCCTAGATCTTTTATTTTTAGGGCCGGCTCACATAGCGTCTGAACCGGCAGGATGAACCGTCTCACCCTGCGTCACTCTGCACCGGCCACAGTGCTGCGAATCACGGACATACCGTACCGTCATAATACTTTTCACCATCAAAGAAAAGTTCTACGGTCAGAATCCTACAGTTGTAACCAGCTTAAGGCTGATTTATTTTCAGACATGAAAAAATGGTTCTTTCTGAAAATAGAACAAACTAGCTTAGCGGTTACTTAGCTCACATGACGTGCCACTAATATATTATTCAAGTACTCATATTCCAAAATACTTTTCGTAAAGCGTGGCAAGAAGGTAAATAGCATTTTACAAGAGGTACTAGTGGAGCGGGGAGGAGAGAGGAGGAAGATCGTCATCTGAGTGGTAGTCTGTGACTGAAGCATGCAGCGCGAGCGCTACCTACGCTTTTGGAGGAAATGTTTTGTCTTGGCTCGTTGGATGTACACATATTCGACCATAAAAAATCCCTTCGACAATTTTCCATGCTCGACGTCATTGATTACGTCGAATATTCGCGGCAGCCCTAATTACAACACATGCAGTCTCAGTACACATAACATCTGCTGCACAGCTGTAAACTCATACCCTGACATTAACAGTCTGTATTGCTGCATAAAACTAAAACGGCAGCTGTTTCCTAACAATGTCTCTCTCCAACAGAGCCAAGAGCAGGCTGAAGTTATTGAAGATGATAATGTAGAAGGTAAAATCACATTTCTGTTGGTCTAATCATTATCAGTGTTAATTCTGAACTCTAGATTTGTTACAGATTCTGTATATGAGCTTGAGCTGAGTAGAAACCAGTGAGCAGCTCTTTGATAACAACTTGTTTTAGGCTCATAGCTTGTTTCACTCTGCTGTGACTGTTTAATGTTTTGAAATCTGTCTCTTTTCACAGAGCCCATCCCTGAATGTGACGTGGAAATGTGGAACAAAGATTTTATGCAGCGCAGTGAGGAGCTTTACGATGCAATGATGAACTGTCACTGGGATCCTTTAGACTCTTCAGAATTCTCCACTCCCACCTTTTCTTGATATATTTCTTCTCCTTCCATGAACCACCACTTCTTTTTTAATTTAAAATGATTTTATACTCCTTGTGATGTGCCACATTAACACCTTGTAAAGATGGGCAGTGAGTACAGAAACCTGCGCACAGTCACCTGATCATACTGTTTGCCGTGTTGGTAACAGTTGGTCAGTACTTGGTGCATGAACTGGACTGTGGAAGTTCTGAAGCTGACTGACACTTAGAGTCTGTGGTGATACAAGCTGGATGTGTATCAGTAATGTATCACCTGACGACGACCTGAGAAACTAACTGCACAGATGATTTATTAATGTTGTTACATAGTGAAATGACCAGAAACCTTTTCTGAGTCTTCCGAGTCTTCTGTAAACTTAAAAAGGAAGCTATGCTTTTATTGTTGCTTGACATTTATTTTCCTCTGGTTTCATTTGGTCTTTAGTTTTATTTTCTAGATTGTCTTGTTCAATTCTTTAAAGGATTTTTCTAGGTTTAATGAATGAGCAGCATGGGAAGGTGGTGACATCAAGTTCAACATTACACCAACAACCAAAGGTGTCTTCTCGTAAATAAAAGGTACGTCCTGCAGAGACATCAGTGTGGTGAAACTGAGCTGCTTGTGAGGGTTTAGAATTCATATTCTGCAAGCATTTTATTTCTGAAGCTGTTTTATCAATAAAAAGATTTATTGGAAAAGTCAATGAGATGTACTCTTACTTTGACATTAAATTAATCTCAGTACAGTGATATATATATATTTTAAAGATATTCTAATACTCATATACATGCAGGATATTCATACTGGTATAGAATTGGTAATGTGTTAGGAACCAAAGGAGTCACCAAGAAATGTAAACAGATAAACTGATGTAGCAGCCACTTTAGTTTGCTGAAACGGCCTCCATATGCTTGAATGCTGTCTGATGACAGAGCTTCTTATGAGATGATGGATGGTGTCCTGCAGTATCTCCTCCCAGATCTCGACCAGGGCAGCACTGAACACTGGACAGTCTGCAGTGCATCAGATGGACCTAAACATAATGTCTCAGATGTTCTATTGGATTTAGATCAGGTGCGTGTGGAGGCCAGTCACTGGTGTGGATTCCTTTATCCTCTGGGACCTGTAGCTGGTTCATTGTCATGCACCAGTAAGAACTGAGGACCTGCCATACCAGTAAAGGGTCTATTAATAGGTTGTAGGATTTCATCCTGATGTCTAATTGCAGCCAGAGTGTCCTTGTTTACCCTGTACAGGTCTGTGTGTCTCCTCATGGATCTGACTCCCAGACCAACACTGACCCACCACCAAACATGATCATGCTGAACAATGATCCAGCAGCGTAACATTCACCACAGCTGCTCCAGCTGTCACATGAGCTCAGAGTGAACCTGCCCCTTTGTGGACCTGCCAGTTCTGAAGTTGTCTGGTTAATGATTATTGAGCTCCATGGTGCCGGGCAGTGGGTGCAGGGCCCACTAGGGCATGTCAGGCCCTCAAACTACACTCAAAGTCTGTTTCTGAAGGTTTGGTCTCAGACCTTTACATCAGTGGCCTGCAGGAGGTCCGTTTGTAGAACCTCTGGCAGGACTCATCCTATCCTGCTGATGGGATAGGAACTTTGCCAGTAGTTCCACTGACCTGATTCAAATGTAAAACTACTGAGAAGAAGTAATAAAAACATATGCAAAAAATGCCTGTGGCCTCCACCTGCAAAACTATTCCTGTTTTTGAGATTGTCTCATTGTTTTACCTTTAGTGCAGCTGTTGTTCAACCCATTCCCCTCTGATACTTTACAGTCCAGGGGTCTCATTTATAAAGCTTGCTTACGCACAAAACGGGGTCGGAAAACTGCGTAAGCAACTTTCCACTCAAACTTTGGGTTCTATTTCATCCCTCCTGACCGCCAGAAGGCGGTGCTGAAAGCACTGAATGTTCCCTCCGCACATGCGCAGTTCGAGAAGTAATGCCAAACAAGTCACACCTGTGACCCCGGATGACGTCCCGGAGGTAATATAGCCCTACGTCATCCGTTGCTCTCTTCCTGATTTCTTCTCGCGTGCGGTTCGGCGTGCATGTGGATGTACGCGCTGCAGTTGGTTGCTCCCATTGCTTGAAGCCCTTCTACCTGTCGGAGCTGCGTGTAACGCCCTCCGGGGCTGCGAACGGGACATTATCTTTGACGGTACTTCTCCGAAGAGAAAGCACAACTCTTCAGTTGGTTACGGTAGCGTTCGCGCCCCGTTCATTTGTTCGCTGCTACTTGGGTAAGTGTGCTAAGCCTCTTTTGTTTGTACAGGCTCGCCTGGCAGAGTTTTCTGTTGCCCACGTTGGGTGGCACCCTCGCTGACGGTGTTAGCCCCCTTTGTTAAGTTAGTTTCCTGGTGAAGGTAGCGTTGGCACCCGCTCCCAGAGTCCTGTCTCCTTCCCACGTTGTGTGGCGTTCAGGCTGACGGTGTTGGCCTATTTTGTTTGTTGTATTACCTGGTGACGGCACCCGCTCCCAGTCTTTGCTTTCGCCTTCCCACGTTTTGTGGCGCCCCGGCTGACGGTGTTAGCCTTCTGTGTTTAGTTTTTTGCCGGGTGCAGGTGGCGTCATCGCCCGCTCCCAGAGTTCTGTCAGGACAGCGTTCGCGCTCCTGCTTCCTGTTGTTCTGATTGCCTTCTACTTCTGTAGTGGCTTCGCTGTGTTGTGGTCTGCTGGCAGTTGCGTTCGCGCCCCGCCGTGCCAGTACTTGAGTCCGGAGTTGTCACGCAGATACGGCTGTAGGCTTGTTGGTGACGGTAGCGTTCGCGCCCCCGCTCTCAATCCGATCCTACAGCTGTACGCTCCCTCTTGGCGCTAGCTGGTGAAGGTAGCGTCCGCGCCCCGTTCCCAGCTGTTGCCTTTTCCGAGCGGCTACAGCACACTGTTTGGTTGTACCCTCTTCGGTGGTGCATGGCAGACATGGACGGCTCCCACTGCTGTGTGACATGTGGAGCTTCGCTTCAGGCTGAGGATGGGCATGACCTGTGCCCTGCCTGTCTTGGTGAGGACCACCTGAGGGAGGCGCTGTCGGACAACCCGTGCATGAACTGCAGTTTTCTACCACGGGCTGTCAGGATGGCAAGGCTGGCGCAGTTAACATCGGCTGAGTTGGCTGAGCAGGGCAGGTGCGGCCTTCGGCGCCTAGACGCTCGAAGCGCCTCTCGGATCCGGCTGTGACTGAGGCTCCTTCACGGGGAAAGAAAGCCAAATCGGATGCGGGGCTGTCCTCAAGAATGGATCGGTTGTCCGCGGAACTGGAGATGATGAGGAATTTTTTTTGGGCTCACCACCCGGAACCTCCTATCTCTGAAGCGGGGCCTGAGTCTCCTCCCATGCCCAACCTTGCTCGTGAGGAGGATGTTCTCTCCCTTGCAGCATCTGCCTCTCATTTCTGTGAGGAGGATAAGGCTCGGTCTTCCCGGGCCTCTGAAGCGGGTTCCCTTGCATCATCCCAGAGCGAGTCTGATCAGCCTGAGTCAGGCAGTGCCTTTTTTAGGCGTGGACGAACTCGTACGCCATTTTCTGTCCCTCCCTCTCAGGAGTATCTGAGGGAGCTCCACGCCTGCTGGAGGGATCCCAGGGCTTTGTCGCGGCTTTCGGCTGATGGCCGGGTGTTGGCTGCGATGCACAGCGCGGCAGCTGCAGGACTGGACTGCATGCCGGCTGTCGAGCCTACTGTTGCTTCCTTGATTGTGTCACCTGAGGAAGCCCTGCGCCGGGAGGTCCGATGCCCACGACCGCAATGTCGTGTTACAGATGACTTTCTGACTAGGACATATAATTCTGGTGTTCGAGCCGGTCGCTTGGGTAATTCACTGGCGCACCTGCTCTTTGCCCTGTCTACCTCCCTCCAGGAGGTTGAAGGCGCGGCCACTGCGGGTTCTTTCTGTGATGCGGCCCTGCAGGCTTTCGCTTGGATGACAAGGGATCTGGGACGAGTCATGTCTTATCTGGTTCAGGCTCGCCGTCAGGTTTGGCTTGCTCAGTCCGCCCTGGCTGAGCCTTGCCGGAGGACCCTCCGCAGTGTGCCCATGGAGCCTGGGCAGATGTTTGGTTCAGCTGCCCTTGAGGCTCTGGACAGGACGGTGCAAGCACGACAGACTAGGCAGCAGCTTGCTGGCCTCGGTCGTGTTATGCCTCCTCCTTACGTCAGTTGTCTACCACATCAACAATCAGGGCGGTGTCCGGTCAGCGCAACTGCTGAGGGAGTCTCATGCACTTCTGACCTGGGCGGCTGCTCATATGCCCTCACTGCGGGCAGTGTATCTCCCGGGGGTATACAATCGGGTGGCGGACTCTCTTTCTTGCCAGAGACCCTCCCCTGGGGAGTGGTCTCTTCACCCGGATGTGGTGTACCAGATCTGGAACCGTTTTGGGCAGGCGAAGGGGGATCTCTTCGCCTCAGAGGAGTCAGCTCATTGTCCACTTTGGTACTCCCTCCAGGGGGTACCGGAGATTTATTTTCCTCATTTTGTCTCTCATAGTTGAGGTATACCTATGATGAAAATTACAGGCCTCTTTGATCTTTTTAAGTGGGAGAACTTACACAATTGGTGGCTGACTAAATACTTTTTTGCCCCACTGTATATGTGGCGGCTATATCATGTCATCATGACATGATCAACTCTTCTTCTGTTGGGAGCCATAGTTTGGTTTCTCTTTTTCTGAGGGGGGCCGTACGTCGCCCCACGTGCTCCCATATGGGATTTGTCTTTAGTTCTTGACGTCTTGTTCTGTTATCCCTTAGAGCCTTTGGCACAGGCG
This sequence comes from Pachypanchax playfairii, assembly GCA_006937955.1. Classification (NCBI taxonomy): domain Eukaryota; kingdom Metazoa; phylum Chordata; class Actinopteri; order Cyprinodontiformes; family Aplocheilidae; genus Pachypanchax; species Pachypanchax playfairii. The sequence goes on along the minus strand of SSNP01000111.1, from coordinate 658,359 downwards.
GAGCTTAAGTGGCTCTCATGCAAGACTGCTTTTTTATTGGCTATGGTCTCTGCAAGGCGTGTGGGTGAGTTGCATGCCCTGTCTGTTAGTCCCTCGTGCCTCCGGTGGAGTCTGGATGGCTCAGGTGTCACCTTGTGGCCAAACACGGCATTTGTTCCTAAGGTGTTTTCTCGCACTTATTCTAACCAGCCTTTGACGTTGGCACGTTTTTGCCCAACCCCAGCCGATGATGGTTACAGGCCCGAGTTGTGTCCGGTACGGGCCTTAAGGGCGTATGTTGCAGCGACGGCAGGCCTGCGACGCTCTGATCAGCTGTTCGTGTGTTATGGTGGTCAGTCTGTTGGCGGCCCTCTCTCTAAACAGCGTCTGTCTCACTGGATTGTGGAGGTCATTCGCTGTGCCTATAGCGCTCGGGGTCGGGCTCCTCCCTCTGGGGTTAAGGCCCATTCCACAAGGGGTGTTGCTGCTTCCTGGGCAGCTATGAGAGGGGTCCCTTTGGATGCTATCTGTGCGGCAGCGTCTTGGGCGGCGCCCAGTACGTTCGCTCGGTTCTACAATGTCAATGTGGCCATTTCTCCTCCTCTGGGCCAGGTCCTTCGGGGATTTCCTGAGGCTTCTCTGTGAGGTATGTACTCAGGATTCCTCATGACATTGTCGGTACTAGTCATTCAGTGCTTTCAGCACCGCCTTCTGGCAGTCAGGAGGGATGAAATAGAACGAAAGTTACGTATGTAACTACGGTTCTATGAATCCCGGAGGACCGCCAGAGGCTCTCTGTCACTCAGAATCCTTGCGTTTCCGCGAGAAGATTCTGCAGGAAGAGAGCAACGGATGACGTAGGGCTATATTACCTCCGGGACGTCATCCGGGGTCACAGGTGTGACTTGTTTGGCATTACTTCTCGAACTGCGCATGCGCCAAGGGAACATTCAGTGCTTTCAGCACCGCCTTCTGGCGGTCCTCCGGGATTCATAGAACCGTAGTTACATACGTAACTTTCGATTTATAAAGAAAAATGTGCCCAACTTTAAGTTGACTAAGAACCTGGCTTACGCACATTTTGGACATGGAGAGCACCTGCAGTGCTGCTGCTGAGAAGGAAAAAATTATTAATTCCAGCAGCATTATCGATTGTACCGCTTCGTGCGCACACAGAACAACAAACAAACCCCCCCAAACACACACACAGCCCCCGCTCCGACATGCGGAGTATCAGCTGTGGGGCAGATTGAGACAAAATGTCATGCGTCATTTATAGGACCAACACAGAAGGCATGATTTTTTTTATTTGTTTACAATTTTTAATTCTTTAAGTGTGCCTGAAATTTCAATCAGGACGTCACATATTTTGTGCAGTTCGTCTCGCACTTCGTTCACCGCACTAATCCTGTCCCTCTGTGCATCCACTCGGTTGCCGCCTGGGACGACTCATTGGACGTGTCGTCCAGAGTCACTGGGGGGGAAACAAAGAGATTTGGTTTTGTTTTATATTTTAATGACGGACACATTTGATCTGTATTCATTTTTTTTTGCCTCCACCTTCAGATCGGACCTTTTTACCTTTTTTCAGGTGGCTTTGGCTGGTCTTTACCCAGAAATATAATTTTTGGTTTCACTTGTTTCCGAGTGTCAGCTGAGTTTCCTTTATGTTTCTTTCCCTTAACAGGTGGCTGCACATTATTTGACTCGGTGATTTCAGAGTCAGTGTGACCCTGTTTTTCAGTTTTGTAAGAGCCATCCGTTGTGCTTTGGGAAACCTCTGTGTTACGTTTCTTCAACACTTCCATTAAATCAGAATTTTTACTTCTTTCCTCTAAGTATTGTTTTCGAACATGGCCTGCCTTGTCTGTAAGATCCTTTATTTCAGCAATGTCCTTCTCACGTTGTTCTTTGTACAAGTTTAGTTGAACATTTAGAGACTTAATTTTTAAATTCTGTTCTTTGATGGTTTTCTCGTGCATATATAAGTCAACAGGTTTTTGTTCAGGAATTTTTTTTTTGTTGGTCTCTTTCACTAACTTGTTTAATTTTTCAATTTCCATGTTTTTTTCATTAATTTTTTTGTTTATGGCCGCATCTCTAGCTAATATGCTTCTTTGCATGTTACTCATCTGTTTTAGCCTCTCAGATGTCTTCCACGGCTCCCGTGAATATTCATTAACTGTGGCTTGTAATTTTTCTATTTTCTTCTGGGCTTCTAAATTTGTATTTTTTTCTTCAAGAATTAACTTGTTCTTTTGGTCAAGTTCTCTTCTGTGCTTGTCTTCACGATTTTTAAACATTTCAATTTCCTTTCCGCTTTTGTCTTTATCAAGCAACAGGTCATGAATTTCCCTCTTTAAATCAGAAATTTCATTTTTTGTTTTCTTTTCCAGGTTTCTGTAGTTTTTTCTGACATTGTCATATTTCATTTCACTTTCTTTCACCTTCCTATCAAGTTGATCCTTTTGCTTAATGAGATCATCTATCTCATTATTTAAACTTGCTATTGTATTTGTATATGCACTTGATTGATTTTTTCTCTTACTTTCAGACTCTCTTAGCTTCACTTGTATTCTGTCCAGCTCATCCAGCTTGTCCTTGAAACATCTATTCAGGAAGATGTTCTCCTGTTTTTGAACATCAGATTCCTTAATACGGTTCTCTAGTTGTTGAATGTAACGTTCGAGACGTTCAACTTTAGCACTTAGTGGGTTTGTGGACTTAGTATCCTTTGCTTTACTTGTTTTGGATTGACTTTCCATTTTATTTTAATAAATTGTATGATACAAGATGTGGTCTGAGTTCAAATTAGTTGAAATGCCTTCTTGCTGACAGTTTACCCTTACCATCCCCTAAAGTCTTTAAATCCTTTGAAGTTTTTAAATCCTTTGATGTCTTGTCTTTGATGTCTTCAAAGCCTTTTTGACATTATAGATCTAGATATAATAGAATGTGAGAAACATAGAATATGATAGAATAGAATGTGACAGAAGGTCATTTTATGGGTTATTGAGTAGTATGTATTTTCTGATATTTTTGTCCAGTATTTTTATTTCTATATAACCACCTTTTTAGGGACTATGAGGAAATTTGAATTTTTTGTGCTCGCGATTGCCCCGTCAGTTCAAATGCGTAACTGCATCCTTAATGGTGAGCATGTGCATGAGGAGTTACCTGATCAACCAGGCCCTCACGTCTTTGACAGGGGGAGAGGGGGGGCGGAGGGTGCTTGGGCGCTTGCCCCTTTCCTCCTGGGTGCCCCATGTGCCCTTTTCTTGTCTTTTCATTTCTCTCTTTCTCTCTTTTTTACGTTTGTGTGCGTGCACAGGTCTGCCTGTGCACCAAACACAATAATATTTAATTATTAATATCAATTTTGCAAAATAAAAGGATCGGTCTTGCATCAGTCACATGACACCAGTAACCAATGACCGCCCCTGATGGCAGAGTGCGTTGGATACGAGCCGCCGTCAACGAGCTTGTAGAGAAGAGAGGAGACATTAACGCGCAAAAAGTGCCGACTGACGCAACAAGAGCCAGTAAGTGAAGTCCATCATGGCCCATAATACAGGAGTGGAAGGTGATTATACACGTTGTATTAAGTTATCTGGTGGCAACGGACGAAATGGAATAGATGAGCACGCGGCTGTGTGCACGCGCACCGTACAACAGCGTGATAAGACGTCATCTGTCAGCTCTTACACTGTATATTACCTTTACAACTTGTGCAGCACAGGTAGTGGTGGTCATCAGCTGCTAGCAGACTGGATGAAGATGTCACAGGTCTGTGTGTCTGTCCAGCGTTACAGGGAAGTTTAATAAGTTACAGGTTTTGAACTGGAGGACTTATATTTCACTAAAACCAGAAATTAGGCTACATATCCACATAATTATTAAGCAGTTATAATGCTAATATTTTAAAACACTGTATTTTAAAGAAAATATATTAAAATATATATTAAATTTATACTGGAAAACTGCAGATTCTACTGCCGTAAAATGATTGTATTTCTAGTGTTGACACATTTAATGGGCTTACTGCCTTGTTCAAAGTAGATAGTTCAACAAACTGAATCATTGATTACATTTTTTGTACTAATTTCTTAATTGTTTTATTCTCATTTGTTTATTATAATAGCATTAAGGATAAATAACAGGGGATGGGGAAGGATTCTGGATCAGCACCATGATGCAGTTTTCTGGACACGGTCAACAGAAAGTTACTGTTGTAATTTGGGATAATACATTAACCCCAATTTAACACCTCCCCGACCTGTCAATAACATTGTTCCTCATTAGGTAAAACAGAGGCTACATTTGCTTTGTGTTGTCTCTCCTGATGATGATGATTTAGTAATAATAAGATTCCATATTAGATTTTTGACAAAAGGTGGGTTGTTGTTATAAAACTGGGTCTATGTGCCCCTTTTTAACTTTTGAGCACCCGCCCCTTCAAAGGTCTCTGCACGGCCCTGTTACAAAGACTGCATTTGAACATAATGCAGGAGGATCACATGCTGCATATATGTGCACTCGCAAGTGTTCACAAACAACAGCGGAGTCAGTCATGTACTCGACAATTTACAGATTTGCAGGCATGACTTCGACTGAGGTAATAAATGTGATGTAAGATATTTAGACCAAATCATCTGTGGGCACGCCAGACAAGCAGCAAAACTTTGCAAATACGGCACATTTCAGTACAGTGGTAATGTACTATTTATTAGGGATGAGCGAGTATAGCTTTATCTGTACTCGGACTGGGCGGGGCCTAACCCGGAAGCGGAATTTAACAAGAAAGTGGGTCGGTTTGTTATATTGTTATATTTATTGCTGATTAGAAAACTATTTACACGACGGCATCAGCATTGAGCTTCAGATCAGTGGTTTGATCACGATAACAATCTATATACAGAACAAGTTTGGCAACAATGAATTCAATACATATGGTTGCAATTATGAAGTAAAATGTAATAAACAAGAATTTTCACCTCAACATGACTTTAACTTTTAAATTTTTTTTATTATCAGAGAGATTCTTATTTTTTGGTTCTTTTTTTATTTCCGTTTGCGTATGTAACTTAATTTGTAATATTATTTTTACCACAACTACCTTTATTTTTTAGAAAATATACATCAAGAAAGTGTCACTCAGAGCGTGAAGTACCTATAAAAAAAAACAGTTTAGAGCCAGCAGACGGCTTATGTCTAGTAAATGTCTGAAATTTTTTCTCCAGAACTTCATTTAAATTCGCTCCAATGATTACAAACTTAGACATTGTTTTCTCTCCTCCTGTTGAACTTTTACGTTCACCTAGGAAAGAGTGAAAACATGGATTAAATATGTCAGCATTAAAAAAATCTGAAATATTTTTAGTGCTAGTATGTTGAATCTATTTGTTGCAGATAATATGTGTTTTAATGTATTTTTAGAAGATGAAATTGTGTATTTTTATTGTATTGTCGGCAGGATTTGCCGTCTTGTAGCAAAACGCACTTTTGTCCACCAGGTGGCGCAGTGCGTTCATGTTTCGGACGCCTTGCCTTAGTGCGTCTTAAATCGTGTGTCTTTCTCTAAACTTTGGAAAAATACATAACAAAACCACTTTAACAATTCCTTTGGAAATATATTTTGTTGAGCAAAATAAGAAACATTTGTTAAACAACTTTAATACAGTTTTTTGCTGTAATTTATTTTTAAGCTGGTTAAAATGGGAAGTGATTGCAGGATTTAACAAAAGCATCTCAAAATGTTAGTTATTTGTCTCACTCTGGTATCTTTATGTTCTTTTTCTCTCTTCTTCTTGTGTTTTATTGTGTCATCGTCCACAGTTAAAACACTGCTAAGCTGCTAAAGCTGCTCTGAAATCCTGGCAATTCCCCTTTCCTTTCATTTGTTATGTAATCCTTCAATCCTATTTAGACAACAAACACAAAAACAACAACACTGTCATGTTTTATCATGAAAAGCAAACTGACATAAGCTGAAAGATAATAATATACTGTATCAAAAATATTTAAAGATAAAAGTAATTATAACTTTAGTGAATACATTTTCAAATTAACAACTATAGGTTAAAATGATATGTAAACAAACCATTTTAAGAAATAAATAGATTTTTAAAAATAATTTTGTTGTAAAATAAACACAAAAGATACAAAATTACATTACAACCTTATGAGCTAAAATAGAAGTAAATTAATTTAAAAAATAATGTTGGAAATTCAAAATCCCACAATCAGTGAGCAAAGAGAGATGACTACAAACTAATCAAAAGAAAATAATATTGAGTCATAACAGGCAAACCATTACAACTAGAAAGCATACGGAGGGTGAAGACCCCCGACAAGCAGCTCAATTCAGAGATTTTATCATAATAAAGATTCCTTCAAAATATTCCAGGATTTCTCCTGAAATCTAATGAACTTGCTGTTTCAAACATGACTGAAAATCTCCTGCATCTTCTTTCAGAACATCAAATGATCAGAATCAGGTTTATTTTATTTTCTGTTGTCGGTCATCAGTATCATTCTTCCTTTGAATCCAGGAACATTAAACGTTCTGGATTCCATCCTAGTTCCTCGAGCGGCTCATCCTCCTTGTTGGGTTCCACGCCACACCTTCCAAGCGCTTGCACTCCTGATGGTTTCCACACAGTGGCCTTCTGAGGCTCCTCGTCTCCCTGCACGGCTTCCACGCCGCGCCTCCTCCTACTGATCCATCTCTGCTCCTGGACTCTGCACATCTGCTCGCGGGAAACATCAGTGATCTGTCCACCCTTCAACGATCCACGTTCACCACAGAAAACAACTACCATCCTCCTCATCATCATCATCACCACCACCGCAACAACACGCGACCCCCAGCCACAGCTGCTGTCACCTGCAGCCTCTCTCCGGAGCTCCAGCCACCGTAAGCCATCTCCTCATTCATACACATCCGCTTTCGAACTCTCTGACCTTTCATGAACCTGCTCTCCTCCGTCTGCTCAGATCCTGACCGCTCCTGAACCAGAGGTCCGGGTCCCAGACTCGCCTCACGCTTCACTCTTAAAATAAGAGTTCCTGCTAAAGAAACTATTAAACCTTTTAAATGTTGTCAGGCTGGATCTCCTGTATTACTTTATTCTTATATAGTTGTAAAATAAAATCATTCCCCAGTGAAACATTTAAACGATATTGTTGTTGAGTGAGCGTCCTGTGGATTTAAATATTTTTTTAAATAAAACAAAGATGAGATCTGTGCGGGTTTACGTGATGCTTTATTTATTTTTGATGCATTTGAAGCTGAAGTTGGTCAGAGCAAAGACGTTAAACACAGAAGCAGATTAATCTCAAACTGAAGTACAAATAAAGCTTCACCAGCTTCTTCTAATATTTCTCTTAAGCCACATCATCATCAGCATCCTTCCTGGTGCCTTCCTCACCCTTCATCACCCCTTAAAACCCAGACACCTCACCCCCGACCACACACTCCCCGTGTACTCACATCCCAAATCTTCCTGCAACGCTGACACTCATCCTTAACTCACTCCTTCTAAAGGCCGGACTCCTTCAGCACAGCTGCGCAAACTCAGACATATTTTAATATGATGCTCAGAAAAATGAAAGTTTAAATGATCATCAGTGAAACCGGATGTTGTCAAGCACTTCACGTGTTATTGAAAGTGATTTATTGAGCAAGACTGTGTTGACATGTCCATTAGTGTGTCAATCCCTGCGTTAAGCCTTAACACCGCAGGGGTTGACTCCTTATTTGGGTCATCAGATGGTTAAAGAGTTGAACTCCACTGAATTGGTGCAGAATAAAATAAAAGCGTAAATTCAGCTCTAACAACTGCTCTGATGATGAACATTCAACACAAAGTTGTTCGAAGTTTGGATTGTTGCAGCGGATTTGATTGTATTTTTGTTACTATGTCCAGAAACGTTTCTATAAATAAACACATTTAAAATAAATTGCCTCTGTATGGGGAGTTTGTATTTTGTGCATAGTCAGATAATGGAACAGATAACTGAAGGTCGTTAATCATGATAGATGTTAATAGCTATTGATTTCTGGGAACAGAAAACGTTAATGTCATGTGAACCAGTTCTGGATTTATGAAGGAAAACAGCTTCCTCATGTGGTCACAGGGCCTCGTTCTCAGACTACTGACAAAAAAAAACACAAAGTGACATTTTGAGATAAAATAGTGAATAAAATTCAAATAAACTAAGAACTAAATCGGTGACAATACTGCATAACTCTTGACATGTGCTGTCTGAGTATCAGTTCAATGAGATTCTAACTGAAATTGTGTTTATTTTCTCTCAGTTTTGCGTCACAGCTAACAGCTAGAAATGAGCTTTAGCCAAATCAACATACTGTATGTTCACCTGTTCAAGTTTCAAGGTGTTAATGAGGTGATGTTCCTTGTTTTCATTCATTTTCCATACACACCTGTTCCCGTGTGAAGCTGCTGCCTCTCTCTGATGTTGAGTTATAGTTTTCTGAAAATGTATCTTTATTTTATTTGGTATCATCTAAAATATATTCACAAAAAAAAACTACAATAAAAAGGCAATTTGTAGGTTTAAGAATGTGAAAAAAATAATTCAAAATAATGTTTATAAAGTTAATAACAACCTGAAAGATGATGTTTCAAAAGGTTTGAAATGTAGAAGCAATGCTGCGTCACGTCTGGATGATCTGGTGGGAGATGATTTCAGGAAGAGATAAAGTATTTAACGAACGAAGGAGGACTGATACAGCAAAAGCAGAGTAACACAGATGAAAGATGATGGATTGTGTAGCAGATTGAGTGTTGTGAGACAGGAACAGAAATGCTGATGATGAAAAGGGGAGAGACATCATTCAGGCTGGCAGGAACGTTACATAACCCTCTCTACCAGGAGAGAACAGAGGAAGGGAGGATGAACAGAGGAGAGGACAGACTGTGACGCAGTCTTTGAATGAAGTGAAACCACCTCTATATGAAGATCCAGCCACTCCCCACACGTTTGACTCATAAAGAGCCAATTCAGCAGGTAAAGAAGATTTACACAGTTTAACTTTGTCTTTTCAGAGAAGTTACTTCTATTGAAGACAGATTTAGGATTTGACTAGTCACATTCATATAAATAAGAACCTGTGAGAAGATTATGGCCCCAGACAGCTGTGATCTGTTAGTCTGAAGTGACAACATGATAATAAAATAAATCACAAACACAAAAAGTCTGTTTGATTGCTTGTTTGCTGTACACAGGATGTGACTTTTTGAGAGATTATAGATAAACCTAAATCAAATGGGAGCCGTAATCCTTGATAATCCTATCGAAACCTCTGCCCGCCCAGCAGTCATTCAGTCAGAGAGCCAAGCTATCCAGCTGCACCAAGAATCAAACCGACTGATATGAATTACTGATGGGATACAATTTCACCTGAAGCTGCAGGTGGTCTTGGGGAAATACCCTCCAATGCATGGTGCATCACAGGGAAGTTTATCCAATGACTTGCAATTGGTTAATTTATTTTTAATTTAATTTTCAAGTGTTGGTCTTAAGCCAGTTTGTAACCCCACATCCAAAGTGTACCTACTGCTTCCATCATCACTTTCTGTCATTTAGTGTTTCATCATACAGAAAGATGCTGCCTGCATCAGTCTATGTCAGCGTCTAGTTGCCACGTGGTAAAGTATGTGGTCAGCATGTGTACACTGATGCACATAGTAGGATTTCTGCACCATCTTTAGCTTCTCTTATCAACATGAGTTGAAAACTTGCACAATTAAATAATTCTTTAATTCATATCTTTTATTGGTTCTGGTTCTTTAAAATGTTGGGTTCATGTTTAGGATATAGCTTCTTATTTTAGATAACATTTCTTAGGATAACGTTAATGTATCTGATACAAAATCAATCTGACTGTCGTTTTTCCGGGGAGTCCTGAACGCATCAGCAGCCTCTGCTGCTTGCAGATCCGGAGGACTCCATTCTTGTTGCTCCTGACTCCTGATTGGCTGTGCTGTTAGGGAAAGGGGGCGTGTCCATGTCCTGGCACCAGTCTGCACTGGAAGCAGCGAAAGGTGAAGAGAGATTTTCACTCATCACTAACTTGTCCTACACACACGCCTATACAAACACACATAACGCAAGAGAAACGGGACCCATACAAACGGTGAGTGGCTTATTTTGACGATTTCACTCAGATTTAAGATGTGTCATCGCGTGATTGTCGATGTTTTCTTGTGTTCTCGCGCTGCGCCATCCTCTCGTGCCTCTATTATAAATGAAGGATGCTGTCCGTGCCACAGGCAGCGCGTGATTTAGGTCTCGCGATGCAGCGGCAGCAGTGTGTGACTATATTTAGCTTATAATGAATCGGTTGGGGTTTGCAGACATTTGCTGTTTGCGGTGTTTCTCAGCATAATGTAAGAAGATAGTGGGCGTGTGTGTGTGTGTGTGTGGGGGGGGGGGGGGGGGGGGGGGGGGGGTTGGGGTGTGTGTGTGTCTCATGCAGAGGTCTGTGGATTCGTGTCTCTTTGTTATGGTGGTGGTGCCGCAGTCAGGATGGTACAACCCTCCCACTTACAGAAAAAACACCTCGTATAAGGAGAAGACTGAGCTGTTCCTCATGATTGTTTACAGTAAGGAACTGCTGTGGCCTTTATATGTGTCGTGTTTACCTCACACTGCTGTTCTAATATTCCTGTATGGGACCACAGCTGTAGATACTGAATCATGGGAGGTTTGTGGTCCATAAACACATTAAAACATAAGCAAAATACAATTTCATAAATCCGTTTATGTATGCATATAAACTCACCGGCCACTTTATTAGGTACACCATGCTAGTAACGGGTTGGACCCCCTTTTGCCTTCAGAACTGCCTCAATTCTTCATGGCATAGATACAACAAGGTGCTGGAAGCATTCCTCAGAGAGTTTGGTCCATATTGACATGATGGCATCACACAGTTGGCGCATATTTGTCGGCTGCACATCCATGATGCGAATCTCCCGTTCCACCACATCCCAAAGATGCTCTATTGGATTGAGATCTGGTGACTGTGGAGGCCATTTGAGTACAGTGAACTCATTGTCATGTTCAAGAAACCAGTCCGAGATGATTCCAGCTTTATGACATGGCGCATTATCCTGCTGAAAGTAGCCATCAGAAGTTGGGTACATTGTGGTCATAAAGGGATGGACATGGTCAGCAACAATACTCAGGTAGGCTGTGGCGTTGTAACGATGCTCAATTGGTACCAAGGGGCCCAAAGAGTGCCAAGAAAATATTCCCCACACCATTACACCACCACCACCAGCCTGAACCGTTGATACAAGGCAGGATGGATCCATGCTTTCATGTTGTTGACGCCAAATTCTGACCCTACCATCCGAATGTCGCAGTAGAAATCGAGACTCATCAGACCAGGCAACATTTTTCCAATCTTCTATTGTCCAATTTCGATGAGCTTGTGCAAATTGTAGCCTCAGTTTTCTGTTCTTAGCTGAAAGGAGTGGCACCCGGCGTGGTCTTCTGCTGCTGTAGCCCATCTGCCTCAAAGTTCGACGTACTGTGCGTTCAGAGATGCTCTTCTGCCTACCTTGATTGTAACGAGTGGTTATTTGAGTCACTGTTGCCTTTCTATCAGCTCGAACCAGTCTGGCCATTCTCCTCTGACCTCTGGCATCAACAAGGCATTTCCGCCCACAGAACTGCCGCTCACTGGATATTTTTTCTTTTTCGGACCATTCTCTGTAAACCCTAGAGATGGTTGTGCGTGAAAATCCCAGTAGATCAGCAGTTTCTGAAATACTCAGACCAGCCATTCTGACACCAACAACCATGCCACGTTCAAAGTCACTCAAATCACCTTTCTTCCCCATACTGATGCTCGGTTTGAACTGCAGGAGATTGTCTTGACCATGTGTACATGCCTAAATGCACTGAGTTGCCGCCATGTGATTGGCTGATTAGAAATTAAGTGTTAACGAGCAGTTGGACAGGTGTACCTAATAAAGTGGCCGGTGAGTGTATATATATATATATAACATGACACCATTATAACATGACACCCCCCACACATACAGCTGCAGACCAGCACTGTATTTTTGATCTGTTTGGATCAGTGTAGATTTTTTTCTTTTTGTTTGACATATGGAAATCTCCAGTCTGTATTTGGTTCTAATTAAATCACTAATTCACCAACGGATCTCCAACATAAACTGTGTAGAAATATGAAGCTAGAATGAGCAACTTCAAAGTGCAAGCGAAAAAACATTCTTAGTTTCCATAAGTTGTGATGTGCGGCACTGGCAGGACTTAATGGATACAACAAGATGCAATGCTTTTTTGTTAAAAAAAGAGGTATTTTCTGAAATCTGGTACCTCATTGTGAGACCAGATAATCATTTTTTACATTATAGTTTCATATAATATGTTTTTCTCTGCATACTGCGTAACACCTATATGTTAAATTATTTATTCATTCTTAGAGTGTCCAAAGGCAAGTGATGTCATTAGTCATTTAATTTATTTCATCATGTTGCAGCTGATGAAAAGGAAAAAGTGTGTCAAGCAAAAATACTTTTCAAACCTATCTATCTATCTATCTATCTATCTGTCTGTCTGTCTGTCTGTCTGTCTGTCTGTCTGTCTGTCTGTCTGTCTGTCTGTCTGTCTGTCTGTCTGTCTGTCTGTCTGTCTGTCTGTCTGTCTGGTAACAGTTTTTATTTTATTTGCGGGAGGTGAGCGGCTTGATCCTAGGCCTCAGCAGGACACGTGTCCAAGTTTCCTTGGGCAAGATATTGAACTCTTGAGACTGACAAGAACATTCTATTCCTCAGGGACGGCTCAAATTCAGAACAATAATTTCCCCAAGAGGGATCAATAAAAGATCAATTAGCTACAGTTATCATCTATGAGGTCTATGAGTAGTTTAAAACATCTTTTAATCAGATTTAAATTTTACATTTATGCAGTTACATAAAAAATATGTATATTGCTGTAATTGATTATAAATTCAAGAACTGTACTAAAAACATTGTTTTTATTCATTAGCTTGTGAAGAGATAATAAATACAAACAAATTTGTATCGGTGGGTCTGTACAAAAACTGCAAATCAGAGTCAACCTAAAGAACTTAAATGGGCGTGTCTCTGCCCTCGGCTCTCATTGGTTGTGGGGTAAAATCTCTGGGATTTGGTTTCCATCGATACCAACAGATTGGCATCTGGAGAGGACAGGTCAAGTGTCAGCGTAAACATCCAGGTTATTACTGTTAAATAAAAGAGTTGTGTTATTGGCTTTTTTTGTTAATGATCTTGATGTTACATATGATCAGTGTTAAATTCAGATCGGAACAGGTGGAGGAAAGTATCAGGAGTGATGTGTGAGAAAAGATTATTAGTAAAAATGAAAGGAAAGATGGTTTGGACATGTACAGAAGAGGGATAGTTGATTTATTGGGAAAAGGATGCTGAGGTGAGAACTGTTAGGTCAAGAGGAAGACCAAAGAGGAGATACATGGATGTAGTGAAGGAGGACATGAGGTTTGTTGGTGAGAGAGAAGAAGATGCAGAGGACAGATGGAGATAGACGACTTGCTGTGGAGACTCGTAAAGGGAGCAGCCGAAAGAAAAAGAAGATTATGATCAATGTTAAATTAATTGTTTCTTCATTTGAAAATAATACAAAGTAAAGCCATGTTTAAGGATCATTTTTTCCCTGAGACATTTTTCACAAAACATGTTCCAGAGTGTTTTGACTGGTACACGTGACGGCAGCACAACAAACCAAATAAATCACTCAGAACAACACTTAAGTGCTCCCACACTCCAAAAAAATGTTCTGAAACACTATCAAAAGACTGAAAGACAATGCTAAATTATTTTTTCCATCTTGACACACTGAGCTTGAGTTCATGAAAACAAAACCCTCCTAAAAATTAACAATAATTATAATGATACACATTTTGCATTATCCTCAATCCAGCTTCTTCATTCTCCGTTGGCTGGTCCTAAACTGTCCTTTTCTAGTCTTGTTTTATCCTCTAAGCTGTTTGCCAACTTTTTAATTTTTTAAGCTTAACATTTTTTTTACAAATTTAAAAAAAAAAATTTTATGGCAAATTTTTCACATGTTTTTTTCTAAATTATATCGGTTTTACTGTATTTGACAGTATTTTTTATATGACCAATGTTACCCACATTATCTTCAATAAGTAAAAAATTACTGCATTTGATTGGCTTTAAATAGTCAATTTTACTGTCATATGCACAGTACCATGTTCTTGTTGCACAACCTCTTAAAGTTAAGTTACAAGCCGCCGACTGCAGCAAATAAAGTCCAACCTTTTGAAGATGAAGAAATTCCATATTACAGATGTGGCCCCTCTTTTTGAAATATGTTGTTCTGGGTCAGTAACCTGTGTGTCGCTGTTACAGCCCCCGTCAGCAGCCATTTTTAATTCAAAACTTTATTTTTCATCTTTGCGTGTAGCACTGAAATCAGTCCCCGCAGAAATACGTTCCCACTGCCAATGTGCAAAATAGTGGGTAAACCTTATTTGGCTGGCACGGCAACATCATTCATCCACTTTTTACTACATGTTTTCTGTTGTGTGGAGCCCAGCAGAGTCATCATCCTTTGTGAAGGGGCAGTCTGACCTAATGATGTTTGCTAAAATCAGCTAAACTTGTCAAAGAACTGAATAGTTAGAGCACTAGAACATCTTTATCTCTTTGTTGATTAGTCAGTGAGTCTAAATGAACACAGTGTCTGTAGTTCTGAGTGGAATTAAAACATATTTTGAAGAGATCCTGTATCGATCAGTACTGACTTTACAAGATATTTGTGTTGTGAGGGAAAACTCTGCAAAGGTCAATTGATAATGTCCAACACTAGAAGCTGCGGCCTAGATAAAATGATTTTGAGATTTTGTGATTCACAGCCTCACTGATGCCATAATTTCTGCTTTAGGGATTGGGGGATTACTTGCAATCCCCCTCAGATTAAAACAGACTAACAGTCAGGAAGTCAACAGTTATTCAGCCAGGCATAGTCAATATTTACACTCCATCAGGTAGCCATTGTTCTGACAGTATTAGGGGTTATCAGCTGCTCACAGGTAGGTTCACTTTCTGGTCCAACTGTCTGCTAAAGTGTCCTTGGGCAACACACTAAACAAAGAATTGTGCTTGAGGGCAAACACTGAGGCCTAACCCCTCCTTTCCACCGGACGTGTCAGCAGCGCGAGTCGGCAGCGTCTCAGGAGCGACATGTCGCGGCCCTTTCCTAAACATATGCGGCGGTCCTATTTTCTACGCGCTACGCTTCTGAAACGCGTCAAGTTCGACATTTTGGAAAGGATAAGACAGGAAATCAGATGCAGAAACTGAGAAAAGCTTCCGGAGATTTTCAGAATAAAATGTACTGCTTTCCGGTTGCTTTACTGAAAAACCTGTGCGGCCCGGTGAGAAGTTATCACCTAGTGAATTTTGATATTCCCTGACTTAATATAAATGTATTGGCAATTATAAAACAAACAGAACATAAAACACAAACCTTTTGGGACCATGTTGTAGTTTTTTTCTGCTTGTTGTTGTGTATACTGACAAAGTCACGCGTGATTTTGCTAATCGGGCTTTGACTTCGGGCTCTTTCGGTGACAGCTGAGTCCTTGCTGCTACGCGCCTCATATGCACCAGGTGGAAAGGGCCAAGCAGCAGCATGCGTGAGCGAGACGTGCTTCTCCAGTAACGCGCTGCTAAAGCGTCCGGTGGAAAGGACACTTAAATCTGAGTGGAGGGGAAATTAGTGAGAAAGAAACCTCATTGTAGTTAAATGGTGCATTTTTACCACTTTATCATTTCAAAGACAATTTCCTTACACCAAATTAAGTGTGACACAAAGTCATTTTCCAGTATGTCTGTAAGATGCAGCTGTTTCTAAATACACAATATTTTTAGTCTTACATTAAGTTCACAGCTCAGAGTCAGTCTAGTAGAACCATAACTGAACAATAGTTTAATATTCCCAGTTAATCCGAAAACCTGAAAAATGGTTTGTAGAACAAAAATGGATGTTTCACGGAGAGGTCTTTGGTGTTTGTGCTCAGGTTGAACTAAACTTCTAACGTCATCCTACAGATTTGTCATTATTATTTCTGGTGGTAGTGAAAAGTTTATGTAGTTTATTATATATTTATATATTTTCAGAGCCCTCAAAGAAGATCAATGTTTCAGACGCTGGTGCAAAAGATTAAAACATGGAACTAAAGATTAATAGTTCACAATGAAGTTCATGCCCAGTCTGTTTTGATGGTCCAGTTTAAACGTCACTAAAATTACAATTTCATGCACATTAATCTTGAGCATGTGAAACATATTATAATGTATTTTTTGTTTAACCTCCTAGAGCAGGAAGATTGTCAAGTCAGCACGATGAAAACAAGGATACAACTTGTTACATCAATCATCCTTGAGAATCATCTGAAGAAAGTTCTGTTAAATAATTAACCATCATTTTCATTATTTACAACTTCAGAGAACAGCTTCAGTCAATTAAAAGCCATTTGTTTTCCCTCGGCTGGGTAAGAAGTTTGATTCTGGAGTTTATTTACGTTTTAGTCACAGAGAGAAATCTTTTAGGAACCTTATGGTGCAGGGTGATAAAACAATAAGAAGGATTTACTACTTTTGTTTTACACTTGTATTCTTTGCCTTCGGCTTCCTTTTGTTTCCCTTTTTTTTTTTTTGGTTACAGCAAGAATCTGATTCTGGTTAAATTTTAAAACCTTTAAGTAAAGAAAAAGTCTGCATTAAACTTTTTACTTTTTGTGACAGACCCAGACAAAAATCTTTTTCAGTTCCAGTCAACGCCAATTTCAACCCTTCATCTACCGAATTGCTACAAGTTTGTCGACCTATTAAAATAAACACATTCTACACCAGAGTTTACATCATCACAGTTTGCTTATCTCTGCTGGTTGTGACCGGTCAGCTATAAAACCTGAACACTTAACTAAGAGTTTCTAAAGATTAAAAAGTTGTAAAAACATGAACCTTGTTTAATATCTTTTTTTTTGCTTTAGACTTCTATAGAAGTACTTACTTTTAGTCATGTTTGGACTTTTGCAATATTGCAGGGATATTGCGATATTACATAGACTACAAAACTCATTTTTATCAAACAAAACTAATTAAAAACTTATTATATAGACAACTGAGTTATCATATCTTTAAAACCTATTGTTTTTATACTTTACCAACACAACAATAAAAAACTACTGTATTTGCTGAACAAATAACACCTAAAATATGAATTGTTTGTTATATTTCTCAGCTGTTTACCAAAATGTTTTCCTTTGTTTTCGTCATCCAGTTATTGTTGCCAAAAGTTTATAGTCTCAGGACGTAGTGGTGGGCCATATGGCTTCAAATCAATATTGCCAATATTGCAGTTCACCTCAATTACGATAAATGGACGATAACCCCCCCACCCCTCCCTTGGTTTCTATATTAAATTGCCTAACTTACATAATGCGCTTGAGAATGTGGTGGGTCCTTGTTATTGTATGTCTTCAACCAGCCTTTTAATTCAGGGTTCTATTCCCATTCCTTTCTATATCAGTTAAGACTCAGAGAAGTGACCACACAGACCAGGTGAGGAAGTGAATGAAATTGGTGATTTGGTGATAGTCTGCACTACTAAGGAAAAACGGTAACAATGATGCGTGTTCCATTAGAGCTGGGCAATATACTGGTTTGTACCAGAAACTGGTGTTTATTTTGGTTATGATATGAATTTTTCACATACTGCTATACCGGTGAAAAGTGAAGACAACACCCAGAACGTTGGCAGTGGGAACGTATGTCTGTGGGGACTGATTTCAGTGCTACACGCTAAGACCGCACATGAAAAATAAAGCTTTGAATTAAGTATGGCTGATGGCGGGGGCTGTAACAGCAACCAGCAGGTTACTGATCCAGATCAACTTATTCCAAAAAGAGGAAAACCATGTCTGTAGTATGGAATTTCTTCGGCTTCAAAACATCGGACTTCATTTGCGCTAGCTGGCAGCTAGCAATGTAGTTTGAGGAGCCTGTGCAACATTCTTTACTTAATAGAAAATAATGTGGGTAACATTGGTCATATAAAAAATACTGTCAAATACTGTAAAACAGATATAATTTAAAAAAATACCGTGATATAAAAAGTTTGCCATACCTCCCACCCCTATCTTCCACGTTAGTCTACAAAAGTCACTAGATTTGTCACTAGTCGCTTTTTTGAAAACAGAGTCCCTAGAAGAGTCTACACACTTGCTAAATATAGCGACACAGTTACTACATTAGCATTTTTTTAAAATACTGAATGTACCAACACAGGCAAAATGACATTGGTAACGGTCATAAATTTTGGTATCACAAAATTTTTTGTATATCACCCAACCGTAGAGTTAGCTCCTCGCTTCGTAACAAGCTCCTCCTTGGCTTCATGTCCGCCTTCGGCCATGCTTGTCTTCACTCTTCACATGAACAGCAAATGGGGTGTGCACAAAACTATGTCATCAAAATCGCTTATCATTATTATCACTAGGAGACAATTTGTTATCATGAGGAGAATTTTCAACAGTATATCGCAAACGATAAGATATCGCCCATCCCTGATGGATGGGTACAGAAAGCTGCTATAGGAGAGGCCAAAGGCTAAATGAATGATGTTTCTAGTGCTGTTCTAACCAACTGACAATAAGAGTTGTGGTTAAATAGCTGACATTTTTAAAAGTTGCACTATGACGGTTGCAAAGAATCAGTTCAAAAAGCCAGTTTAAAGTTAAAATCATGCCATACATTTTCTCTGGCAGCTTTGGAGAACAGCTGCATGTTTCTGTCACAGCCCAACCTCACGTGAAATATGACCGCATTGGTCGATTTTGAAAACGACACTCTAATCCCTATGCGACCCCTATCTGCAAGCCCTAAACTAAACCGATCTGCTTTTTAACGTTAAATATTCGGCTTTACAGTGTGTCCATATGTATCTTTACATTTTAAAGCTAACCATAGTATTAAAATGAGACATATTGCTGCAGAACTTTTGTTTTGTTCGGCTAAACAGTGTGAAACTTCGCGCATGCGTATTTGTCAGCTCCTTTGGGAAGATGCGTGCATGCGCTGTCGGTAGTACATCATTGCGGAGCCCGGAAAAGGCTCTGACAGGTCGTTTGAAAACGCTCTCAGGGTCATATTTTTTGGAGCTTTCAAAATCGAACTCTATGGTCGTATAATGTGCGAACAGGTTGTTCTGTCATCGGTATGAGACATGGTTGATGTTACCTTTTATTCAAAACCCATTCAAGCCTGGTCATAGATGCCTGGGGTAGTCACAGAGCTGAAATGGTGGATATGTGTAAGGTGAAGCTGGCAACACAGTTCAAAGGCAGGGTGTAGTGATGACTGATAGACTCTGCAACCAGCTAGCCACCGGATTTAGAATGAGGGGGTCCAAAATATTTACTGCAAAGTATTCCATGGCTCTACTGGTGATGCCTGAACGGCAGCTTAAAGAGGGGTTCGGCTTGTGTCCATACTGCAAATCTGTCTTGCGAAAAGGCTTATTGATATGCATGTCTTTTGAGTGTGACCATGGAAAAACCCAGATTATTTTCAGAAGGAATCAGTCAATGCAAACAAAACCACAGAAGCATCAGATTCAGAAACTGTATCTGTCTATCAGAAGTAGAGTGAAATGATCAGAAGACAGTTCAGAGGAAACAGTCAAGGTCAAACCTGAAATGTCCACCATCAGCTTTTTTAATACATCAAAACATGGACTCTCTGTACAGTCAAGCAGCAGAGTATAAACAGTTCAACTTGCTTCTTAGATGCTGCCATTAGCTAACTGAAATGTGCCATGTGATGTTTTTTTCAAATGAAAGATAGTCTGATTAAAAATGGATCAATGCTGGTAATAAAGCTCACGAAAAATCTGTATCTCGTCTGCCATCATAGATAAATATTTCATATACATGTTCACTGGAAGGAGCAAGTCCTTCACTGCCTCACAACTTTTTTGATTGATGTTTTGGAGAAAATTCGTCACCAGACAGTCCCTCGTGTCGCCAAGAAAGAAGATCCATCTGTAAGCCCTTAATATGGACACCGAGACTGTAACATGAAAACATGGTATAATGTATTTAAAAAGACAAACACATGCAATGGCTTCTTTTTGTTAGTGGGTTTGGTTGCTGACTGTCTGCACCTTGTCTTCATACGTCGATGCTGTAGATATGTGTATGTGTGTGTGTGTAGATGGGCTGACACAGTGTGTTGTCAGCAGTAATCTAAATTGCTGCTAATCAAACATACTGTGTGTGTGTATCTGTGTGTGTGTGCGCGTGTGCATGCATGCGTGTGTGTGTGTGTGTGTGTGTGTGTCTGTCTGCGTGTGTGCGTGTCGGAGCCTGTGCCCATCAACACTGAGACACAAGAGCTGCTGAGTCACCATGGCGACTGTCTGGGCAGTCATGACAGGAATTTTGTTTAACATGTTAAATACAGTGAATCATGAGTTTTGTATTTTATTTTACTGTATTTTGATTCTAATATTTAAATAACAGGTCAAGTTAAGACGCATTAACTCAGGTGTTGAAAAACGTAGATTATATGATGCAAATCAACAACTCTTGCCTTTTCAATAGCCAAACTAAAAAAGAAGAGAAACAAATTTAAAGATGCTTTAGTCAGGATCAAATCTAAGCAACATTATATTTCATTTAAAGGAGAGAGTTTATGGAATAATCAAAGTAGCAACATGACGGAATGTAAAACTTAAATGAAGTTATTTATTTCTTATTAACGTCATCTGTAAGAACATGTAGAAGTGACAGTCATTTGGACTGTGACAGTGTTCAACCTCTGGTTTATTTGCTTTGCTTGTTTTGGGGCTTTTGATGTTTGATAGGAGTGATGTAGCTTGATTATTTTATTTTATAGGACACATGATTAATTTGTGTGAAGGGCAAACATTTACAAGCTGATGCTTCATTTCTGGTTTACCCCTAGATTTTAAAGATTTTCATCCTTTATTATTATTATTACTATTATTATTATTATTATTAGTAGTAGTAGTGTTATCTTATTGTATCGTTGTTGTACTTTTGATGTTATTTTAGATTCAAAATACTAATAATGAAACAGCCTTTAATTAGGAGAATGTCTTTACTAAAGCAGGTTTTTATTGTAAACATAAAGGGAGAATTTATATTTATACTTTTAATATCTGATTAACTTCAGGTCCCATTTCAGCTGTTTAGATCATTAACTCACCAGGGAATTCGGATCTTGATCTGTACCTGCCAGATTTGTGGTCTTAAGGCCGGTGGTAACCCTCGTCACCCTGTATGATATAAGATTTAATATTTGCTGAACTTTACAGCTTCCTGTCATAGCAGACGTCAGACAGAGATATCAGTCCAACAGTGAATGGAACGTTTGCACCGATGCTGCTACTCTTCTTAATGTCAGACTGTAAAAGAGGGGAAAGAGGAGGAGGCAGGTGTGGCTGCGCTCACGGTGGGGATAAAGAACATTGGTTGCATTAGCAGCAGACACTCTGCATGAGTCTTCCAGAAAGTTTCTGACACTGATGTAAATGGTGTTTGGTCATCACGCTGATCGACCGCACCCTGCTGATTAAAGCTCATGGCTGAAGGATTTCTTTTTTCACGATGAAAGATTTTGTCTAAGGAAATCCGTATGGACCAGGTTTAAGATGTTTACCAACACCTTAAAAGAAAGGTCAGTTATTTTTGGAAATTGTCTTTCATCACCATGAAACTAAACTGATGGATTTGACAGTTGCTGTTCTCCATAAATGAGATGAAACAAAAACATTTTGTCTTCAGCTCGTTTTTAACGTTAAAGTCGAACAAACAAGGTTCAGAATTGGTTTGATAATATGTTTGTTTATAGGCAATAGAAATAAATATACTGCATGGAAACTGTTTATTAGGCTGTTGTCAGATTTGGTCACAACAGGAAGATGGAATGCTGCAGGAAGGGAGGAACCCAAACAAGCTGAGGTATCTGTTACGCTCAGTCAATGAATGTTACAAACTTTTTAAAAATTATTACAATTTTAAACATGGTGAAAGTAAACACTGTGTAATAATGACTGTCTGAGTAAAAGTCATCATCCATTTGGGAGAAAATAACAGAGTAATATGGTGATTTTCATTTTATGATTACCACATTAAGGTTTTCTCTCAGACGTGACTCTGCACGCTTGCTGTTTTTATATTTCCTCTTCTCTGTAGCTGTGAGGTTTATTTTTTACTGAAACTTACTCTGCTGACCTCTCAGTGACCTTCAGTGAACTCATAAAGATTCTGCAGCAAAGCCGTGCATCTATGTTTGTCGGAGCTCAAGGCTGCACGCTCGCTACCTGGACATTATTATAACGAACGGTGGGGGGGGGTTGGTCACTCGTGGTTTGCATAAAACAACCTTATACAGTCAAACAGCAAGTAAACAGGCCACGGTGTCGTGAACTACACACAATTCATTCAACATGTGTTTTACAATCTCACATTAAAGTAGTTTTGTCTGCTCACTTATTTAGTCAGGTTCAAGTCTAAAAACAAGCTGTCAGCTTCAACAGAAATCTGTTTAGACAAATTTGCAGGGGGATTTTTTTCTTTTGGGATGAATTTCTTTTCCTTTTTAAACTAATAAATTCCAGCATATTAAGTTAAAATCAACAAAGTAGTGCAGAAAATGTTTAAAGCTACACGAATAAAGTTTGGGGGTTTTTGGAGGGCAACGTAGAACACAACCGTGACCTTAAAGTTGTTAGTAAATGTCTCCACAGATAATTTCAACAAGCAGCAGACTTTCAAAATTCATTTTTCATGTCCAGATAGATGTGAGTCAAAATCTCCATTGAGCTTCTTCTGTAGTTCAGTCTCAGCCTGAGAGAATTCTCTAGTTTCTTTGGGAACTAAATGCTTCTCTGCCTTAAGCAGCTTGTTGTGAACTGCCTGCTGTTTGTTGCTGAGTAGTTTGTGTACATGCAGCCCTACCAGACACTTTAACCTTTAAAAGTCTGGAACGCAAAATTAACACGTTCCAAAATAGATCCGAAAGATTGAAAATAGATCAGCATCCCAAATAAAACACAGTCGGACCCCCCAGAAGTTATTCAGCTCTAACAATGAGATGTTTCAAGGACCCTGACAAGGTCTGGAGAACCATGTTTGTATGTTTATGTCGTCAACCAACGAAGAAGTTTCTTCTTTGCCTGTTTTTATTTGGCGCAGTAACGCTGCCGTGAGAATACACCAAAAACAGGAAGCAGTCGGTGGAGCTTTTATGTTGTAGTGAAGGGTGACAGATTTTGGGTTGTAGGTTTGGGGTTAAGGTGGAACTGTGGCGTCATCTTTTTAAAAAAATTGCATTTTGGGTTTTTACATGAAAACACCAGATTCTGTTCACTCTGGAACTGATCAGAGCTCCTGAAAAGCTGTTTCCCTGTGGATGCAAGGCTGAATCATCCGTCTCGTGAGACCTATGCAGGAAGTGGTAAATAATGCAGCATATTTCTCTAGAATTCAGCAGAAGTTAGAAAACACTTCAGGATTGACTCTTTTTTTTTTACATTATATTGGATCAGTTTTGAGTAAATGTGTGAAAGAGGAAAAGACTGTTTAGGATCTTTTAACTAGATTATATCTGAGTTTGCCATTAAAATAAAATCCTCATGAAGATGTACCTTCAAAACATAAAGGATATAAATAAAAGGAAATTCTTGGAAACGAGTGAAAGCCGTATTAATAAAAAGTCTGAACAGTGAGAGTAGAAGTCGTGTGAGGTGTCTGCTGTCCTGTAGCCACTCTGTGAAAACAATGGCCCACAGTTCTACTGGAGGCCTGCTAACACTTTGCTGTGTGTCCTCATGCTGGCTGCTGGCCATTCAGAGTGTGTGTTTGTGTGTGTGTGTTTTACATTTGCAAGACAATGACAGCTTGTTTGCCGCGAGTGGAGATGGAGGGACAAACAGGAGCAGAGAACAGAAGGAAAGACAAGTTTCCAGAAGGGTCATGAGTGTTGGAATACAGCCAGTGCTTTATAGTTGTTGGTTAATGGTATAAAGTGTTTGTTAATTGGAGGTTTTTTTCTTTTATCTTGTTTTATTTGGTGCAGCTTCAGTCAAACTTTGACTCTGCTCTGACATTCTCTGCACAGATCTTAAATGCTGCTGAATAAAACTTTACATTTCCACTCAAACTGACATGCTATAATACATTTATTCATTCTTTTCCAGCCTGAACATCTTTATTAACAGATCCTTTGGTAATAAATGGACATTTGTTTTTTTTTTTTAAATGATAACCAGATTCCAAAGTAATGTTTTAAGAGAAAATAACATTAAGCAAATTATTTCTTCTTAAGTCCAGCTTTTATATTAAACTGATCTTTGTTATATTTTGGTGTTTTACGACAATAAATATATTTATTTATTAATTTAATTCATCATCATCCTCTGCACTGGTAGATGTTTAATGTCTTTTAATAAATTGGATCATTTTGCATAATCTGCAAAAATATAAATGCAAAACCTGATTTATCTGTGTGAATGGTTGAATTACATTTTACTGTCATTAAACCATTAGTTAGTTTTTTCTTAACTATTTAATAATTACTGAAGTTATTATAAGCTCACTGTTGTTCAGAGGTTTGCTAATAAAACCTTTAAATACAAATGTAAACAAAGAGCATTAAAATGTAAACATTGTCTGGAAAGGCGCCAAACTCTGGCTAAACTATAAGTAACAGCGTCAGTAATTTGTCATATTCTTTTGGGGAGGTGAAACCAAAAACAAAAAGAGACTGAGGTCGGAGCATTGTTGCTTCTTCTTGTGTGCTGGGTCTGCCAGTTATCAGACAGTTTTCATGAGCTGAGCTCACCTGATTTGACAGACTTGTAGAAATGTGGGAAGTGCTCACACAAATAATCAGAATTGCCTCGTTTCACTGTGACAAATGGGAAACTTAGCAAGGAAAAAGTAGCAAAAACAAAAAGATTATTAGAAGTAATTGTTTCTTTTTTTCTCCTTAGCAACAGGAGTATGGACCTGAGCCTGCGAGATGCTCTGGGTGGGGGCGGCGGTGGGGCCCCAGCTGAGTCCATGCTGAAGAGAGACTTCGTGGCCTCGCTGGAGAAGGAGAGCTTTGATGACAAGGTGGGAGAGACAGTGACCAAAGCGGACTACAGGCCCTTGCTGGATGGAAAGGACACCAAGAGTGGTACGTTGCCTCCAGCATATATGCAAAGATGTGAAGATGAGCTGCTGTGGAGATTTTCATTCTGATGGTGTGTTTGTGCCTCATCACTTTATTTAGAAGAGCTGTGAGTGATGTGGCTTTTAGGCATTTAGAAAAAAAATCAGCTGTCCTGATATTTTGGCATCAGGGGAATTGATTTCAGTCCTAGAAGCACTGGCCTCAGTTTGACTCCTATATTAAAGGGGTAGTACTCCAAAATAACAATATGTTCCTGTATTATGTCAATAATTAAGCTAACAGAGTCAGCAGGTGTAAGGTGGATCTAGTTTCTCAAATTCAGAGTTTCAGGAATATAAAACCTGAAGAATCAAAAGAGAACCTCACAGAAATTAAAGATTCATAACTAAAGCATGTTTTGTTTGTAGGTTTCAATCTCCCGACACATCAGCAGTACTCTACCCATAATTCAGATTCCCAGTCTTTGTTGTTTCCCTTGTGAGATGTGAACTAATACGTATGAGTAAAAACTTCTTATTATTTTTATACTTCATTCTGAGTGGACTGAACAACTGAGACTTCTTGTTTCAGATTGTAACTAAATGGTAAATGGTAAAAAGGTAAATGATGTGTACTTGTATAGGACTTTTCTTAAGTCATACGACTCCCAAAGCGCTTCACTCTACAGTTTGTCATTCACCCATTCACACACACTCACATGTTTGGTGGTGATAAACTACACACATGTTGTAGCCAGGGTTTTTCATGGCTCAAATTGAGGCAGAGGTGGTACCATCCTGACCATGAGCCAGCACATGCATACTATGTGCATTCAACTACCTCACACGCAAAACGTTTTTTTAGTAAAGCGTTCTAATTAAGGATGCATCGATACTGGTATCAGCCCGAATACCGCATGTACAAGTATCGGTTAAAGTTAACAGATACCATGTACCAATACTTATAATATGATAAATCTGCAATAAAGTCATTAAAAATGGTTCATTTTTCTCTTTAAATTTTAGTTTTATGTTCATTTCATATTTTGCATCTGTTAATTTGTCTTAGTTATGTTTAGTTAGTAAAGTCTGGTGCCTTTAGTCTCTTAAAGAAAGGTATAAGAATAATAAATTGAATCAGCCAGTACTTGTCAAAGCCACTGGCTCTGTGTTATTGAGATCTGGAAAAATTACCAAAAAAATAATGTTTTAAAATAATGTTTAAAAAAAATAAATCACATACACGTTGGCTTTGCGTTGTTATGCTCTTAATGACTTGGAAACGGACTAACGTACCCTCGCTTTGCTGACTCTTCCTGTCCTGCATTCTGACCCTTGCCAGTCTCTGCTTGGGAACTACGTTCAGACCTGATATAATCTTCACATCTTGTCACAACCATGAATTAATACCCTTTAACTGCCTGATTGGTCTGCACTGTTTCACCTGGAATCCTGACTCCTCCTCGCGAGGTCGCTTTATAAAGTAGCGGTTGATTTTCCCAGCCATATCTGCAACGCTAAAATTAACGTTACATTATCGTTACTCTGATTTTAAAAAAAGAAGAAACATGACATGCTTGGATACAAAAAAAAACAGTTAGACGAGCCGGTGGGGAAATCAGGACACTACCAGAACCTTTTTACCTTTAGCTACCAGGGAAAAACCTTACCAGTTAGGTCAAATATCCATCCATCCATCCATCCATCCATCCATCCATCCATCCATCCATCCATCCATCCATCCATCCATCCATCCATCCATCCATCCATCCATCCATCCATCCATCCAATATCATCCCCAGACATTCTCAGGCCAGAGAGGTTATAAAATCCCTCCAGTGAATTCTGGGTCTGCCTGTGGGTTCTCCTCCCAGTGGGTGTTCCATGGGGAGGTGTCCAGGAGGCATCCTAATCAGACTCCTGAACTGCCTCAGTGGACTACTTTCGATGCAGAGGAGCAGTGGCTCTATTTCAAGCTCCCTATGGTTGACTGAGCTTTTCACTTTATCTCTAAAGCTCAGTTCAACCACCCTATGTAGGAAGCTCATTTCAGCTGCTTGTATCTGGGATCTTGTTCTTTCAGTCAGGATCCAGATCTCATGACCAGCTGAGGGTCAGAACGTAGACAGAACGGTAAATCAAGAGCTTTGTCTTTTGGCTCAGCTTCTTCTTCACTACGGCAGACTGAAGCAGTGTCCTCGTTACTGAGGATGAAGCCTCAGTCCGCCAGTCCACATCCTTCACTGATGAACAAGTCTCCACTTGAGGCTCACTGCCAACCTGAAGGGAAGATTCCACATTTTTCTAGTTG
Organism: Pachypanchax playfairii; assembly: GCA_006937955.1. Lineage (NCBI taxonomy): Eukaryota > Metazoa > Chordata > Actinopteri > Cyprinodontiformes > Aplocheilidae > Pachypanchax > Pachypanchax playfairii. The sequence goes on along the minus strand of SSNP01000111.1, from coordinate 630,793 downwards.
AGAATCATGGCCTCAGATGTTGAAGGTCTCATCCCAGCCGCTTCACACTCAGCTGCAAACCACCTCAGTACACGCTGAATGTCATGGCTCAAAGATGCCAACAAAACCACATCGTCCACAAAGGGCAGAGATGAAATCCTGAGGTTCCCAAACCAGACACCCTCCTCGCCACAGCTACACCTTGAGATCCTGTTCATGAAACAAACGTAATCAGTGACCAGGAACATCCCTGGAGAAGTCCAACCTGCTCAGGGATTGAGCTCGACTTACAGAATGCAGACACAGCTCTTGATTTGGTTGTTGAGCTGAGAGGTTAAGAATTCAGTAACACAAGAAAGAAGAGACAAGTAAGACTTGAAGAAGAGGAGGGTGAAGGATGGAGGGGAAGCAGAGTCGTCTCAGCTGGAAAGTTTAACCGTGTGAATTCAAACCCCCAGTCGAGACAGACATGGTTTATCACAACCATTACAGAGACTTTTGTTTAAACTTTCTGGGGAACGGAGTCATTAAACACGGGGCAGCAGTTTTATTTATAGTCTGTTAAGATCTCATAGTTTTTTGCAGTCTTTGGTTGTGCCTGTGTGTTTCATGACACTAATCATAACAATTTGACCACTAGCTGAAAAACAAGTAGGTTTTCCTTTTGCCACTTAAACCTACCTGATCCGTTTTAATACATAGACTCATTGTATTGGCCCCTGGTAGCAGATCCTGCACATCCTGTAAGCTGCGTAACTGGGCTTCTAAACTCTGGACCTGTTGTCCAACCCAGGCCAGGGCAACTCCTCAAACATGCTGTTGTGTTCTTCATAACATGAAGCTCCAGTTGCTGTTCCCTTTGATCAACAAACCCAGGTCAACCTTGAGTCAATACAAGGTGACAGATACTAGATTTCCATGAATCCTTGTAAAGTTACTGGTGTTTTATTCCTGCAGAGAATCCATCGGTAGAATATTAGAGTCTACATTAGCTAGTTTGAAACACCTTTGCTGAGGCTTTGCATTGTGTTGCCCCACTCATCATGAAAAGTGAGAAGTAAGTGTCATTTTCTGGAAGCAACAGTATCTCTTTTTCGTCCATTTTATGCAATTTTAAAATGGAAATAAGACAAAATCTCCAAATTTGGAAGCTGTTTTCTCCTCAAAAACAGTGCACAAAATTAGTATTCGTACAGCATGTGTACGACTTTTATACATAAGCGTACATACGAATAGTCCACGAACGTGTGTTGTTCTAATGTATTGACCAACAGACCTACGCAGTAGGTTTTTGTGGCACGGTCGTGGAAAATCTTGGACAAGACCATCAACCTGGCCTCAAACGTCTAAATGGTCTACGAATACCGGATTCTTAGCCTTGAGGCTGCTGTAAGGACGCTGTAGAAAATGGACCAGAACTTGTTCGTAGCGGGTTTGCAGCCGTTTGTACGGGTCGAAGCTTTAGTCTCCTCTGTTTAACCTGTGCAGGTTTTTTCTGGATCCTTCAGCATCCCTTCACAGTTCAAACGCATGCTTGTGTTTATTGGTTAATTTGGGATTTTTAATTACCTGGGGGGGTGGGTGAGAGCATGAATGTGTTAACTGACACAAAATTGAATATTAATATGCTATTTTAATTAGCTGTGTCCTCTTGTTAGAGGAATCCTTGTTTTATAAATGAATGATGTTTTCCTCAGCGGAGGTTTCAGGCACTTTGGTGGAAATGAGTAATTACTCTTACTTCAGTTAAATCATGAGATACACACAAGCCAAGAGTTACTCAAGAGTTTGTGTTGGTTCAACTATTAACTGTGAGTGATTAGATCCTTTAGCATCTCCTCACTAACCTAAATACAGTCAAATGATACCTTTCTTTCCTTCGATTTCATTTTCCGTCCTGATTTTTGTCTCTTAGCTTTTATCCTTGTTATTTATTTCTGTCTCCATCGCTTCTTTGTTTTCTGTTTCTGTTTATCTGTTCTGCTCCTCCCGCCCTTCACCATCCCTTCCTGTTATTGTGAAGCCTGGAGACAATGCTATTAACATCTCACACACACACAGCTAGCATCAGTGTGATGTCACAGTTTGATCAAACTAGTGTTAATTTTGGCAAGAAATTTTAATTTAGTTTTAGTCACAGTCTTTTGACTAAAATTCTTTTCAATTTTAGTCACAATTTTAGTCACGAAACTAGTTTTAATTTTAGTCGACTAAAATAAGTATATTTTCTGAAGTATTAATTTAACAACTGCAATATAGTATGGACATTTTCTTACCATTCCACACTTCATCTGGCGTCTTCCCGGGAGCATCTCAAACAACTACGGAAGCCTCTGCTCACCGCTCAATAAGCCGAGCTCTGATTGGTTCTTTTCACAGCAGCCCCAGCTGTTAGCTTTTTGACTGATTCCTCTCTACATCTTTCTTTTCCTCTGATTGGATTTCGTCGCTGTCTATTTTCGTGTCGTCTTTTATTTGTCAACGAAAATCAACATAATTTTAGTCATAATAATCATCTCAATTAGGGCCGTCTATTTTAGTTTTCCTTTCGTTTTCGTCCGCAAAAATATATTCGTGAATATTTTAGTCAACAAAATGAACACTGGATCAAACGAGTTGAATATATGTCCATCTAGCTGTTTGAAATGCAAGACTCCATCAATTTAAAAACCTGATAATAATAGATGTGAATGATAGGGTTTCTTTATTTTTTTAAAATAAATCTACAAGTCCTAAATTTAAAAGTGATGCAAAAGTGTGTTATATAGTTTGCAATTTAAGCGCTGCTCACATCCTTGATAAAAGTTTCACAGGCATTTAGTTAATGTTATTCATGCTGATTAGTACTTCAGTACTTCAGCTTCAAAGTTGGTGTTACTTGTACCCTTAAGCACATAAAAGTCTTTTGTTTATATTTTTATTCCTTAACATTACTTTGAATGCACCACTGTTACATTATATGTTCATTTTCAACCATGTCTTAATTTATCTTTATAAAGCCAGTGTGAAAAAAACAAAAACAGGATAAAAGGTTGAAAGAATTAAAATGTTAATATGCACTGTTTGTAAATTAGATGATAGATTAAATAATTAAACTGAAAGTTTCACTGCGGCAAGTCTGTGTGAATTTCACTCTTAAACATATCTTAAGAATTTTTTTTCCTGTTAAGCCACTGACTTAACTCAGTCTCTGACTGTTACTGTTTAACATCACCTGCTCATGGAATGTCAGATTTGAATAGATCATTATTTCAATGTATTTCAGTACATCAATTTAAATGGGATTTTTCTTGAAACATCTGTCATCGACCTCAGTTTGTCACTGAGACGAAGGAAAATTCAGCTACTGTAGAACAGCATCATGTCGGAAGTAAAGTTTCTGCAGTCTGGTTTTGTTTCTGTCCCACTGGGGTGATAACACACCCCTGCTGTATGTGTGTGTGTGTGTGTGTGCGTGTGTGTGGGTTTGTATTTCTGACCTCCTGGGGACCAGTTTCCCGACTTTTACTATCTTTCTGGGGTCCAAGGGTTCTTGTGGGGACCGAAGCCTGGTCCCCATGAGGGGGACTCCCCTTTTTAGGGTTAGGGGTTAGGTTTATAGGTATGGTGTGAATAGAGTTTTAGTTAGTCTTAGGGTTAGTTATAGATCAGTAATGGTTAAGGTTAGGAAAAAGGTTTGGGTTAGGTATAAATCTAGTTACTAAAATCAATGGAAGTCAATGGACGGTCCCCATAAGGATAACAAAACACACTTGTGTGTGTGTGTGTGTGTGTGTGTGTGTGTGTGTGTGTGCGTGTGCGTGTGTGTGGGTTTGTATTTCTGACCTCCTGGGGACCAGTTTCCCGACTTTTACTATCTTTCTGGGGTCCAAGGGTTCTTGTGGGGACCGAAGCCTGGTCCCCATGAGGGGGACTCCCCTTTTTAGGGTTAGGGGTTAGGTTTATAGGTATGGTGTGAATAGAGTTTTAGTTAGTCTTAGGGTTAGTTATAGATCAGTAATGGTTAAGGTTAGGAAAAAGGTTTGGGTTAGGTATAAATCTAGTTACTAAAATCAATGGAAGTCAATGGACGGTCCCCATAAGGATAACAAAACACACTTGTGTGTGTGTGTGTGTGTGTGTGTGAGATGACGTTACTAGAACTGCTGCTGGCACTGATGCTCCACTGTACTGCAGTCACATGTTACTGCAGTGTTCCATAAAAAAGAGGCACAGCGCCGCTTAACTTGTCAACTCAGAGTGGTACCTTTATCACACACGCACAGTATACACACACACACACACAAGTGTGTTTTTTTATCCTTATGGGGACCGTCCATTGACTTCCATTGATTTTAGTAACTAGATTTATACCTAACCCAAACCCTTTTCCTAACCTTAACCATTACTGATCTATAACTAACCCTAAGACTAACTAAAACTCTATTCACACCATACCTATAAACCTAACCCCTAACCCTAAAAAGGGGAGTCCCCCTCATGGGGACCAGGCTTCGGTCCCCACAAGAACCCTCGGACCCCAGAAAGATAGTAAAAGTCAGGAAACGGGTCCCCAGGAGGTCAGAAATACAAGCCCACACACACACACACACACACACACACACACACACACACACACCTTAGTTGTCACTGTAATTAGAGTGTGTGCGTGCTGAGTTCAGCAGATATACTGAATAAAGATGATGTAAGAGAAGGTTTTTGAGTAGCAGGCAGACTTGCTGACAGCTGGACAGATGTGACACTTTAACACAGTCAGAAGGACACAAGCTTTTTTATCTTTAGGCTCATGTAGGAGGACAAGTATCAGTTAATAAAGGAGAGACATCAGACAGTGGACAGGTAAACAACATTTTAAAAATCAATGTACATGTTTTAGAATTGAATTTGATATAAATAAAACATACAAACATTTTGTTACTAATGAATGGGGTCCAGCAGGCACCTGAACAGCTTTGTCTCTGAGATGAAAGTGGAAATGAAAACAAATAAACTGTCATTCTGACTATTTCACTCTGCAGAACTTTGGCTTAAAGGCAACAATCACTTTTATTCAACTAGTTTTCATGATGTTTATGTTTGTCATTCTAACACAAACATTACGGCAGGAATTTTTACTTTTTATGCTTTGGATACATTTTTCATTTTTAGAAAAAAAAAGTCTTTTTGTCAATTTAAACGCCTCTCAAGTTGTATTTATTTATTTGTTTATCCACATGAGATGCTGTTATTTTATTTTCTAGACAACATTGTAGTAATGATGTAAATACTTCAATTAGATTGATAAGTAACAAGTATATTTGTCTGCAGGGATACAATGTTATTAAAGAATGAAAGTTCTGTCAAATATTTATGGTTAAATCAACTTTCCTTTTTAATTTGAGAAATTATGAGAAAAAAATAACATTCAAATAAGGGATTAATAGTTAATGAAGAGCAGTTGGCTGAAAAATGCTTATTTAGCTAACTTTAAATGTAAAATTAATTAATAATTAATAACATCTATATAATTAATAACAGCCAAAGGAAAAAAAAAACAATTCTGCTATAATATGGAGCTTAGATCTCAGGCTGTATCATGATGCTACTACATGGTCCTTTTCTTTCAAACATAAATTAAAACATGTTAATCCCTTGTTTTGGTAGGGTCTCTGATCCTTCTAACTCATTCATTATTTTATTACATCCAAGAACAAATACAAACTCCCTTAATGTATTTATAGTGAACTCTGTTTTTTCAGGTGAAAAGTGACGTCAGATAAGACGGATTTATGTTTCTACAGGTATTATTATTTACTGTTATGTTAAACTATTCGTCAGTTAAAATCTAGAACCTTAAAACCTAAAAACCTTCAGTATAGCACATAAAAAGTCATTTTTATTATCGGCATGTGTCATATTTCTTGCTCCTGTATGTGAGGTAGCTACTTTATCTCTGCTACAATGTGCCAGAGTTAATGTGTCATGATGAAAACTATAAAAAAATCCTAATAAAGTCTGAGTTTGATAGCTCAGAAGAGAAGCAGCGTGCTCAGAAGCACCACCATTTCTTCAGTCTGCCAGTCACAGTAACTGGATTGGCATCATTAATTCAAGGGTCGTGGGACTTCATGACTATTACCGAGCGTCTGGAGAGTGTTGTTATACTGTTAATGGCTGTCAGGAAGCTGTCCACACCCACAGGACACCATCATTCATCTTAACATCTTTATTTCTCTCTTCCCTCTTTATTTGTGTTCCTGGTTGTTTATTCCCCCTTTTTTTAATTGTTACCGTCTCATTTTCTGTTGAATCAGTGTTTGAATCCCTGCCAGATTCTTTGGTCAGGTAAAAATGTTTTTCCTCCATTTTCTGTGCCTGCTTGTTCCAGTTTGGGTCATGAGGAGCTGTTGTCTCCAGCAGTCAGTTGGCAAGAGGCGGGGTCACACCTGGACAGGTCACATAGAGACAAACAGTCATTCATACATTCACTCACATCTAGAGACAGTTTAGAGTTGCTGATTAATCTAACATGTATGTTTTTGGTCTGTTGGAGGAAATCGGAGTCCTCGGTGAAAACCCACACATGCACGGGGTGAACATGCAAACTCCCTGCAGAAAATACCCTGGCGAGTTTCAAGTCCAGGATCTGCTGCTCCATCGTGCAGCTGAGGACGTCAGTCCCATTTAATAATGCAATCAGCCTCTATTTGAATTAAAAATATATCCTAAATATAAAAATGGTGCAACCTTTTAGTGCCAGTGTCAGAATGACCGTATTTACTGCTGCATATTTTTTTATACAGTTTTACAGTTTAATGTTTTAGCCTCTGAAGTCTTTAGCCAATCAGAACTCTTTCTCACAGCACATGATGAGGTCCGAACCATCACCTCAGGGCTTTCCTACAAGCATGAATGTCTTCTAACTCAAGACTCTTGTGTTTGTCATTTTCATGAACTTTTTTATATCAAATCGTCACATTTAGCATTTATCAACACTACAAAAGTAAAAAGGAAAGTGGTAGACGTCCTCTCATCTCGTTTAGTTAGCTCTTCTACGTGTGCCAGCTTTATCTGTACAGCAGGGGCTCGGACAGTCTGGCACACTGTGGACAAAACATGATGAAGAAACATTTCTAACCAAGATTTTTGAGGTGAAATGATCAGATTTCTAAAGCCCGTATTATATTAGAGCAGGTTGGTCGGGTTTCATGTTGGTGTAGCTGCTCTGCTTTCCAACAGCCAAATGTAAGTGACTGTTTGGTTTCACATGTGATTGAGAACATTTTTCATGTAACTGGAGCTTTATTTTGAAATCTTTTATATTACATGTTCATAATTCATTTAAATAGTTCATAGACCAAAATAAAAACAGATCAAACCATTCCCTTAGAAGTCTAATAAAAACTGTAACGTAAGAGTAAAATCATCCATCCTGACCTTGTAACAGAACTGCATAGAATCAAATTATGAGATATATATATGCTAATGTTGTGTCAGCTGTTTTGTTTGGAGGTTGTCAGCATCTGTAAGCTGTTTCCTGTTGACTGAAGTGCATCTGGGTCCAGTTGTTTGTTTATTATGACCTTTGTCCTTGAATATATTGCTGCAAATGGAGATGCCAATGACCCCAGAGATGCAACTCAAAGAGGTCTTTCTGTGAAAAACTGTAATCAATCTAAATGTAACTTACTAAACCGTCTGGAACCAAGATTAACATTAAAGCTGCTAGACTTAATTTGCATAACAAATTAGCTTAACATATTTGTTTTCATGGCCATTAAAAATGTTTTAACACAGCATGGAGAAAAATATGTTGTGAAGATTAAAAAAAAATAACGAAAAAAAATAATTAGGTAGTTCTCCCGTTTGTCTAAAAACATCAACCAATCAAATGGTTCGGCCTGAAAGGAATGATTGGACAGTCTCTCCAGTCATACAAACTTCCGCATTTATTTGGCTTCTGTGCTCCTAAAAAACTGAGACATATTACCGCAGAACACCACTGCTGGAAGTGTTCACCGCTCCACCATGTCACAGCAGGAGAAACAGCCGCCGGCTGGTTCCGCGTCAGGTTCAGGACAAAGTAACAATTAATGTCAGTTGTTCGTTGTTATATTGTTTTCACTTACCGGTGATTCCGCCATGTTACGGTACTTGAATGAACTGCAGACCAGTGTCTTGCACTCGGTCGTCTTCTGGGGCTACGCGTGTTTCCAAACATGGGGGGGCGTGGCTTAGGAATTCTACCCGACGGGAGGGGCTGAGAGTTCTGTGACTTTGACAGTCTAAGCTAGTCAATCTGAAATCAGGGATATCAGTTTTAAAAAATTAACATCTTCTTCAAAACATATTTTTATTGCAAGTTATTTTTGTCCAAGTAGAATATCAGAATATGATTTGTGATATAAATCATGAAGTCTTAATATTAGGGCCCGACCGATATATCGGCCGGCCGATATTATCGGCCGATATGGGGGTCCAGGGTGATATCGGCTATCGGTAAAAAATTGCCAATATTTTTTATTGATTTATTTTTGTCATATATGTGTTTCTGTCACGTTTTGAGGTTATAATGTGGACCCAGGTGCAGTGAGTGTGGGAGGGAAAACACAACTGAACGGGAATTAGGAACAAAAGAAGGTTTTAATGAAGAAAGTAAAATGCTGACGTGGCAGCAAAATAAACTTACATGAGGAGTGAGGAGTCCCAAGGGTAAAACAACACAAAAGTAATCCAATAATCCATGAGGGTAGCGGAGGGAAGGAACAGAACCAGGCTAATCACAGAGGCGGGGGCTAAGACATCGGCTAAGGCTGGGGTGCTGAGAATAACATGAGACCGAGGGCGAAGACTAAGGGCTAAGGCAAGGAATGGCTACGGTGCTGACAGAGAAACAAACCGACACTGACTGACAAACACATGCGACTTAAATACAAAACCCTAACTGATAACAAACTCAAAACATCTGAGGACATGGGGGCAAAACAAACACAGGAACTAATCACAGAAACAAGACACACCTGGGAGTGGAGGAACCGGAACAGGAAATGACAACAGACAATCAAGGAACCTAAGACACCATGCAGGACAACAGGAAGTCAAAACGTTACCAAAATAAAAGAAAACCTGAAACTACCTGACAGTGACAATAAGATAAAACATGAACTCAGATACGGGAGGAGAAGTGAATAAGAGGCAAGACTAAACTAATATAAAACACAGAGTGATAACAGCTGAATGGAAAAGAAAACACAACTACCGAAAAACCAAAAGCTACAACATGGAATAAAACAAACAAAACCCCAGAACCTGACAGTTTCTGCATCTCCATTAATGAGAATGTCTAGTTAAAAATGTAAATAAATGTTCATAAAATAGATAAACTTGTTTATTATTTAACTTTTTTGTAATCAGTGAATAATTCAGATAGTTCATGGTGTCTAACAGGTAGACATAAGCTTAAGAATGAGCTTAGAACTCAGTGTTTTAGCTTTCAGTAATACTTTAGAAATTTTTTCTGGTGGATGGATTTATCGGCCATTATGTCGGCTATCGGCCTGCTCTAAAGTCTTTATATCGGTATCGGTATCAAAAAATCCATATGGGTCAGGCCCTAGTTAATGTACGTAGTTTTTATTGATGTGTCATTGGGCAGAGTCATCATCTAGTTTCTGAACATTTTGTTATAAACTGTATTTTACTATAAAGAATTGTTGAGACATCAAAATGTTTTTTAACAAACACTTTTGTAAAATATCTATAACATAACTAGATCTGAAACTCTTTTACTTCATCCTGTCTAGAATTTTTCAGACTTTAAAGGTCTCGACTTTTTGTTTTGTCTGATTCTTCTCCAGTCTGTTGGAGTTCAGCTTAAACTCAGAATATTTCTTAAACATCAAGATGACCTGAATATTAAAAAGCTGATTTGACCAGCACAGTGGGAAACACGTCACGTTGTATTTCCTCAAACAAAACAAAAAGAACGATTTGTTTGGTGGTTCCATGGTAATATGTTTTAACTTGTTCCTGCTGCATGAAAGTTGAAGAGAGCTCCCAGTCCAGAAGTGACACAAAAATCATGTCTGGAAAAAAAGAGTGTGTTTGACTTGAAGGCATGATACTGGCTGCTGTCCTCAGTCGACTGTCTGGGTTCAGATTATGTGTATTTGTGTGTGTGTGTGTGCGTCTAAGTGTCTGAAAGTAAGAGAGAAAGAGAGAGGCATTGAGGCAATTTAACTAAACTCTTCAGACATGCAGCCATTGTGTTGAGAATTGACTACATTTACACTGTCTGCTTGTTTTGTCCTTTTATGTCTGATTGCAGAAAATGCATCAAAGCTATTTCCAGATTACAGAAATAATGCTCCACATAACACTGGGATTTGGTTCTACAGGAAATGAAACAGAAATTTCTTCTCATGTAGAAGAAACTCCTGCCTTGTTGCTCAAAGAAATCCAAAGAAAGGATGATTCCGTCCCCAGATGAGCAGTGCTTGTCCTTTAAGTGCGTTCACAGATTATTTGACCCTTAAAAAAATTTTGTGATCCAAGACAAAAATAATTGGACAGATTCGCCCTAACCCAGAGACAGAGGATTCAAGCCATCGGTCAGTTTGAGGCTAGTTTATACCATAATAACTGAATAATTGCAACAGCAGTTAAATGCAAAAAGGGGCTTTAGAGTTTGACCCCAATTTGACCCCAGCTAAATCAGCTGGTAGGAATTAACAAGTAACTTTTAATTATATGCACAAAAGACTTCAGCCAGCACCACAAACTGCTTTGCATCAGACTAAGCTTTAGTTTTATAAGTGAAAATCTTGTTTTGGGCAAAATGATATTCATTTTGTTTAAGAATGACACTAATCAATGTAACTCATGCCCTTTAGTAGAGCCCTCACACCCTGCTGTTATATTATCATTTTTAAAGAATAGTCCTTTTCAGCAGACACCAGTCATCAGATTAAAACACAACCTTTAGTTAACGTCTGTGCTTATTTACATTCATGTTATCAAGAGTTTTTTTTTTTTTGCTGCTGTCAGCTGTTCTGGTGTTTGTGCTGTGACAGACACCACGTCAAGCTTCAATCTTTCTAATGTCACCCACTGTCTGGTGTCTGTCCATGTTTACCAGCTTCTTAAAAAAAAATCCATCTACGTTTTCTTTTCGTTGGAGTTGAGAGTGAATACTGACATGTAAACATGCAACTCGAAACCGTCACAGGTGCAAACAAGCTCTTCTGAAACATTATAGGGAAGTACTGTGCAGTAAGTTTATTTTGAGTTCATGGGAAAAACACATGACAAGTTGCAGCTCCAGTGCAATGAACTCTACATGTTTGTCAAGTGAAGAGTGGATGAATGGGGCAAGAGGAGAGGATGACAGAGAGGAAGAGATGATTAAAGTATCAAAATACAAAGAGACTTGATCTGGAGAGAAAAACTAAAAGTATTAAACAGTTAAAAAATACAAACTCCACAAAGTAAATGTGTTCAAATTCAGAAAAAAACACCAAATTAACAAATTCTATTCATCAGATTCACGTGTGCAAATCACAGTGCAGATAACAGCAGGAACTACTGAGCTCAACAGGCCACCGTAGATAGAGACAAGTTGGTGGCTTTGTTCATTTAAACTAAAGATTTGGAGCATTTTGACCTAACAGTGTATGAGAATTGATCTGATGAAGAGACTTCCTGTGTACACTCATTAGTTTTAGTTGATGCATTTGTAAAATATTAAGTGTTCAGTAAAAAAAATGAATTTCACTTAATTTAAATTTGAATTTAACACAAATAGCTTGAAGTTTCTTAACACGGTTCATGAAAGGTCAAGCGAAAAGCACAAGCAATAATAATAATAATAATAAATACATGTTATTCTGTTCAGAATGACTCTGCAGTTTACATGTCTGCTGCTTGTTTTTATGTGCATTTAGAATGAGATTGAAAAAAAGGACCCGACCTTCTCACTCTGGTCCAGTGCACCTTCATTTCATGCACGTTGAATTATTCAGGATTTACTGACTCTTACACTCATATTGGACCTGTGCCAAATATGTTGCCTCATTTCTCATAACAGAAAACATCCTTTCAGCATGGGTTACTGCATGCGCGTGAACATACTGTACAGTGTAAAAGCATGACACAACCTCTAATTTCTTTGTAAGGTGTTTTTGTGGAGCTCGTCTTTCAAGTATTCAAGCATTTCTACTTTTCTACTCCAGTTGTGAACATGAAAGCACATTGTGCTGTGTGCTTAAAGATATAAAAATGGGGACAATTGGAGAATAAAAAAACACCTTCAGTATTTAAGGGTCATGTCTTTTATAAACAGGAACAGATTCAGAAACTTTAGAGATGCATCATCTCTCAGTTGATAATCTACTGTATGACAAGGATTCAGCTATCAGTTCTTTGGGAAGCACTTGTAGATGTCAGATGTTGTCATATGTTCATAGTTCAGTTCATTGTGTGGGTTTAAGAACATTTTTAAAGCCCGAATGATTCAGAAGTCAAACAGAAAATAATTTATTTGAAAAAGTTCAGGCAAAAGAACTTCAAGCAACAGTAAAGAGTTTGAAATTTTTGGGCTCGCGATTGCCCGTCAGGCCAAATGTGCAACAGCAGCCTTAACCGTAAGCTCGTACATGCTGTATGTGCACTCGCTGCTGAGTCAGTCCTGTATTCAACAATTTACAGATTTGTAGGCATGACTTCGACTGAGATAATAAATGTGATGTTATGATATTTAAACCAAATCAGCTGTGAGCACGTCACGCAGCTTAAAAATGTTTCTACTACGGGAAATATGTGGAAACTCCTGGAAGCATCAACTTTTCATGGACTCAGATAAGCGTTTGACTCACATGTAGAACTCAGGCTGGACTCAGATTTCAAAGTTGTTAAAACGGGCTTTATTTTCAACAATGATAAATCTCAGGGCAATGGGAAGAGAAACAGGTTCTGATCACTCCGGGTTTCACGAAGCTCGGGAGAGTCCGAGGAGACACACAGAAGCATTGAGTTTTATCCAGCAGGCACTCCGAAGCTTCCTCTCCACCCAAGCAGCTTAATGAGCAGCTTAACGAGCAGCTTAAGGAGCAGGTGTTCGAGCATTCCAACCAAAGATCTTCTTCTTGAGAAGATGACACATTCAGTACAGTCACTCACAGAACCTGGTAACTCTTTTCCCCACGTAGTAATAATTTCTTACCTTTCAAGCAAAAATGAGCCGACTGCAGATCTTTTTTCATACCGAGATTCTTTCAGCATTTTCCACTTCTCAAATGCCGAACCGATCTTTACCTCCGTCGATCCGACTCAAGTTTCATCCTGTTTTTTTCACGCTGGAATAAACTCTTGGTTGGGGTCTGGGCTGGAGTGTGCTCCCTTGTTCTCTGTAGAACCCATGCTCCAAACGCACCTCTCTTTGCAACTTTTAGCTAGCGATAGCAAACGCTACGTCTAAGCATGAACGTGCATGACTTCATGATGCATTCGGGTGCTTCTGGAAAGTACGGTGTGTGTTCCACCTGAACAAGCTCTATTAATAACTAATAAAATTATTTTACATGCATATAAAGACAACTAGCGTGAAAATGCCTGGGCTCTTTCTAGTGACCAGGACATTGTTGGAACATGTATGAGGAAGAAATTATACAGTTTGAAACATTTATTTGTTGTTAAACTTGCTTAGAGTCCCTTTAAACATGACTGAAAAAGCTGCTGATGTTCAAACATGGACAAACTTTGAAAAGGCTGAAGAAATCTTGATTAAAGTCACTTTTACTAGGTACCAGATAGTTTGACTCTTCGAAAGCAAATCTGAAGAATTGAGGGTTGATTTGAGACTCTTGCAGATTCCTGCAGACCCGTCATACTGTGTTTGTCCTAGTCGAAGGCGGTTCTGTGATTGACAGTTTAGACAGTCACTCGTGGTATTCCAGGAATATTTATACATAGATATTGGGCTTCCAGTGAAGCAGCAGTTATAAAACTTCAATAAAGTGAAACAAACAGCCCACAATACCTGTAAATTCCACCCTTATATACATTAATAAATACAGACACATCAAGTTACTGATCTATGTTTATCTTACAGGTTTCAATGCTAAACTATGCTGAGCACCAAGTGAGGAATGTCCTAAAATAACCCCTGATTACATTAGAGTTGATTTTTTTTTAGTTAACAACCTTTTATTGTTATGAAAACTCAGTTTTATTTAGATGTTGATGATGATGTTAATGAGCAAATGGAGTCAGTGAGGCGAGTCCGTCCAACAGATCACATCCTCCTCTTCATTTCTTTTAATAACAGCACATCCGCCCCTCTATGTTTAACAGCAGTGTTAAACGTGTGTATGCCTTCAATTGAGTTAAGTGTGTTCTTGTGTGTGTGTGTGTGTGTGTGTGTGTGTGTACTTCAGTGGGTGGTACATGTGCATCAATCCTCCAAGAAACATCCTCTGACAGCAGTTGTCACCAAGGAAACCGTGGATGCTGTTTTTTTCCCCTTTTTGTGTAACCATGGTGATATTTCCTTCAGCGACATGTTGAGTCTGCTTTCCTCTTCGTCAAAGACACACAAACAGTCCAGGGTTAGTGTGGATTTATGGAAGAAGCACCTGTCTGACGGTCCAACAGCTGACGGAGCAGAGTGACAGATAGATTCAGCTGCAGTTCTCAGTCTGTCCATCACACTGCGTGGAGACCGATGTGCATGAAATGTGATGTTGGGCAAAGGAGTTTGAGCAGATTCTCAATGAGCAGATTGAGTTTGACAAAGCAAAAAGTTTGAAATTCTTTTTGAATCTCATCTCCTTCAGGTTCTGGGATGATGTCAACAATGATGACATCTGGAGGACGCCAAGACCCACCAGGACAGACCGCCTTCAGCTCTGACTACCTGTCTGGTGAGGGTTAACGAGTTCAGCTCATGCAGCATATACTCACTCTGTCACTCTACTTTAAAATATAGAATAACAGATTCCTTCTGATGGTTAGGATTCAATCACTAAAGAACACACAAACCTTATCTAAACTCTCTTTTTAGGTGTGAGAAATGCTTTTAGTGGCTAGTTGAAGGAGTTTTTTTTTATAACAAAAACACTCTGATTGATATGTAGTCTGGTTTTTAAAAAGGAAAAGAAAACAGCACAGTGCTTTATTTAAGATTTATACTATTTATAAAGAGAATTTTACATTTTTAGATCTGTCAGGGGTGTTTGGCACAGTCATCCATGTGTTTTGTCTCAAAGGTTGGTTGATTTTGGTATATAACTTCAAAAGCTGTCAAATGGTTTACAAACTATTTAAGTGGCAAAATACAAAATGTTTTATTTGAAGGTGTTTCCCCTGGGGGGCATCCCCCAGGGGTCCATACTGGGTGCCATTTTATTTAGTGTTTATATGCAACTTATATGCAACTTCTTACAAACTGCATATATGTAAAGTTTCACTTTTACACAGATGACAACATTTCATATAGTTCTGCTTGTTCATTAGCAAATGTTTCAAAATGTCTTCAGAAAAAATCTTCATAAGTTGTAACTCATACTCAATTCTGATAAAAATGAAAGGATGTTCTTTCAAAATCAGTAAAATCAGAGAATACAGAAGATGCTTTTCAGATTTTTATGGTGATTTATTTAAAAATCAATCTACGTGACTTTAACACACATATTTGGTGTTTGATAAAAAAACTGGGTTAAAAAGGATTTCTGCCTCAGAAAAAAAAAATTCTATTTCATTGCAAGAAAAAGATTTATACACACAATATCTCTATCAATAATTACTACAGGGACAATCCTCACACATGAACTGTCTTCGGTGAAAGTGCCTTAAAATTATAGGGACTTCTTAAAGTTTTGCGTATCAGGTTTTATGAGTGTTAGCCCCTCCATTCTCCCCCCGACTTAAATATAAATGTAAAACTTGTAGTGTTAAAGCTCTTTGAGTGGTCTGAATGACTAGAAAAGCTCTATACAAATACAGGACAGTTACAGTTTACATTTAAAGTGTGGCTGATTTTTAAAGCAGGATTGTTTGAGTATTGAATGCACGTCCTGTTACCAAAATCTTCTGGTGATTTTACTGCTTTGATGTGAACTGCACATTGTTTTTATGTTGTCTGTTTTAACTCCTGTTTTTAATGTTAATGGTTTAATGTTATTTGCACAAAATAAACGTATAAACTAGTAAAATGAACCTGTTTCAACTGAATTTCCCTCCATTAATCACATTTACATACACATACAGATAGAACCCCCTAACTGAATAAAGATGCCGAGTTTTATCTTAATTTATCTTATTCTAAACTAAAGAAATACTTCAGCAGTTATTGATTTTAATTTGTAGAAACTGTGTAATTATTAGCTGGAGAGATGTGAATGTTGATGGTTTGCTTCGTCCATTTGTTTCTCTTTGCTTTCTGCTTGTACATTTTCACTATTCCTAGTATTTTCTAACATTTTTATTTTAAATCTCTGCTCCTGCTGCTTTTGTGACACTCCCCCTCCACATCCAATTTTTGGCCAGTCCCTTCATCCAGTCTAAACAAAACAAAAGACAGCAGCATGACTAAAAGGTCAAAGTCTATTTCATTTTGCACTTTCAACCATAAACCTGGTTCACTGTTGCATTTAATCTATTCACATCTGAATATAATGTAACCTGAAGGAGTTTATGATCTGATTTCTATTTTATTTAAATTAACAATATAATGATGTGCCTTTTATCTAAACAAAAAGGTAAAGTTTAAGGAAAACAGTTGTTGCCAGCTGCTGTTTTGTTGTTTGGAGCTGCTATGTGTATGTGGGTCACTGCATTAGAGGCTTTATCTTTGTCCTAGAAATCACTGTTACTCCACACACTCATTTAGTTCTGCTTTCGGGTCTTAGATTGGCATTCTTACTTCCAGCATCACATATAAGAAAATGACTCAGCTCTAGTGTCTGCAAATGTTGCACACAGATTTATGTTTAAAACAGAGAAGTTGTTTTATAGTACCTGTTGTAACATTTTGAGATTAGGATCACCCATCCCTTAGAAGAACATCATCTTATCATTCTTATCTTACCATCCTGTTGAATAATCCAGTAAAATGGCGGCTTCCAGAATGGAGCCGGTAGGGGGTGATTGTTGAATTTATTATACAGTTGTAAAATTAAAACACAGTCTCTTTCAATTAGGGGTTTTATTCATTAGAACAATTTTGAAAAATCATTTAGTCCTCAGCAGGTTATAAAATGATTTAAATGCAGTTTCTGATATAAACAGCATGATAAATGAAATCCTTATTTATTCAACAAAAACTAGATAAAAAACAGAAGCACAACATGATTCACCAGTTTGTAAAACCACATTTCTTTAAATACTGGTGTTTAATTAGTTTTTTTTTTAAATAAATTATTAGACAGTAAGTACGTCTCACTGCCACTTTTTTCATAGAAAATCTTTCAGGTTTTGTTTTTCCAAGCTGCATCTGTTGGTCTGTGATGATGTTTCTTTATGCTCTTCATCAGGCTTCTCTCAGTCTGGGATGGGTGGGACCATGGGGTCTGGCTTGCCACCATTTCAGACCACTATGAGCTCCAGTCTTGGGCAGACTGGGATGAGTCCTGCTATGGACGCCCAGAAGAGTTCAGGCCTGTTTGATATGGAGAGTAAAACTACCAGTAACATCAGTGGGAGTGGAATCTTTCAGCCCTCCAACCCGTTTTCATCTGGTGGCCCTGGACTCTATTCGATGGATCACTCTGCAGGTATCAGGAAGCAACTTAGTTGCATGTGAAGGTGTAAGAAGAAAATATAAATTAAAAGCTCAGTTTTTACTTAAAGGAAAACCAGATAATTGTAGCTCTTAGTAGAAAGTAGGCATGTGTTTCTGTGGCAGGGGGTGGACAGGGATTCAATACAGAACTGGGTTTCAGCAGCAGAGGGCAGCCTTTTCTAATTGTTTTCAACCTCAGCTCATTGCAGGCCTCCTCATGGCTTTACATTGCATAAATCTTAATCCACTAACAAAAGACATTTGCATTTTTTATACACTAGTTTCAATATTTGCTGCAGTCTGAGGGGAAAACAGCTCCCTGTAGGGAAGTTACAGCTCAACAAGACACTGCTAAGTTCCTTTTTTCATCAATTAACACTTATTAAAAATCAATTGCTGCTCAGGGGAGTAATCGCTGAACATCAGCTAATTTTTATGGTTGCCAAGCAACAAAAACATTTACCCAGGGGTGTTGCACATCCTGTCTTGTGTGGTAGTTGTGTCTGAAAGCAGCAATTTTAAAGCTTTAAAACTATAAATTAGAATTGTTAACTATTTAGCAGCAGTTTTATATCCATCTATCTATTTTTGTGTTTATTTTGTATTTTAGTGTAGTGAAGACAGCTGGTTGAAGTAATCTGCTGACAGACTATAACATTCACTGCTAATATCTCTGTCCTGAAAACCAGCAGTGAGCTAAAAACTGAACATACATAAGCCCAAAGGATTTGATTCTGCAGAATTCTGGTTCTCAGTAGCTGCTTTAATGGCTTCCACACCCACCTTTACACTCAGTCTTTTATAAAAAGCATTTCTGTTTGTTTGACTCTAAATATAGCTTCCTGTTTCCCATTAAATTTTCAGAGAAGGCACTGCAGTGATATAACCACATGCTGCTGTTTTTAGAAAACTGCAGCTTCACACACACAATACCTGCTGTCATTCTGTCAAATCCCCTTAATCCAGATGACAGTGGTCAGGAATGAAATGTAAGTTTCTCATTAACAAATTGGATGTTTGATTTTACTTTCCTCTTAGTGTTTCTTTTCTCCGTTGTTCTGTATTTTCAACCTTTAGCTCTGTAAACATCCTTAACTTCAAGTTTTACCTGGATTTTCCCGATTTTTACATAAACGTGACAGATAATCTCCTAAAGTTTTTCTCGTCACCTCTACAGTGAGATAATGAGAAATCAAGTAAACCATCTTATTAAATAAATTATGAATCCACCGATGAGGCACTAACTTTTCGTCTGGATTCTCCTAACGGGACTGTGAGCCTGTTATTGTTTGTCATTTTTTATTTTAAGTTGCCTTCAAGACTCATCACAGCACTTTTGTTCAAACTTGTTAAAGTTGCAATTATCTTGAACAGTAAATCACTAATGGCTGTTTCTGATCAAAAGCTTTAAAGATGTTTAAATATTTCTGTTACTTGTTTCATCTTTAATGTTTTTAATGTGTTATATCAGATTTAGTAAATGTTTATTAGTTTTTATTTGCACTTCTGATTGTCAAACCTCATTAAAAATATATAACTGCTAATGAATCAATCAGTAAAACTTTATTTGTAGAGCACTTTACATGTGGACGAGTGTAACAAGACGTGCTGGTTTAAAACAGGCAAACAACTAAATATATCGGTGATTATATGTATGTACACATGTATATAGGAGAAAATTAGATACATTTAAACACTTAAACAGTATAAAGAAACATCTGTAGAAAGAAAAACTAGAACTAAATATAAAATAATTAAACACTCAATTTCTAATAACCTATTGTAAACAGAATACAGAAATTAAAATATTGATGATAGAAATAAGTATAAAACTTTTTGCAGCTGCTAATTAAAATAGAAAAATAAATAATAGTACATAATATGATTAACTATTGAATAGTTATTAAACGTCAACTTAAAGCCAAACTGCAGTTTGGTAGTTTACCTTTAAAAACAGATGAATTTTTATTTGACAGCAGAAGGTCAGTTTGCTGCATCATAATCTTGAGGCTTGTCTTCAATAACTCATGATGTCTGATTCAGCAGACCTTCTTCCTCTTGCTGTGAAACTCATGATAAATATTTAGGAGAAAAAGCTGCGTTTGAGCTCCAAGTCCTCTGCAGGACGCTGATAATAAAGCTGTGAAACATGCAGCGGAGTACATTCTGCTGTGAGTCTGAGGTTTAACATGTAATCGTCTGCATACTTATTGTGTCTGTGCAGGAAGAATCTGTTTGCATCCTCAGGATGAACTTTCCCTGCACAAAGTTTGAGTTTCAAGATTTAATGTGTTTCTTGGCAGATTGCCACAGTTCACACTAAGAAGCACTCCCAATAAACAGCTTACACATTAAACATGGATAACTCCACCCCCCCCGATCTCTGTGTATAGATATCAGGAAGTTTTGGTTTCAAGGAGAAAACAGTGACTCAGTTTATTCAGAAAAGCAGAAAAAATTTTACATTCTAAAAAGGAACTGTACCTTTCTCCAGATCCACTCATAGCCAGTGATGTAAGGCAGCTGAAAGGCATGCTGGGAACAGAATGATGACAAGCTTGACAGGGAGGTGGACGAATAAACAGACTGAGAGTTCAAGTCATAAGTTTTAGCCTTCATTTGTACCTTTACCTCGTGTTTTTCCTCTCCGTTTGCACGTTCTTCTTTCTCGCTCTGTTTATTTGTGAACTAATATTTGAGGTATATGCCTGAAAAGGAAAGAACCCAGCTGTAAGAACTCCGTCCCCAAACAAGAGCAGACAAATGGGAGAACTTCAGTGCCAAATGAACATTTTGGTTTGTTAGACCAAATATGTGTCCTCGTTTTGTGGTCCTGTGTTTGAGTCTTTTTGTGTAAGACGTCACTTTACATTTGCTGTTGTTTTTCTTCAGACATGCATGCATTAGATTAGATCATGCATGCTGCATTCAGTATGATATGTGCTTGTTTATGTGTCTTGTTAAGTTGCTTCAAAGCTCTGCTCCCAATGTACTTTCACCCTGTTTGTGTGTGTGTGTGTGTGTGTCTGCTCACTCGACAAGAGCAGCTCTGTCTGTGGGATTACCATGATGACATGTAAAAGTAAACAATGAGAAACACATGGAACGGTCAGTGTTTATGTGACCGAAACTTCAGTTCTTTGGATATTTGCTGCTTTTTATTATTTCCACAACAAAATTTCAAACTCCTGAACACAGAAATGTGTTTAATGTAAATAAACAAAGACAGCTTGGTGATGCTATACCCATATGGAAAGAAATGTAAAGTGAATGAACAGTGATAGTCAAAAAAGGAAAGTCCACCATTTTTCGCTTTAAGCGTGTGATATGACCATGTCATTAATTAATAAACAAACATGAAGTTGAAATGGAAAAGCTGTGGGTGAAAACTGAATAAAGCTCATGATACAACAGCTCATAGAGCTCCTGTAACCTGAAGAAATCATTTTCTGTGTGAAGTCTCTTGTACCTGTCTGCTCCGGATCATTTGATCTGCAGCACCTGGTTGTTACTTTCTCTTCAATGGTACACTTAGTTATTTACATGCAGCTTTTCCATGTTGCTTCTGTTTAATAACTAATGACGTAATGGAACATGTTGTTTGTACATTTGAGGGAAGGTTTGAATTGATTTCAAGCTCAATCTTTTATATTGTGTCCTGATACATAAAACCCTCAAACCTAAAGAGGGTGGACTTCCTTTTTTAACTGTATTTACTACCATCATTTATACATTTACAAATTTTCTGAAGGTTGTGTGAAAAATACAAAGCTTAAAAGCAATCAGACTCTGGTTACTGTCCGTTACGTCAACTTTTATAGAGGCTGCTGAATTTAAATAAGCATTTAAAAAGAACTCTCCAGACGAACATAGTCAGCACTAGTTAGTTTACTTCATGTTGGTTAATGAGAAACACTCTTTCAGTGTTTGTGTTAAACTCAGAATTTGTCTTTATGCACTCTTTTCACAACTGGAATCAAAACCTTAGTTACTTTTGCACATTGTTAACATTTGCACGATCTAATCTCGGCAAGCAAATGACTTTTATTTAGTATTAGAGTGTTCTATTTTTTACTGATACATTGCTGCCCTAATGTAGAAGTTTTATCTCATACATGAATAATCTTTAACCTTGTTTGACAAAATTTAAATCCCTGGAAAAGGATTAAATTAAAAAGATGCAGAATTAGAGATGTTCTCTTTATTATTTCACATTGTTACATTTCTAAATCTACACATGACATTATTTTTACCAGCCATGTGTCATATTAACTGTGGCTAATGTAGCCTTAACATTCTGTTATTACCTACACAAAGAGAGATTGGGGTATTTATTGAAATGAGACTCTCTTTACAGAAGTACTACTGATACTTGTAAGCATTATTAATGTAATTAAGTTGAAAAAGGCTTTCATCAAACATACTCTAATAAATCTACAGACAGTCTGTTACAAAGTATTAGCAGTCAGGTTTTTGGATCGTATTTTTATGCATCTTAAAATTCTGTTTACATGTGGACTGAAGATGTGTTTTTGGTAAATCAATCACAAATGGACAGCTTTAGCACCATTAATAGGTGGTATTATGTGCAATATCATTATTTTTGTTGTGGTGATGGAAATATTTCATGGTTTATATTGATAAACAAAACTTTGGGTGGAGGGTAAAGGACATTTAGTTCCTCAGGCAGTAGAGTTGTAATGAAATGAAATCAAGAAGGAATTATTTGCATTTTTAGAGCTGTCCACTTGTGTTGAAATTACCCAAGATGCTTTAACTGGTGTGAATCATATATACTGCAAGACACAGGTAATACGTTTAAATGTTCTGCTAGCTCACTTATAGTAACCACAATCTGATGGCTTTTGAGCTCGTGTTTGTTTGAAGCAGTGTGTGATTGGTTCCTCCTCTTATAAAACCCTCCCCCCCTCGGCAGCTCCCGTCCTTTCTCCCAGTGGCTCAGTGGATGACAGCAGTGCCACATCCTCCAACTCTGAACCCCTCAGCCCAGAGAGAGTGGGGTCAGGGGGAGAGGCTGGCAAGCAGCGGCGGCGTAAGAAGAAGAGGAAGGACCGTGACGAGGTCTACAACTTCCTGGATAACACTGGCCTCTCAGACAAGCACGGGATGCAGGATAAAGATGGAAAGGAGGCAGAGGACGACGGAGATGAGGAGGAGAACTGGGAGTGGGAGATCAGAGAGAGTGGAGGAGGGGGTAGAGTAAAAGGCAAGAAGACTAAAAGTAGGGCAAGACTCCCAGAGGAGTGGGGTGCACCCCAGCAGCCCGTCTCTCCTAAACCTGCTGCAATTGCTCCACAGTGGTCTGGTACTCTTGAACCTGTCCCTGACCAAATACCCACAAGCTTCACTAACTCTTCACATGTCAGCTTTGTAAAAGATCCATCGCCACGTGCCTATGAACCAATGTGTGTAGATGATTATCCTTTGTCTGTTAAAGATGGGCCAAAGGCAAATGAAGACAAAGTCTCAAGCAGTAAGCTTGATCCTAACAATAGTTTAGCCCACAGTGCTGACGGTAAAAGAGGCTTAACTGAAGATGTTAGCAGTAGTCTCGCTCTACTGACCGGGGACAGTCTAAGCCCCGTCACTCAGACCTTCTCTTTCCTTGATTCAGTCCTTCAGACGCCTCCAGGTTCCACCCCTGACTCACAAACCACCACCCCTCTCACCAACACCCCCTCCATTGCTACTGCTTCCCTGAGTAAGTCTACCCCGATAGAGACCGTCATCCCTTCTTCACAAATTTCCTCTCTTTTTAACCCTCCAATCAGCTCTCCAGATCTTCCTCCTTCCCCTCTTTCTACCAACCAGTCACCCATAGCTCCTCTAACAACTGCAGTCGGGTCAGCCCTCAACGTCAATGCTAAGCCGTTTGTCCCTTCAGCTACGCTCATGTCCTCCACAGCCACTCCTCCTCCTGCAGCAGGGACTGCATCTCCCATGTCTACAGCCACCCCCCTTTGTTCCTCCCCAGCTCCCTCTAAAGGCTCCTTCTCATCATCAGACATGCCCCCCAAAGATATTAGTGCCATGTCACTTAGCTCAGCCACACCCCCTCCCTCCATCACCCAAGCAGGCTCTCCCTCTCTCCTTGCACACTCAGAGCACCAGGAGTCCTCGTCGACACAGCTCCCCCCAGTGGAAGGTTGGTGAACTACAGGGAAGAGCATTAATAACATGTGGCTGATTAGAACAGAAAAGATAATGAATATGGATAGCAGGAAGTTTTGTCTTTTTGTATGCATGGCTCAGCCTGTGGATTGATCACCAGCCCATTTGGTGTTCGATCCTTCTCTCTGTGAATGTTGAATAACGGGCCCGACAAATTTAAGTATTTAAATGTTTATTGTAGATTTGAATCAGCTTGTAATTATATTCAGATTATGGCTGAACAACAACAACAAAGAAATCCTTGCTAATATTTTAAATATTGGAATCTGGAAGATGTTTATTAGAAAAACATTTGAGTCCTAGTATTTCACCCCCTCCCTGATGCTGGCATGAGTTTGGGACACAAATGTATTTTGCTGGTCGGGCCCTCTATAAGAATAAACCCTGAAATTGTCTTTATTTTAATTTACTCTGCTTGCTTCTGTGTCTCAGTAACCATGATCACATGAACTGTTTTGTGTGAGCTGCTGCTTCAAATAGCTGTTCTGCTTGCTCCACTGTGTTCCGTTTCATCTGAATATCAGCTGCCTGTTTTATCTCACGCTGTCTCCTTTTTGTCTACTGAAGCGTACACGTGATCTAGGTTCTTGCATGGCAAAGCTAATATGCTGTTGCCTTTACAGCTTCACAAACCCTTAGCTGATATCCAACAGTAAAGTGATAATTCAGCACTCAAGTGAATACTTATATAGAGGTGCACAACTTGCAATGGCTCTTGTGCTTTAATGCAATAACTTTATAAGTTTTTCACTATTTTAAAATGTCTCTAATAAAGCTTTTGTGTGAGTTTGTAAGTAAAAGCTGTTCTTATGAGACAGGAACGTTTAAAATGGGTTTTTGGTGCCAAGTTTTCAGCTGTTAATCACTCCTCTGTTTGTTTGCCAACAAAAGGCCACTTGAGTGTACTTAAATGAATATAAATATTTCAGCAAAGTACTTCCTAGAAAGAAGGCCAATCATCAGTAGAAATCTTTAAATCAGTAATTTATTTCCAAGTCCGAATGTTAATCGTCTAAAAAAAAAGACATTTTAAAAAAGGAGTTGCTTCTTTTTTTAATTTAGGTGGAATTCTTCATGTTTGTGATATTATCAGAAGTTGCATCTAGGCAACAAGTTTTTTCTCTACTTCTAATGTGGCACAATTCATGTTTAAACAGTGATAACACCCATCTGGCAATGGAACGTTCCTGAAAAGATCTTACAGTATTTATCCAGTCAGACAGTTTGGTTCTGAGCACTGGGCTGTAATTACTGCCCAGATTTAGTCTTGTAATGAAAATGTACTTTCCAGTAGGATTCTCTGTATCTTCCACGCGTGTGAAATCTAACTCCACCGTGATTCGATGTGTGAAACCTGTGTTTAACTGCATCTTTATGAGCAGTGGGCATAACAGCACTCACTATCAGATCAGCTATAAGGTGTGATGAACTTCCTAAAGCTTGATATAAACTGTATGTTGCAGTAGAAATCCTGAAAGTGCAACATTAGAGTTAAATTTCGATTGTTTGAGTCAAATTGAGTCTGAAGGAACTAAACATCATGTTTCTCCCCCCCGCTCCCCTCCCCTTTTATCTTTTCCATCATGCCTCCAACAATGTGACCTCTATCGACAGGTAAGACATCGTCATCAGCATTACACACATCAGTATAATGTGTATTTTCTCTGGGTACCTGTATGTTTGTTTTACAATATCCAGCTCTATTTAAACCAGATGATTAGTATTTGAAATTAATAATAAGCCTTTTACCAATATAGTGCCCCTTTACAGCTTTGTTGTTTTACTGGTATCATTATCTGCTTGGCCTGCACGGTGGGGCAGTGCTGCCTTGCAGCAAGAAAGTCCTGTGTTCAAAACCAGTCAGGACCTTTTTACATGGAGTTTGCAGGTTTTTTACTGTGCATGTGTGGGATTTCTTCACACAGACTGAAAACATGCATGAGGTTAACTGGCAACTTCAAATGAGTCCTAGGTGTGAGTGTGTATGTGAGTGGTTGTCTGTCTCTGTGTGGCCCTGTGACCTGGAATGGAAGTAATCATGAATAACTTGTTTCAGTGTTGTGAAGGTTTATGTAGCATGATTTGTCATATATTATCTACCAGATATCATCACTGAGAAGATTTTGTACCATTTTACACCTCATGATTTATTGTTAGTATATCTCTCATTCAGAGTTATATGTAACAGCTGACTGGTTCTTGTCAAATGTCTGATACATGAACAGTTTAAATGCTTTTATTGTGGTAAATGCAGCATCTATCATTCACAGGATTCCCTCTCATCGGCTCAAATCCATTTTTATCTCTTGTAAATTTTCAGAAAACTGTGTTGTTTTTGTTTAGTTACAGCTTCAAGCTTGTATATTTTTTATTTGTTGAAAATCTGAATGTTTCATAGAGGTTTGGCTGCTTTCTTATCCATTCAGGAGTCATTTGTCCCAGAATGAATTAGGTTTCTCGGTGGTCGGTCTGAGTGTTTGACTTTATTATTATTTAGAAAAGCTGTTTAGTCTCACTCAGACTTCACTGAGTTTAAATAATGAGGTTAAAGAGCACCTTGCAGGTTAAATCAAACTTTACTTATAAAAACATTCAAATTTGACAATAATGTTGAACTTTTTATTCTAAGCATGTTTTTAGTTACCTCTTACAAGTTTAATCACACCTACTCAAAAACCAGGCCTGACTAAAATACCAGACGTGACATGGGCGTGGTAAAACACACCGGGGAGTGAAAACAGCATCAAGCAGGGAGCAAGATGATGATGAGTTTCAGATCAACTCTGATTCCTACTCAGATGATCCAGACGGATGTTTTAAATGGTGTAAGACAAAAACTGGAGGTGTGGGAATGTAAATATTTGCAGAAACTGTGAAATGGAAATGATTGACTTACTCTGCATATTTCCTGTATTTTGTTGATATATACATCATGCATGCATATTTTTTTTATTTTTATTTTATTTCCTATAATAATCCCTCATGGGGAAATTTGTCTCTGCATTTGACCCATCCTCACCGTAAGGTGAGGAGCAGAGGGCAGCCATATTGAACAGCGCCCGGGGGGGCAGTTTCGGGGTTCAGTATCTTACCCAATGATACTTCGACACGTAGCCTCTTGCTGGGACACGGGATCAAGCTCCGGTTTCCTGATTGGAGGGTGACCTCCTTCCCGACAGACTACGGCCGCCCCGAGGCAGTGGCGGGTTCAGTATCTTGCCCAAAGATACTTCGACGTAGCTTGCCGGCACCGGGGATCGAACCCGCAATCTTTCGAATGAAGGGCGATCACCCTTCCGTTAGACTACGCCGCCCGTCTATATGCATTTACCGCTTCATATTCTTCATGTTCCAAAACCCTATGCAAACGGTGAAAATCCAATCACATGTTTATATGGTCATTTATATATATTTTAAGCCAATATTAAAAAAACACTTCATGCAGGATGCTGCTAACACAAAGCAGAATCTACTGTTGTGACACACCTCTTATATACTCATACTGCATGTTGATTCCTTTAAAATATCTCCTACAACATAAATGATAAGTAAGTGACCCCGGTCACAGAAAGTTTGTGAGTTGTAGAACCTCATATCAGTAGACGTGCTGCTTCCTGAAGTTGTTCTTGTTGTGGTTGATGCAGAAGTTGTACGAGCTGCTGCTCGGCACAAGTAAGAGTGTGTTGAACTGGTCCAGAACCAGGTTTAAGTCTCATTCTGTCCCTGTTTCTGAAACCCGTCTTTCTGACATTCATCCTCATGATTGTGAGCACTGCTTACTTCTGAGTGGACGGTGACTCTTCTGGATGTGAAATCCTGCGTTTTACCGTACAAATCTTACCCATGTTAGAAAAGTCAAATTTCTCTGCGAAGGAAATTTATGAACTTGATGTTCTGAGAATTTTGGGTTGGTACAACCCCCACAAACGCAAGTAATCACCATGTTGTAACGTGGTAAATCAAAGTCTGTATAATGTAGCTCGAGAAGCATTTTCAGTTTGTACCCAGTGTTTTAAAATAGTTTACTTCTTGCCAGTATTCATATTAAATTTTAAATCATCGTTTTCTAAAATAAAGTTAATAGATGTCCTTTAATAAACGAAAACAATTCTGCATGTTTTAGAAACAGAGTGATCCAGCACAAACCAAGCATTGGACTTTTATCATTTATCAGGTTTTCAAGGTGACCTAAAAAAACGATAGAAGTTGTTTTTATTGAGCATTTTGGCTCTGTTGCCTAGCAGCAAGCAGGTTGCAGGTTCAACCTGATATTCTGTCTCATTCTTTTACCTGCCTGTTCTTTATTTGTTCATTTATGTTCCACCTTCTGTTCTTTTCTCTCACATTAAACCTGTATCAATGTGATTGTTTCATCCTTGTTGATAAGAAAGTCATTGCTGTTGTTTTGGGGTTTTTTGTTTTTGTCTTTCACGTACCAAGTGCGCGTTTGTTGTAAATTAATTCTGTTGTCTCTCCTGGTTGAACCTCATTCAGTCACATGACTCCTGTGTTTGTCTGAGAGACACGGGAGGACAACCTTGTCTTTCAGCATGTAACGACCTGGTTTTGTCCTCGTGAACGAGTCAATAAGATTGAGTTTGAGTGAATTCTGTAAATTGAAGTTCTACAGTGAAAGTATTGTGGTTGTGTGTGTGTGTGTGTGTGTGTGTGTGTGTGTGTGTGTGTGTGTGTGTGTGTGTGTGTGTGTGTGTGTGTGTGTGTGAAAGGCAGCCGATAGATGATGCAGAATGAGTCAGTTGTTCAGCTCAGGCGGAGGTAGTTGTTGGGACTCAGTCCTGCTTGTTGGCTCCATCAGGTGGCTGAAGATGTAACTGAAGATGTAACTGCAGCTGGAACGACAAACACATGCTGATGGCCCCAAAACATTTAAGAACTAACAATCATTTTTATGTGGTACCTGTATGATGAAGAGTGTTACCAAATGTAATGCAAGTTATATCATATTACTGTGCTTTGGTAAAACAGGTAGAACCTGATTTATTGATTTTTCTTTATGTTGCAGCCTCTCAGATGTAGCAATACAGTCTTGATTTAAAATGTTGGTCAATAAACTCACTTCTACAGACTTATTTTATATTTCACTTGTTGTTTTAAGTGTTTCCTTGGATTCAATTGTTCATTATATCCCCAGGAATAATTTTTACTGCATTATAGTTACACTTATTTTCACTTTAACTCAACATTTTATCTCTAAACTACTATTTTAAATCACTTGAAAAAGACCTTTTTTGTTGCTATTTTAGAGTTTGTTACAGGTCCGGTGCTGTTGACTAAAGTTAAACAGAAAGACGTCAACACCAAATTGGATC
This sequence comes from Pachypanchax playfairii, assembly GCA_006937955.1. Classification (NCBI taxonomy): domain Eukaryota; kingdom Metazoa; phylum Chordata; class Actinopteri; order Cyprinodontiformes; family Aplocheilidae; genus Pachypanchax; species Pachypanchax playfairii. Next base: position 601,537 of record SSNP01000111.1, on the reverse strand, counting down.
TGATTGGATTTTATTGCTGGACTCCCATCTTCCCTCTGCTGTCACCAAAATACCTGAAATGTCTTTATTCATCCATTTATCCCTCCAAATCGGACTCACTGGTACAAAAACACAAGCTGAAGGAAGCAGCCTTTTGGTTTTTGTTTAAAGTAGTTAGAACTTTTAATTGTATGAAGTTTTAAATTAAATTGTAAAATTAGGTTAAAACTTCATCCATCAATCCTCATATTTTATTAACTCAGGTGTAAAAAATAATGATATAATTAAATGCTGCACATGTGGTTTATAAACCATTGTCTGGGCTGCAGGGAGGATTTTATTTGTTTAATTGTGATTGTTTTTTGGGATGCTGGTTGGGGGGTGGTGGTGGTTGTTATTTGTGTTATCTCTCAATCTAACCAAGTTTCTCTCCTTCCTCACTCTTTTCACTGATTCTTCCTTTCCATCTCTTCCTAATTGAGTTTCACCTTCATCTGTTGCTTCTTAACATCAGACATCTGTAAACAATCTATTCCAGGATTCCCGTCTCACTCCCTCTGTCTTCCTTGTTGCCTCGGTAGATTGTCCCTTCATTTGTTTTCTTCTCCTCCTCCTTCCATTACTTTTTCCCTCCTTTCAGCTCCCTCCATCTCTTTGCCCTTTATATCCCCTCCATCACGTCACATCTTCCTCTCTCTCATCAGACTCCCGTGTTGCTGCAGCACTGTAATAATCACTGCATCAACGATTTGGGTCTAAATGTGGAGGGGGGTTGGGGGTGTTGTGGAGGAGGAGGGTGTTGTCAGGGAGACATGGGAGGCGGTTGCCGTGGAAACTACAAGACTCCGCAAGTAAGGGTTGGAGGTATGAAGAAGGGGTGGACTGGGTGTGACAGGCAGAGAGCTTGGATGCTAAAAATAGAAATGCTCTGACAAGATCCTCCCCCCTCCCCAAACCCCCCACCGCGCCCCCACCCCCTCACTACTTCGCTCTGCCCAGCACCATGGGCAGCCAGCTGTAGTGTCTCTTCCTGTTTTCTCCAGCTGATGCTGTACCAACCATGACCTTCAAAAGGAGGACATTGGTTATTGTTCGCTGCATATAAACAACCGCAATTTGAATTCAGTCTGTTGGGTTTTTACCTGCTGTATCACTAAGTAGTTTTAAAACATTCATTTGATTTGAGTTGTTTTTGTGCTTCTTGGTTTTAATCTGCTGCCAGAGTTTTTGTTCAGCAGATATTTTTAGAGTTTCAAATCATTCAACCTGTCAGCGATGATTTCCTGCATCCTTTTTAGTTCTCAGCAGTACAACCACAGACACAATACAGCTGTTCCGTTAGCATAATAACAAAAGGAAAGATTCGGAAGGAATCGGGGAACTTTCAAGCAAATTAATCAAAGACGAGCACACAGCTACATGTTTACAGCCTGCTTTTGTAACACAATCTCAAATCTAACGTTCACAAGTGTCATTTAAAAAGCACAAAAATTAACCCGTAATTTAAAGAATATTTAAAGTAATGACAGTCTATTGGTGCACAGGTAGGCTCTAAGTAAAGTTATAGAAGTCATAAAAAGGATGAGTGAAATGCATGAGCGTGAGGTTACTGCAGACAGACTCCATGTGTGTTAATGTGAAAGCTAATCTCATCCCTCGGCCATGCTCTCAGCTCTGTAATGTTCTACTTAATGTGGGCGGAGTGAAGCTCTGAGCTACAGATCAACATGCTAACAGAGGACAGTGACAGCGCTGACACCCAGAAAGCTCTCATGCAGTATGCTAACATTTGCTAAATAGTATAGTTGTTCCAAATGAACTCTTCAGTGGTCATGGTATGAAAGGTGGGGTACATGCTGGTCAGTCCATCACAGAGCCTATAAAAACCAACCAGGCCGTATGCAAATAAGTAATCGTACTTAACGGAGCTATTGCTCTTTGACATCCATCCGTCTGAAAAAGGCATTTCTGAGGCTTTGGGATTCCAGTCAACCGCAGTGAGAGCAATCCTCCATAAATAGAGAAAACATAGAACAGGGGTAAACTTTCACAGGAGGCTGACTGAGATTAATCCAACAACTCATCAACGACTCACTCAGGGAGTCACCAAAGAACTCAGAACAACATCTAAAGCCCCACAGGCCTCATGTGTCTTGTTAAGAGTCATAATTTAGCAGCAAGAAAGAAAGTGGGCAGAATGACTGCCATGCAGAGTTCCAAGGTGAAAACTACAGCTGGCTCAGATCATTGATCAGTGAAAGACTTTATTACATTTTGTTTTTATAACATTTTACACAGAATCCTGGTTGTATATCTGGTTGAAGAATTCAAATAGTTGTGAAACACAAATCTACCGTTGTTCAAAACAGCATCTCTTTATGTAACAGCTATAAAACTTAATACTCTTTTATAACTGCACTGCTTTCCATGAGTCGGGTTTTAAGTAAACATACTAAACCTGCGTCGGAATAACCCACTGACACTTTACCAACATAGTCAGGTGATTCTTAATAATGTGTCTCTTTTTCAGCTGTTACAGTCAACTCCACACAAACTGGTTGGTTCATTTGTTATTTAGTTAACTTCCTTCAGAAACTAATCGATCGCTCTCACACATTAAAGCAGTACTAAATAACTTTTACTACTTTAAGCTATTGTTTTGAAACTAATTTAAGTGGATACTCACCAAAAACATGTTCAGCTTCATAGTAGACACTCTGGACGCCTCCGATGGCTTTGCTATGCAATGAATAACTTCAGTACACTGATCCCTCTCTTATCGCGGTTAATTGGTTCCAGACTTTCCCGTGATAGGTGAAAATTAGCGAAGTAGGGATACACCAAGACACATGAGACAATCCTGTCAATTTTGATAATAAAAGCGATTCTTTAAAATAAAATACCGCGATTGACAAATGCAATCATATTTGTGTATCTAAACAGACTACAAAGATGAAAATAAACACAACACACAAACACAGAGTAACAGAGTGTGCTGACTACATGGGGGGGGGTTTGGGTGTCTAAACACAAACGGGAAAGACTCTTTCTACGAAAAAGTGAAGGAGAGAGAGAGTTGTCAATTCAAGATGAACGACGTAGCAGGAGTAATTAAAACAAGCTCTTTTCAATTATTTAATGATGTTATTTACTTATCTATGGTGAGAAAATAGCTCTGAATAAACAGACGAGCAGAAGCGCTCGTGGACCGGCGCGGAGAAGACGCGTCTATTAACAGGGGAAAAGCTGAACGCTCCACTCCGCGTCACATTGCTTCCGCGTGCAGTGATGACTATAGCGTTGCGTTGGTTGACTGGTGACGGTGATGAAGGACCTGTGCAGTGCGATAAAGGTGACGATGAGACTGCACAGGTACTAATGAGAGCTTTACCGCTCCTCGTCTTCAGATAGAGCCGCTGGGTCATTAACCGACTGCAGAGGAAGTGTGGGGAGGTAAACAGCCGAAAGCGCTGTATTTTAGATTTTTTATTTTCGGATGAATATTTTTGAAAAATCCGTGAAGTGGTGAATCCGCAAAAGTCGAAACAGGAAGTAGTGAGGGATCACTGTAACTCAGGTTGCAGCTGGAAGTGGTGTTCTGGTGATTTATGCTGCCCTGAAGAAAAATGCTGCCATAGTACGAATCGACAACTTATCTCATAAGGAGATGTCATTCAAAGTTTATACAGTATTCTTGTTTATTAGAAGTGTACCCTGTTAGTTATTTAAGAGTATTTTTTGGTCCTTCCCTGATATTTTCTATATAAAAGCCCTTTGGGTCCTTGGCGGCCATCAGATCTTTAGTATGATCTGGATGAAAGGATGTTGGATGTGACTCTGTAGTAAAATAATCTAACCTTAACCTGGTTTGCCTGTTTCATCACTATCACAAGGGTGTGTAAAGAAAATGTGAAGAACTAAACATGTTGTTTTAACAGACTGATGAAGCCACTGACATTAAATGTAACTGTAAAGGACTTTAGTATCAGTTGAAGGTCGCTGCTACAGATTTTCAGTTCAGCAAACATCTCAAGACAAACAGACTACAGTCTCAGTTTCACCAGAACAGAATTAAATTACCAAATCAAAGTTTTACAGTATTTAAAGAAGAAAACTCTGTTTGTCTTCAAAGTTTTATTCTGGCTTTTGTCCTGTATAAAAAAGTTTTTTTTCTCCTTTAATCCTGGAACCCTTTGGAATGTTCTCACGATCCACCTCTTATCCTGACCCAGCACTTTAACAAAAGAGCTGCCTGGATTTATTGCATAACATCTATCCTGTTATAGTCCTTCTGAAACTAAGCAACGGTCTAATGCCTTCCTCTTCCTGTCTGTGGCTCACTGTCCCTCCTTGATTACAGTAGACAAATTGTTTATGGAGGATTATGTAATGATATTCATTCATTCTCAGTCAAGCTTAATGAGCTGCTGCCCTTGTGATTTTTGCACAGGTTTGGTTGCATGAGGTGGTGAAGTGAGGTCGAGACACTGGTGAAAGATGTCAGGAGTTTCTGTCAGGTTGTTTTTTCTTTAAAATTGTGTTTCTAAGGGACGGTTGACATCCACAGCTGGCTTTCTGACAGCTACTCTAGAGATATTAACAGCTGTCTACTCTCAGTGGTTTTCAGTCTATCATCCCTTTAACTTTGTTTTCTTAGAGCTCTGAATGCTTTTTGCTCAGTTGCATTCTGCAGCTCTAGCCATATATATTTCACTAAATACATTAGGAATGCAACTGCATGGCATATAATGCCATGAGGTCAGACTTGAAAAGGTGAGAGGTCAGCTGCAGATTCTCTAAGAAGATGAACTGGTTTGTTCTAATTGCTATTTGTCAAATGTGTTCCAACATTTTCACCATGAGTATTGTGTCTCTAATCACTGCTGGGAGATATTCTGTGCTGAATGAGCTTCCTGCAGGCATTGTTATCTTAGAAATGCTCCATTCATCTTCTGTAACTGCTTGTTCCTGCTCAGGGTCGTTGGGATCTTGTACCTATCTCTAGAGGTCATTCTGGCCATTGCTCATCAATCTAACTTGGTCATCAAGACTTTGGAGCTGGTCTGGACATGCTTGCTTTCTAGGCCTGTCTAGGTTACCACTCCATCATTTATTGCATTCTACTAGCCTGGCAAGATCCTCCAGCTAGCAGCTACATGCTGACACAGAGTTGTGACATGAAAGGACCTGGGGTGAGGTGCGATTCTGGATGTGCATGCGACCTTGTAGCAGATATATAGAGCATGATGAGGGTGCAAGAAAAAGTCTCAGAAACATGAAAAATATCAGGGAAAATCATACTCAGTCCATTCACCGTGTACTCAGAGTGTTGCAGCATCATAATTGCCTTCAAACTGAACAATGTTTTCCAAGTCTCACGCCATCCAGCCATTATCTAATTGGTTGTCGAGAGGTCATCATCCAGTGTGAAGGGGATCTTAATTATCCAGGTCACTCTGGTCTTTACAGCTGCATATTTCTCCTTTGTGTATAATAGCTCTGAGAACTGACTGTTCATTTAACATCTACTATGTCTTTGGCCTTGGCACACAGTAAGTAGATGTTATTCAGTTCCTTCAACAACTTCTATGGCTCATTTAATAAGAGCAAAAATTTATCTTTGTGAACATGACTGCAATTCTTCCGGAAGGCTGCTGCTCGCTTTAAGCAACACGAGAATCTACGATACATTCTGTCACAAGAAAATTCCACATGGCTGCACACCTTGAAGCCAATTTATGATCTCCACAGAGCACACAGTGTTCATGGTACAAGTGCTGCACAGAACGTTGCATTAGAAGCATCAATAAAATCCCTAGAAAGTAACTGCAGTTTTCAATTTGCATTGCCTGAGTCTACAAATGTAAGACTTTCGTAGGCTCATTTCTTCCCTCTCACACACACACACACGCACGCACACACACACAGAGTATTTGTGATAAAACCCAAAAGTCTTTGCTTTGCGAAAAACATGAAGATAGGATATACTGGGTAGAGACGGAGACAGTATGTCTTCAAACGAATGTTAATCCTTCCTGCAAAGTTGGAATATAAATCCCAAGCTGAGTGTGTTGGGGATTATTGCACCATTTTAAAAATAATCTCCAGCTCTTTGAAGGATGGAGGTAGTACTGTACACTAGTGATGCTTCTGGCATTGAAAGGGAAGGAAAATGTTAGACTTGTTTTTTTTAAACGAGAACTTATTAGCATTCTCGTCTGAAACAGAACTGCAGCAACTGAATGTATCTTCACTTCTGAAGTAGAGACGATACTGATACGGTTTAACTTACGAGGTTTTGATTATTAACACATCAAGGATAAAAATGTTGTTTACATCCTCTTAGCAGTGACATAAAGTGCTAAAGTAAATGCCTGCATCTTAAACACATCTTGTTAAACTATCTTTGCAAAAATAATGTCATACATAAACATGATTATTCTAAATCTTGTTTTGTTCAACATTCACTGATTTGCAACTTACTTCAGTTAAGATGACCTCTTAGTGTTACCTCTAAATGTTCAGCTTATCTTTTCATTATTATAAATCCAGCTGTCAGCTACTCAGTAAACAGTTAGCAGCTAGCTGTATTACCTGTTGGTTCTATAGCAAGAAGCTAAGTCATTTTCTATTTTGTTGGTTATCATCTAAATATTCTTGTTTCATTAAACTTTATTTCTACTTTTATCAGTTCTATTTCTGTCATAAATTTAAAGGAAAAACACACACTTTGATGGTATATTGTAATCTAGTTTTTATTGCGTTGGGTTGGTTGCAAATTATATTTTTGTGGGAGTTTTCAGATTGGCTCGAAATATTTGCAAGGGTTCTCAATTTCCTTGTGTGAGTTGCAAGGTCTCACTTTTTTATTGCTGATTTTTTTTTTTACATGGAATTTTGCAAGACAAATGTTCTTTATTTAAAACCTTCCTTAATTTAGTTCCCATGACTATCAGACAACTTTGGGAGGGTTGGCAACCTGTGAAAGAAAGTTCTGACTAAATGGAGACAAAACAAGAGAATAAAGCATTCCACATATGATATATGTGGATAAAAGGGAGATAAATTGCTCATGTATTATAAATGTTATCTTCTTTGACAAAATAAAACAATGGAAAGAACATCCTTCAGAGGTGAGGTTCTTTTTTTGTATAAAAAGAAGATGTGTCCAATAAAAGTCTGGATGATTACAGTTTTCAGTCATGTCTTGCTGATCTCGCCTTGCGTCTCTCACTATGTATCAACATGTGAACAGTGGCTGTCACATAGCAGCTGAGCAACTGTGACAACCACTGATCTGTGAGTGTGTCTGAGTATGTGTGTGTTTGTTTGCCTTTGTGAGCACAAGCTTTGCTCTTCCTGCGTGTGTATGCCTGTGCACATTTGTCACCAAGGGCTGGATGCTGAAATCTTGCTCCAGCGAATGAGGGAATATTCCGGGCTGTCATGTGACTTTCTGATGTCAGAGAGAGAGAGGGAGAGAGAAAGAGAGAGTAAGGTGCAATTTAGCCCCACAGCTGATCTGTGCAGCGCTCAGAGAGAGGCTGAGACGACCAGACACAAACACACACACATACACACTCTCTTGCTCTTTCACTTCCATGCACTTCTTTCTTTTCGCCCGTAAGCACATATGCACTTTACAAAGACACATAGGCCTTACTTCGATGCAGTTATACACACATACAACTGCAAGAAAACACTCTAAGAACAGGAAAGGATCATTGCTTTTCTCTACATCACAAGCTCACAACACTTTGATTGCAGAGGACTTATCTGCCTCCTGGACAAGAGTAAACGGACACTTACTGGAGACAGAAAAGAGCCAACGACTCTGAGGACAGGGAAACAGGAAGCAAAAAGGACAAAAAAGGCCAACAAAGGCAACAGGCCAAAAAGAAAACAACAGTGCAGGAAAATGTCTTTCCTTTCTGGTTCACCATGGCAGCAGCCTGGCATCATTAGTGGGAGCAGCGGGTATGGACAACCTTCCAGTGGGCATCAGCAGCAACATCAACAACAGCAACACAAACCTCCTGGTACTCTTTCCAGTGCCAACATCCCGACGGTCCTGTTCTCCTCTCCACTGTCACCCTCCAGTCCGGCTGCTGCTCTGCACAGTGACTGGCACTGCGAAGGCCAGATGGCTCCAGGGGGGGCCATTGCTGCAGCCCAGTCTGGATCCAGAACAATTTCGATGGAAGACGAGGTGAAATTAGGACGAGGTGGCACTGAGGGCACATCATCTCGGATGACAGTGCCAGAAAGACCGAGCTTCAGCATGCCAGTACTGAAGATAGATGATGATTGGCCCAAAGGGGAGAGGCCAAAGATGGATGGACAAACATTGGGGGCAACAGTGGGTACATTAGGCAGTGCAGGACAGAGCCCTAGCAGCCCCCTGTCAACTCATTCTTCACCCTCCTCATCGTCACCATCTCCATCTCTGTCACCTGGGAGGATGTTTCCAAATTCAGATCCTAAACCTACATCTGGCTCTGACTTTGGACAAAGTAATCTGCAGCAAAAAAATACAATCAGCAAAGAGGGATTTTCTGATCAGGAATCCCAAGTGGCCGCCCAAGGACATTTTGTACATCCTGCTCCTAATGAGGCTCCCAGACCTCAGGAAAGAAACACACCAAACTTGTTCTTAACTGAAAGTACAAATTCAAGTTTGGGAAAGAAAGAAGATGAGAAGATATCACATGGACACCTACACAGAAATCATCAAGAAGAATCTGTTGCAAGTCAGTCGGATAATCCAATGTTAAAGCCAAACTTGGCAAAGCCAGAGATGGATGTAGCTGCTCCTTCTGCTTCTGACCTATTAGGAAGTGAAGCAGGTAGTGCTGAAGGGCACATAGCTGGTACATCTGCATCTCCAGCTAATAGAAGTGTCACTGGTGTTGTGGTGAGCAGTGTAGGAGGCAGCGGGTTAAACAGAGAAAGTTTAAGCCATAGTGAAAAGGGGAAAGAAGTTTCAGGTATCACACACAGCAGTAACATAGAAGAGAGCCGGGTTGCAAGCTCTAGTCTGTCACAGGATTTGAATCGCATTGAGAATGGAAGAATGGGATCACGTGCTTCACCAAACAGAGAAACAGTCAGTAGTAATGAACTGCCTCAGCGGACTGCAGTGAGACGTGCGATGTCTGACTGTTCACATCTGTCTGTTCCCATGGTAATGGCTGGAGCATACCCCACCGGTATGGGAATCTCACAAGTGACACCACGAAATGTCCCAGATTTTGCCCTTTTGGGAACATCTTGCCCACCCAGGGCACCTTACCCACATGTTGCCGTGCGCCGCTCTCTCACTGTCACAGACGGCACAGAAGCCGCTGCTGCAATAGCAACAATGATCTCCTCACCGTTAATGACGTCACCTGTACTGCCGTCGTCTCCTCCCCCAAAGAGGCATCATGGGAGCTGTGAGACAAATTTTTTACTTCCTGTTCCTCCAGTAGGAACACCAGTCAACAGCAACCAAGAAAGTGCACAAAACACAACAGGTAAGGCGTCTCGTTTTTGTTGCTGTGACAAATCAGAAATGAAAACACACAATCACATGTCACATATGCATCTGAATGCATAATTCTAGACCTCTTATTGGCTCTTTCCATTGAAGTCTTATGACACTGCAGTTGATGACTGATTTTGATGGTTGTTAACCAGTCAGGACAAAACCAGCTAGTCATGGTGTCATTTGCTGAATAGTTAGCTAGATGCTTCATTGCATTATTAAAAAACAACAAACAAAAAACATAATTAATGCCTTTAAACGAGTTGTAAGTTTTCCTACAAAAATTATTTGAAATTAATGTATTTGTCCTTCATATTCTATCCATCACATCATCTCCCTACCAACCATTTATTTTGTCTTCATCTATATTATAATGGATTTTTTTAGGGACGGTCTAGTTTAAGCAAGTTTTTGGTCTTTTGCTATGTTGTTTAGGCTGTTTAAGAACCACATGATTTTATAAATCTATTCTACACTTAGTAAGTTCTTCACTGTGTTTATATATATTTGAAGGGCAGCATCTATGGGCATCTTTAGGAACCATCAGTTCCCAAGAAATAATCATTATTTTAAATGTTACAACAACTTTAAATACAGTTTTAAAGTCAGGTTTTGAGTATGAAAGACTGACTTTCTGGTGTGAGTTCTTTACTTGTTGTTCCTGCTTTGTTGCACAGTCTGTGCTGACACCTGATGTATACATATACACTCAGAGGCCACTTTAGTAGGTACACCATGCTAGTAACAGGTTGGACCCCATTTTGCCTTCAGAACTGCCTCAATTCTTCGTGGCATAGATTCAACAAGGTGCTGGAAGCATTCCTCAGAGAGTTTGGCCCATATTGACATGATGGCATCACACAGTTGGCGCAGATTTGTCGGCTGCACATCCATGATGCGAATCTCCCGTTCCACCACATCCCAAAGATGCTCTATTGGATTGAGATCTGGTGACTGTGGAGGCCATTTGAGTACAGTGAACTCATTGTCATGTTCAAGAAACCAGTCCGAGATGATTCCAGCTTTATGACATGGCGCATTATCCTGCTGAAAGTAGCCATCAGAAGTTGGGTACATTGTGGTCATAAAGGGATGGACATGGTCAGCAACAATACTCAGGTAGGCTGTGGCGTTGTAACGATGCTCAATTGGTACCAAGGGGCCCAAAGAGTGCCAAGAAAATATTCCCCACACCATTACACCACCACCACCAGCCTGAACCGTTGATACAAGGCAGGATGGATCCATGCTTTCATGTTGTTGAAGCCAAATTCTGACCCTACCATCCGAATGTGGCAGCAGAAATCGAGACTCATCAGACCAGGCAACGTTTTTCCAATCTTCTATTGTCCAATTTCGATGAGCTTGTGCAAATTGTAGCCTCAGTTTCCTGTTCTTAGCTGAAAGGAGTGGCACCCGGCGTGGTCTTCTGCTGCTGTAGCCCATCTGCCTCAAAGTTCGACGTACTGTGCGTTCAGAGATGCTCTTCTGCCTACCTTGGTTGTAACGAGTGGTTATTTGAGTCACTGTTGCCTTTCTATCAGCTCGAACCAGTCTGGCCATTCTCCTCTGGCATCAACAAGGCATTTCCGCCCACAGAACTGCCGCTCACTGGATATTTTTTCTTTTTCGGACCATTCTCTGTTAACCCTAGAGATGGTTGTACGTGAAAATCCCAGTAGATCAGCAGTTTCTGAAATACTCAGACCAGCCATTCTGGCACCAACAACCATGCCACGTTCAAAGTCACTCAAATCACCTTTCTTCCCCATACTGATGCTCGGTTTGAACTGCAGGAGATTGTCTTGACCATGTGTACATGCCTAAATGCACTGAGTTGCCGCCATGTGATTGGCTGATTAGAAATTAAGTGTTAACGAGCAGTTGGACAGGTGTACCTAATAAAGTGGCCGGTGAGTGTATACATATATATATACATACATACATACAGTTGCTGGATATTAAGTGCTGGTAGAAATAGTAGACATCACAGTTTCTTGTGCAGTGCCAAATATCTCAAGCATAATCCTGGTTTTAATTTCACAGCCATGATGTGTATTTTGAGGAGTGTTAAGCTTGTCACATAGGCAGTTTATCTTGAGAAAATTACACCTCAAATTCTGGTTGCTTGCTAATAACCTCCTAAACCAAAGATGTAATGTATGCGCGGTGGCATGAGGATTGTTAGATGTTCATACAACTGGGCCGTCGTCTTCTGAAAGAAATTATTTTTGCATGTGAATGTTTTTGTTACAGAGATAAGCTTTATAGTGTCTGCTTTTCTTCCTTGCTGCTTCCCGCTGTTGCTTTCCACCTGAGCACATGCCATTACAGCGCAGTTGCATTTGGCTAAAAATGGATTTCCTGTGTCTCTATTTTCAACATTATCCTTAATTTTTTATAGAAATCATTTTTATCCATAGCAGGTATGTAGTGGCAATAGGTGGGGTGTGCAACGGTGTAGCTTGTTTACTTGATTAAACACAGTAATGAGTTTTAACAGTTGTTGTTATTGTACGTTAGAAGGAATGATTGACAGTAAAGTGAATGTAAAGACAAAATGAAGCTTTAGCGACAGTTTTTTATTAGATCTGATTTATTTTTTTTGTTGAATTAAACATCTAACTCTTGAGAAATATTCAGCACAAACTGAATGAACAAGTTAGATCAAGACTGTGGGCTTACAACTATTTGCTCTTTATATTTTGATCTTACAACTGTTTGAATGTTAAATCAGTGGTATACAGCAGATAATGATCACACAGTAGTGTAGTTGGTTAGAACAAGCAACTAAAAATTTACATAATTTTTTAAAGCTTGTTTAGATTCATCAGTTAATCTGAAACCCAAAGACTTTCACAGCTGAGATTTAAGCCAGAGAGCTGACCATAAGGTGATGGAGGTGTGTGAGACGTGGGGGTGGGCGGGGCTTGGATAAATTTTAGATAGTAATATCTTGCAGATTGTTGCTTGTGTATTTCTTAGCCAGCGTCTTTGATTTTCCTTGTCAGTTTATAAACATATAAAAACAAAGAAAAATTATAGGGAAAAAACAACTTAATGTGAGTTGAAAAGGAAAAGCTTGTCTTTAAACATCCAAGGTAACAAATAAACAGAATACTTGATTAAATATGGAAGGAAAGTCTGAAGAGCTGTGACTTTTTATATAGAAAATCAATGAAGGAGTCATCACTGATAAATATAATTATTTTCCTCCCTGTCATTGAAATACATTCCTTCCTTTTATATTTTGTAGATGTTTCTAACAATCCATCCGTCATCATGTTCTGTTTTTCAGTCTGCAGTCGACAGAAAAGCTGGGGCATTGATTAGACATTGACTCTGACTGTACTCATTCAAATATAGAGCAGCTATTTCTAGCATCTTGTGTGTGCATGTGCATGTTTACACACGCTTGTGTGTGTGTGTGTGTAGGTGAAGAACTTTGGCTGACGTGAATCATACAGATTTTAAAGACAAACGCCTACAGAGACAGTCTCACAGCAGACAGCATGTCTGCAGTGTGTGCTGCCCAATCATCCTGCACCAAACGAGACGATGAAACGTTACACGTATCCGGTTTGTACAGCTGTGAGGAGAGGGAGGACACCTGTGAACAGGACGCTCAGATGGTGAATGCATATATAAAACCATCTGATAGAACTGTCTCTCTTTGAACTGTTATCAACAAGGTGTTTTGTGCAACAATAAAGTCAGTGTTCTCTCATGTTCTCCTTAAAAAACAAGAAATGATGGCAACTCCCAAATGACCATATACAGAGTCCGTCACCACCAAGCAGCTTCAGGTGTAGCGACAGGGCAAAAAGGAGGTCAGCAGGTGTGGGAGGGGCTCATGTTTCTCACTTTATTTGCATTTCTTTGGTGGAAGCTCTGATTTAGATTTTTGGTTTCATGACAAAGATGGATTTTTTTAACGCAGTAATTAGGTCATTTTGTCTGCGTGTCTGAGCTGCTCTAAATTGGTGAATTCAATATGCTCATTTTTTCAGCAACTCTTCGTTACTTTTAATATTTAACAGGTGCCTCTGTGGGGTGACAGTTTGACTTCTAGTGTTTTTATTGCTCATAATTTCAGGCATGATTAAAAAGTGCAACTAGTGAATGAGCTTTCAGTGCAGCTTTTGTTTGAGTATAACACAAACAGCTGTGATTGGATTTGATGTTGCACTATACCAGTCATTTATTAGATAACAGAACAGCACAATAAGAGATAGTCCGCTTGGTTGTTGCTCGCTTAAAATCTGGCGATGTTCTGTTTCCTTTCCAATTAACCTCAAGCTCGATAGCTATTATGCTGGCTCACAGCAGCTAGAGCGGTCGACGCTGTAAAACTCAGTTTATGTGAGACAGGAAGATGAATTGAACATGTGCGTCTGTGTGTGTCTTCACCACATGCTGAAAATATTTGAATCATCAGCTCCATGTCTCTCTGTGTTTGTCATATTTTGAGTTAATTGGAGCTCGGCTCTTTCTGTCTATTTTTCTCTCTGTCACAAACAGACACAGCAGCACATGTGGCTGGTTGCCAGCGGTTTTGTGTTGGAGAGCAATCTTAGATAGATTCTCTGCGCTCTCAGTTTGAATTTTCATGTTGGATGAGTCATTAGCACTAGTTTAATTGAAGATTTTAATATTTAAGCCCTACTGTACAAGTAAAAAAAATTTTTTGGGGACTTTTATATCTTTTCTCAGACAACCTGCTTCATGAGGATTTTATGTTTTTAGCATGTTTATCTCTGAGTGTATTTCTGTTTATTATTTAGAAAATGTGGGATCTCTCCTTGCTGAAAGTGTTAATAATACAATATGTGCCGTGTTCAAAGGATGGGAACAAATCTGATTGTATTTTTTTTATTATCTTTTTTGGGTATCAGAAAATCAAATGCAGTATTTCAGCAGAAACATCTCAGCATGGTGGTGGAGGGTTGATGGTTTGGGCCCATTATGCTGCAAGACCTGGAAGCGTTGCAGTCACTGAGTAGACCAGGATCTCTGCAGTGTGCCAAAGTGTTGAAGAGTCTAACATGAAGTCACCTTGAACCAAACTGGGTTGGTCGTGCAATGGTACAATGATTCTGAAGCCAGCAGCAAAGCTACAACAGAGTGATTGAAAAATAAAGTAATTAAAATGTTTTAAAGGTCAAAGTCCAGACCTCAACCTGATGGAAATGCTGCAGTGGGATCTTAGTAGACATGCAGATGAACAAATGGCCACAGAATTTAGTGAAGAGTGGTCAAGTTTCAAAGACTTATATACAGAAGACAATTATTTAAAGTTATTGTGGCTAAATGTGGTACTAAGGACTATGTTTTGTTATGTACTGATATGTAAAACTGTAGGATTTAACGATGGCAAACTGGCTTTTTACTTGGAATATTTATTCCGAATGACTAATAGGAGCAGGTTCAAAAGGCAGCAGTGTAATTTATTCTATTCACTGGTCCAGGGGATTACTGTGTTTAACACACAGTAATCACACACAAGTCTCCACAGAGAAGACTCAAAAAAAAGGATCTGCTGAACAGACTGTCACTTGAGCCAGTTGTGAGTGAGGCTAAAGACTAGCGCTATGAAGAGATTATAAAAGAGAAAAAACATCTGGCGGTACGGGGCTAGACAGCATTAAGCTTAGGAGAGATATGTTGCTCATCTCTCTCTCAGGCTGGAATGTTTGTCCAACTTCTGCTGCTTCCATCTGTGGCTAAAAGGTCTCAGATCATCTGCTGAACTGTACTGAATCGCATCAGAGGAATGTTGTGAATGAATTACTCATTGTTCTGTTGATTTTTATCTAATTTGTCAGTGCAAGTAAATGCTAAAGAGAGCAGCTAAATCCTGTGATCTTTACCACACAACTTAAAGAACCCCCAGAGTTAATTTGTAGTTTAGCAGGATAAGAAGGCATTGTATCAGAATAAAAGCTGCAGGAGTCAGGGGGCGCTGATTGGTTCTGCCATTCAAAATCCATTCTTTTACTGTTCTATAAATAAAACAGATACTATTGATGCATATTTCCTCTGCCAGACAGCAAAATTACACAAGCCTCGACAACTCTGCAGGGAGTCTTAAATATTAAAATTCATAAACCTAAAAGGCACAACTGAGAGGCTTTAAGAGATGGCTGCAGAAAGTCAGGAGCTTCATTAGCATTACCTTTACAGTGCAGCAATGGGACTGACTTCATTACAGCCACACTGGTAGACGATATAAGAAGAAATAATGTGCAGAAAAAGAACAAAATTCCAAGATGTTGAATATTATATGACTTTTTCTGTTAGCTGTCTGACCACATAGGAGTTTTTGTGTTAAGATGCAGTCGAATTTTGCTCTGCATACTGCTCTAGTTTGGAGATGCAGGTTAAAATATGTTGTATAATGGCAGCTAAAGCCCCCCATGCTCTGTGCCGTCTGCTTGATCGCCAAAGAAAACAGCAAATTGGCATCAATTCGAAGGAGACAAAGCAGTTGACACACAGACAGCACAGCACAGGGAGAGATGAGCAGACCGTGGCCTGTCCAGTGTCTCGGTTATGTAAGATTTATGTCTTGATAGTAACAAAGAACCCCTGTCTCTTTCTGCCTCCCACCATCCCTGAGCACTGCTGCCTGTCTGTCCTTTGCCATCAGCTTCATAAACCTTGTGACCAACCTTGTGTTTCTTTGTTCACTTTAGTTTGTCCCTTTTGTTTCTGGTCATCTCATTAGTTGGTTATTAGCAACACCGTTGGTTCCAAGTATAGCCCAAGAGTTTGGTTTTTATTTTTTAAGGCAACTGGATTTTTCTTGTATTTTGAAGACTCTTGGTCTGAAGAACTTTATTAATTACTGAGAGCTCCATTAATGTGAGTTAACACAGATCTTTATGCCTCTCCTTCCTCTTGAAAGTCGTTGGGATCTTTGTTGATCCGGTCCTCATGTAAAAAGTTGAAGTCTTAATCATTAAGGTGCTAATTGGTATATACGATTAAAAAAAACTGCATTGAAAGTCCTTGAAACTTGAAACCGGAGACCCAGTCATCTGTTTAATATTGTAACCATCCATAAAACTGTCCATCTCCTCTGTTCAAAATGTGACTGAAAATCACTGTGTGCAGATTTGTTGATAATTATATACATGACTCTGCTGATCTTACCAGTCTTAGCAGAACCTGCTAGTATCTGATGAAGAAGAAACTGGTCTTATTGTCTCAGCGTGACTGTCATCCTATAAGAGAAGTTTGTAACTCTGGATTTAACCTCATTTCCTTCCCTTTGAAGAAAACTTCACATAGATCATCCATCCATCTATTTGGATTCCTGCTTGTTTCTGTTCAGGGTCATAGGGAGCTGGTACTTGTCTCCAGAGGTCATACAGCAAGAGGCGGGTTACACCCTGGACAGGTCACCGGTCAATCACAGAGCAACAGAGATGAACAATCAATCGCACACTCACACACACGCAGGGCCAGTTTAGACTCATCAGTTTGTGGATATTTTTCAGAGAAAGAGAGTCAATATTCTGGATTTAAGGTTAAATAGAGCTGTTTTGATTTGTACAGATTTTTTCAAGACCCTCCCTACAATTAATGGTTTATGGCTCTCTGTGGGATCCTGGCCAATGCCATAGATCAGCACTGTCCTATTTTTCTGTTCTACAGTGAGAACACAGTACTCCATCACATCCCAAAGAGTTCTTGGTTCTCCAATTGTTGCATAGTTTTCTGAGGACAAGCACCACTGTTCTGGAAAAAATTGCAACACTTCAAATAATCAAAGTCTTTTCAATTGGAACCAAATTTGTATGTGTTAATTTTTTTATTTACTTGGTGTTATTGGGAAACATGTTGCTTTCAATTTACAGTTAATTTTAGATTTCAGCAACACTTTAAAGGACCAAAAAAAAAACATAGAGCAATGTATCTTAAACATATCTAGTTTTAAAAATAATTGTTAAATAAAGGATTGTTGAAGTTTACGGAGGTGATGAAACTCTTCTCAGGTCCCCTGTCAGAGCTAGAAATGACCCCTCTGACATGGATTTTAAAGGGACAGAGTGTCACCATCGTGCGCTCTTACATAAGGCGATGCATTAAACTAAATGGGTTGTCCTGTTTACCAAGCAGACCCAGAATCATCTGCTGCCACGACCTACATACAATCTTCCACTCGGTTGTTCAAATCTATAAATAACAGAAGTGTAGATGCAGCTGGCGATGGATGTGATAAATGTTGTTGGATCACAACAGTCTAACTTCTTTAAACATGAGGTATTTTTAGTTAGAGGCTTGACATTTATAAAGTTTGCACCCAAGCTTGTGTTTGTCAGTTCAAGTATAAACATGCAGAATGAAAAAAGGGAAGTTAAATCATAAATGAATTCATTGCAATGTCACAAAATTATACTAAATCTCAGCAAGTTGAATTGAAGGTGATTGAACTTTTTTTGATCCTTGAATATGTTTTTCTTCTCGGAAATTCAGTTTCTTTTAGTTTTGATATGAGAAAGCTCATTGGATGAAATGAAAACATGTCTCCTAGATTAATAATAAACAAGTTGTCTTTTAACGAACTTGATTAAGAGTCCAGCAAGGTTATTTACCCCAAACAATTCACAGTAAAGTCCCACAACAGGTCATTCATTTTGTTCAATGAATCACAGCTCAAAGACTGTTTATATTGACCGACGTCCCATTTGTGTCTACTTTTATTGTGTAGGAGTGAACCTAGGATATTTTATGGGTGATACCACATTATATTTTTGAAGCAAAATCCAGGCAATAGCGATATGAGGCTGAAATTCCCACCTACTGAAAGGACCCACGTCCTGATGAGATAACTGATTACAACTAAACGTATTATGGTGCGTTCATACCTGACCCGAAACGTCAAGTTTACATGTAAAGTCTATGGTGGAGTCCGTCAGACCAGCATCAGAGTCTCTGAGTTACTTTGTGAGCGTTAGCAGTGTCAACTTTTCAAAGCTTTTCAAGCGTTTCAGGCATTGAAACTTGAAACGCGAATAACGCAGAAGTTCAGCTAGCTGAACTTTTGATGCTCTTGAAGCAGCATGTCAACCAATCAGAGCGTCTCACTACATGAATGAAGCAGGAAGTTGTCAAACAGGGCGCAGGACAGAAGCTGGAAGCAAACCTTTTCCATAATGGTTTAACTCCTCAAACTCAGAACACATCTGAAGAACGGGGTGTATCCACAAACGGAGTAAATAAAGCCAAGCCACTCTCTCTATGATGATCCGCCATAGCTCAGAACATCCGATAACAAAGGAAGCCCCGCCTACGCGCTCTTTTTAACGGTCAAGCGTTACGAGCTTCAACGTCTACACGTTCTAACTGGCAGGTGTTACAAGCTTCAACTTTCAAGCGTCAAACTTGAAGCGTTATGAACGTTGCTTGACGTTTACAAAGCGGCCGGTGTGAACGCGCCATTAGAGGGGTGGGACTTAAAACCTAGAGCCAGCTGCTAGGGGGCATTCATATTTGTTCCTGTGTCCAATTGACCATATACCATCTATATCCGGATTTAATATACTTAGGAAATTGTTATGAGTTTATTTGTCTGTCACTCAATAATATTCACAAATTAAAGCATGTTATTTTTTTTTACATTAAACAAGATGTTTTCCCCCAGCTCAGACTGAGTCTGTTAATGAGGGTATAATGTTAATATGTGTGAGATTCTGCTCTTTTTTTGTCCTTCTGGATTATTTATGTCTAATGTGATAATTACCATTTATCAGTTACATGTTGACAGCATCCAGCATTGTCAGCATCTGTCAACAGTGTTCGCAGCCGTACAAACTGCGTTGTGGCCAAAGTTCTGGTTGTGATAGGGTTTAATTTGTCAGTGAACACGCTGATAGCGCTGCCTTTCTTTTATAATGAGTTATTTTGGTACATTTTAAAATGTCAGGCTCATTTGAGCCTTCTCGCCTCGAAGAACCAAAAGTATTACAATCAACAACGGTAAATTATCAAAGCTATTTCACTCCTCATGTAGCTGGAACGCCTGCATGCACACACATCTGTTTGCATCTTGTAATCAGGAAGGGCTTGTTAGAATTATGACCCTTTTTTAAGCTGTAGAAGTGTTTTATATTGAGAATAAAACTTAACAGCAGCAACATTTTTTTTTCCTGACAGTGAAATCTGACAACAAGGACAAGGAGGAGAAGACAGCCGTCCTCTCCAGTAAGACAGACAAGATCGACGCCTCTGACAAGAAAGAAGAGCAGCAGAAGAAAGAAAACAACACTGATAAGAATCTGAAGTCAGAGAAAATCCTCAAAAATGATGAAAAGGAGGAGAAGATAAATGCAGAGAAAAATGATAAGGCCAATGAGAAACCAGAAAAGGTGGACAAGCCGGAGAAGACGGATAAAGATGAGAAGAAGGAGGAGAAAAAGGTGGCTGAGAAAAAGGAGGAGAAGGGAGGAAAAGGCACAGCCAAGTCTCCTACAGGCAACGGCAGTAAGACTCTGCCGAGTCCTGACAGCAAGGGCAAGGTGAGCGTCTCTCTGAGACACACACACCTTCACAAGGTGCCCTCAACACACACACACACACACACACACACGCACCCACGCACGCACACACGCACACACACCCACAAGTGTGTTTTGTTATCCTTATGGGGACCGTCCATTGACTTCCATTGATTTTAGTAACTAGATTTATACCTAACCCAAACCCTTTTACTAACCTTAACCATTACTGATCTATAACTAACCCTAAGACTAACTAAAACTCTATTCACACCATACCTATAAACCTAACCCCTAACCCTAAAAAGGGGAGTCCCCTTCATGGGGACCAGGCTTCGGTCCCCACAAGAACCCTCGGACCCCAGAAAGATAGTAAAAGTCAGGAAACGGGTCCCCAGGAGGTCAGAAATACAAACCCACACACACACACACACACACACACACACACACACACACACACACACACAGCACACTGTCAGCAGTATATTGAAGCTTCCTGGACAAACTTTACACATCTGTTC
Organism: Pachypanchax playfairii; assembly: GCA_006937955.1. Taxonomy (NCBI): domain Eukaryota; kingdom Metazoa; phylum Chordata; class Actinopteri; order Cyprinodontiformes; family Aplocheilidae; genus Pachypanchax; species Pachypanchax playfairii. Next base: position 581,009 of record SSNP01000111.1, on the reverse strand, counting down.
ATGTTTATCATCATTTGCCGGATCTGCTTTAGTGTGTATGAGTGAAACTTTATTTCCAGATCATATTCTATCTGCTTCTCACTTCTTTTTATTTGATACTTCTATAATTTACTGCTTATTGGCTCTCTGAGACAAATTGCTAATGAAATTTGCTCATTTATGATCTGTTTTATGATTGCCACATGGCTTCTGGCTGTGCTGCTGTATCACGCTGTCATCGCTGTTATTTTATTGCTGCTTTATCTCTCTCTTCATCTTTCTGTGTCTTTTGTTCTCTTTCCTCTACTTGAATCTTTTCAACTTATTGTTGCTGTTATGGCTGATTTTATTTTCATTCATCAACCAGCCTGATGCGGGTTCCACCAAAACAAACTCAGCCAAATCACGTCCATCCAACCTCTCCACCAATAATGAGGCCAACTCGGCCAAGCGCCCCTCCCCCACTACCGCCAATAAAAAAAGCCCCACTCCCAAGGTGACCACGCCCACTGCCGCCAAGCGGCCGCCAGCAGCTGCTTCCAACAAGGCTGCAAAGGTGAGTTTGAACAGTGTCAGTCAGAATCTCATTCTGATATGACTAAAGACAGGTATGATGATGGTTCTTGTTGGGATAATATTCACATTAAGCTCACGTTTCTTCTTGTTTTTATGACATCATGCAATAAAGTTGAGGGTGTAGCCCATGACCTGCATGGGATTTAGTAAAATGTGGTTAGGGGAAGACGGTTTGAGAACCACGATGGGACATTAATGAGCAAACTAATAAGAGCAGTTACTGTGTCGCTCGGTTCTCCTCATCATTCTTTATCCTCCAGGTTTAACATGAATATCGCAGTAACATGTATTCAGAGTGTCAAACTGAGCCTCAAGTGTTTTCTTTTACTTGCTGAGCTTGATCTTCTAAGAACACCAGAACCTGAAATGTCAAGTACTCTGAGCTTCTCCTCACTGAATCTCATAACGGATGTTTATTTTTTCCTCACAAATCTCTTGTTTAATAAAACTTTAAACTCCCCTCTGATCCGGTGTTACATCACTGACCATCTTTCTGTACCAAATCTCATTTAAATCTCACAATATTAAGATGTCCTCGGCTCACCGTCCGTCCCTCCTGACTTCCTGGAATCATTCATTTTAAAATTTGGCATCATGTTCTTATATATATTTTATTGTTGTTAGCTGCATGATTATCTTTCTGTTTTTACTGATATGCTCTCAGTAGTGCAAATACTTGCACCTAAAAGGAGGAATGCACATTAATGTTAACTCACAGCTGCTTTATCTTTTGACTTGATTTGAATTTTAGACTCCAGAAAATGGTACAGCTGAGAAACGCCCGCCTGTGTCAAAGGCCACCCCCCGTCCAGCAGCCAATAAGAATGGCTCATCTGCAGCAGCTGCAAATAAACCTGCAGGTATCAGTCATCTCTTCCTTTACAGAGCTGTTTTGTATCAGATAGTGGCTTCATTCATACCAAATCCACTGCATCATCTTACTCTGGGACTCGACAGTGGCTGAACAATGAGTCACACTAACACCACTTAAGGCAAAAAGCTCACTGAATTTCCATCATATGTTGCTCTTTATCAGATTCAAGAGGACATCACACTTGTATTTTTATCTGCACATCACAAACAGTGTCTCACCTCTCGAAGAAACAAGAGCTGTGAGTCAACCTGACATTTTAGTCAAAGAGCCTTTTGGGGGTTTTATGTATATCAGCTCAGCATCTGCAGAGAATAAAACTCAACTCACGCAGTTCACAGAAATGAACTTTACTTTAGGTACTTTGTTTTCCCCATGGGGGAATTTAATGGACTCCACATTTGACCCACGTGTGCAAAAACCAAACTAACTTTAAAATGAAGCAAAACAAAAGCAGAGAATTCGGTGCAGTACCAATCAAACAAACGAAGGAACTCGCAAGATTCTGCAGTGTAGAAGAACCAAATTCTCAGTGGGTTTACTAAAACCAGAAACATTAGCTTCCTGTCTTACTCTTAATACTAAATAACTAAAAGAACTAACCATTTAAATTTAGACCTATCCACATTACTCTGATATCTGTGTGAACCATCAACAATCACAGAGATGAATGATTCATCTCCTTCTATGTATGTTGTTCAGAAGTGAAGTTGTTACTGTACATCCTGTGTGTGAGTGCTGCTATGCTGTAGTTTTAAAACTTGTGTCTGCACACTAGATGTGTGGAACTGAAAGTTCTGCTCACTCACCTGCACGTAGTCATGATGTTTTTAAGTATCAAAGAACTGATTACAACTAAACATTTCAACAATCTGCAAAAAGGTAAGAACTGCCTAAATTAGTTAAATTCTTGTCAGGAAAATGTTCCATTTGTTTACATGGAGTGGCAGGTCTTAACACTTACTGCAGCCAAACAGTAAGTGCAGCTTGTTTTTTATTTTTTGCTTCAGTTTCTACATTAAGTTCCAGTATTTATTCATTATATGTGCCATTTTCCAAATCATATCCCAGTTTTCCCACGTCTGTCTCTCTTTATTTCGATCCTGATGCCATTTAACTGTGATCGTCTACTAAAATGGTTCAAAACTGAAAACTAGATCAAAGAAAAGTTGATCAGAGAAGAAAATATCAGTTTAAAAATAATCTGAAACTGTGTGGACCGACCCTCGAACTGTAAGAGTGATTTCAAAGGGCAAAACATTGTCATCAATCACTATCACCAATTAACTAATTATAAAATTACAAGAACAACACAAGGAAAAAAAAACTGTAGAATAAGTGTTACTCGCTCCCGGTCTCAGGATTTTTAATGTCTAATGTGGGTGTTTTTCTTTTTCATAGCGAATAAGAATGAGAAAACTGAAAATAAGACTGGAGAGGCCAAGAAACCCAAGACTACAGGTAAATAATCATAATCAACGAGAGTACATTATTGAGCACCATATTAGGATGAGCTAATCTATAAACAGGGGTGCACATAAGTGGTCCGCAGGTCTGCACACACTGTCCAAATATAAAATGCGCACCAGATGAAAAGTTGCAACACGCGTTTGCGTACTCAACATTGGTTTGGCTGAGCTGCGTGAATTTTTAGGTTAATCAGAGGCGGGGTTCATTGTCAAATAAATGAAGAATCACGTTGACTTCTTTTGTTTGACTGATATGTTTCTCAGCCAGAGCGCCGAAGTTCCAGCTGATCAGCTGATGCTGCGTCTCTCTCTGTCTCTGTGTATCAGTTTGCCAGTGTGACGGATTTTCAGTCAGTCAGATCAGTGCAGCTGACTGCAGGATTCTGCATCGCGTTAAAACTGAAAAAATTCACTGAATAAGACAAATAGACCATCGTGGCACAGACGTGTATAACTACCTTTTTGTGCTATAAAATACAGAAAACCACCTGTTTTAATCAACAGTATCAGCGTATTTGTCTGTGATCCGCGCCATTTTGAATGCGCGCAAAGCACTATGGGATATGCAGTCAATGCCCCATAACTGTCCAGTGTATCTTTTTATCTGACTGCATCACATTACAAACATCCTCATCATTTCAAAACAAAAAACAGTTACAGTAAATGACAGAAGCCCCAACAGCTGACTAATAAATTTCAACACCAAACTGTTAAATGTAGATTAAAGTGAACAATCAAACCTGTAAACAATCCAACCTGAACTCTGAAGGTTTGTTTTTTTTACCAGTATTTTTATATTTTACTGGTTTCTCTTGATTTTTTCAACAATTAAAGGATTTTTATTGAAACAAATATAGAGTCAGGTAAAGTAAACAGACTGAATTTGAAGCTTGATGAAACCAAAAGCAAAGCAGAGGAGCTCGGAAGAGACACAGCGAGACACATTTAAAAATGTGAGGACCAAGCAACAACCCTAGGTTCTCTTCTGAGAACCAGGCCAAAAATATTATGTGCACCCCTGTCTATAAAACAGTGAAAAAACCATCCCCTTTTCCTTGTTAGCTAAAATGTGAACTTCCTGTTTCCACGTGATAATTTACAGAATTCATACCGAGTTTAGTGTTTTTCAGATTGATGAAATTAAATTGTGTTGTGCTTCCCTGTAGCACGTCCTCGTCCAGCTCCTACCGCCACTCCTGCCGCACCGGCTTCCTCCACCAACGGAGATGGTAACTCCGCTCATCGCCGCCGCGTAATCACAAAACCCCCCGTGCCCAAGCAAACCCCAATGGAGAAGAAGCCAGCGGCGCCCCGTCCTCCTCGAACCCCGCGACCCATCAACGCTCCAACACCAGACCTGAAGAATGTGCGCTCCAAAATCGGATCCACTGACAACATCAAGTACCAGCCAGGGGGAGGGAAGGTAAGGCAGAAGAGTCAGAACCAGAGAGGTCCATGAATAATTCAGAACAGGGTTGTGCCGAGCGATGCTCTTCATACATCGAACAGCTGGCTTGTAATTTCGATAAATCCTGAGTGCCACGTCACAGTAACACATTTTATTCTAGAGGCTTCTTCTACACTGGACCAGAGAAGCTGGGTGAAGGAATATCAGTGATTCTTTCAAAAGTTACAATAATACTGTTTGAAAGTTCAGCTCATTTCAGAAATGTATGTGCAGGAGTGGGTTTAAGCAGAGTATTTGGTTTTAGACATGCTTTTGTTTTTAGATGAGACAACTAAAAGCAGAGGAGACCTGCTTCAGAAGACAGCATTTATATGAGCAGAGACTAAGTAAGAATAAAAATATATATATATTTTAGGAACTGTGAAGCTTAAAAACAAGACTACAAAATAATAGAGTAGAAAATAATAAGGAATTCTGATTTTACATGCACTATTCAGTGCAGGTGGATTCTCAACTGAAGGCAGCACCAATTAACTGGCACTAATTGGATTTTCTTCTGTAGGTCTTTGTAAATATCCAAGCTGCTCTCAGCTGGACAGCTCTGAGATTCAATACACCTCTGCTCGTTTCCATTTTCTTATAGTCCCAAAAATTTACATCACAATGCAAACAGCTCACGTTATTGTGAAAAGGAGAGAAAGACTATTATTTAGTTTGTTCTTATGTTCGTTTATTTATTCTTACCAAAGACTTTTCAATACAGAAAGTTTTTACCCTTCCACTGCATATCGAAGCCATTTTCATTACAATAAAATAATTAAATTAAATAAGAATTCTGTTTCCTAGATACAAAAAACACACACAAGTCCTGTACTGCATGATGCAGAGTATGCCTTAAATTAATCAGAAATCAAAGTGCTTGATGTACAAAATAAAGACTTTACAGTTAACTAAGTGTGTGCTGGTGAAATCTAAACTTCAGCGATGTGGTGAATAATGTTTTAAGAAGCAGCGAGGCCATTTGAAGTGAAAGTAGGATTCATTCATAATTATTCTGATAATGACGAGATGTCAGCTGATTAAATCTTTCCCCTTTTCCGGCTTCCATTTACCATCCAGCTGTTGCTGTTTCCTGCTAGCTTCCTCTGTTCTTTAGCTTACTTTAACATGGTGTTTTCAGTATTCATCACTATCTGATGCTATGATGAAAGTTATTTTCCTCGTGTCTCCGAGCCCCCTGCTCTGCCACATACGTGTACTGACATGTGGAAAAAGTGGAAAAGGCATACGTGCATTAGGAGGTAACTGTATTGCAGTTCATAGCACTGACCCAGCATGTCATGGATTGTAATGGCTCAGTGGTTTGACTGTGTTGTCTGTCTCTGTCTCATCAATGTGGGTGCCACCCTGTCTTGAGTGATGTGGGGGGTGGGGGGGGGGGCTGCACTGTCGCTTTGAATCAAAGACATAATATTTAGTCCTCCTGCCCTGCCGTGTAATAATCTGTCAGTCCAGTTCAGCTTGTTGTTTCCATTTTTGTTGTTTGATTTGACAGAGCAGGATTTTCTCCAGGATTGTCTCAGATAAAGAACAAGAAAAACACTCAGAGAGCGCAGACCTCCACCAAGTGGACATATTGTAGAAAGTACTATGTCTGTATCTTTAAAAAAATTCCTGGATCCAGACGGTAATCCGGATCACCCCCAAAATCTAATCGATTCTTCCTTGGGTCATTTTCGGCCTTTCCTGAAAATTTCATTAAAATCCATCCATTAGTTTTTTAGTTATCCTGCTAACAGACAGACAAACAGACAGACCCTAATGAAAACATTACCCTCACCCCCAGATGTTTTTATAGACTTTCCAAACTTGCAAACTTTCTGGGGAGCAAAGGTATTTTAGTTTGTTTGTTTTGTTCAGAACTTTTCATCCTACCTTATGTTGATAAAGAAGAAAATACCTTTATAAAACATAATAATTTATAATTCAATCATCTATTAGAATCACATTTTTTGCAGTAAGTCTGTCTGTAGGTCTCTGATGATTCCACTGCAATGTTCTTAAACTATTACTAGTTGGATCTGCAGCTAACAAAGACTATAAAGCATGTAGGATATGTATTTAATAGGTAAAATTGAAAGTCGTGTTTTAATTATGAAAAAAATAGAAGTTTTAGTTGGTTGTTGTTTGCTAATGGTGCCACCCTACAAGTGTTACCCTTCATCCATATCACTTTGTCCTTGTTGTGTGAATATGAGGCTTTCCCTGGTTCCCTATGATGGGGGTGTGTACTGTGTCAAAACATGAGACTTGAGTTGAGTGTTGGTGATATTTGGCAACATTTGGTTTGATTTAAAAATAAAGTTAAAGATCTCAGTTAGCTAAGTTTAATGTAACAGCAGCAGTAAAACCCTGGTTTAAAGCTAAAAACATGGTACATTCTTTTTAAAGAGGTCCTTCCATTAAAAACGGTTTTTCTGAGGTTTCTGTTGAATATTTTAGCTCCACAGGTGTTCTTACCTTCATAGTGGGTGTGAAAACAGGTCAACAACTTCTCTTTCAGTTTTAATCTCTCAAACTACGCAGGTGGCGATAACACCCGAGTTCTCGCGAGTTTAAACGGCCTGTATCTGTTTCATCACAACTCCTTTGTTTGTTAGTATTCATCAGCTCCCGCAGTTGAAACCACGCCTAGCATGCTGCTGGCTAAAAGCTGTTAGCATAACCTAGCAAACCGGAAGACACGACATCTGATGTTGCCATACGCAGCGGGGCAGGAAACAGTATTCTTTGCTCTCATAGGCTAGTTTGTTAGCCAAGTTGAGTCCAGCAAATTAGCATAATGAATATTAATGAGTTGTAGCCCGAAACCAGCCGAATCTTTACAGCAGATAGATTGAAAGGTCTGTTAATCAGTGTTTCCTAACGTTTTTTAGATATAAAATGTTTCATATTACAAGTTAATAGTTCAGAAATAACCACAAAGTCATGAAATTTGTGTGAAATGGCCTCTTTAAAAAATGTTTTGTGTTTTGAACCTGTCAGGTATGTCCTCTGGTCAGTAACTCTTTTCTTCCTGGTCATGACCAGAGGCTGAAATACTGGAGTTTCTGACTGGCTTTAGCATGTTGTTACAGATCTTGTAAGATCTGTCACATCCTTCACAGATGCACACTATATTTATCCAGGAGAACAGCCTGCATTCTCCTTTTCAGCCTCACATTCACGTCCTCAACCTGTAGCTTTCGGAGGGTTCAACATTAGTGGAATCACTGTTAAAAATGAGCTTTAACTCTGTTATAAAACTGACCCAATCTCCTGTTTGGATTATTGAAAGAAGTTAAATGAATGTCTCAATGTGTCTGCATCCAGCTGTACCTCGAGGCTGATGCACTTTGCTTTTAGAGAGCAGATTTGTTCCGTCTGTCTTCCTTTTCTTTCAAACCATATTGAAGTCGCTGCACAAACCTAAAGCTGGTCTGACTTGCAGCTTCAGAGACTCGATGAGTGTCCACAACCTTTCTATCCTCCATGTTCAGGAATATAACAGGTGGTGTTCTGCTAACAATCATGTGCTGCTTTATTTTAATCTGTTGTTGTTGAATATTGTGACAAATCTGATGTCTTACACCCTGACGTGTTAATTGTTACTTGTGACTCACATGATGCAGTTTTAATCTGTTGATATTTATCTTTTGTAAATCATTTTCATGTTTTTTAAGTGTTCCATCTGCTGTAGCTTCTTCCATCTGATGCAGCTAAGACAATCATGTACTAGAATCTGTTACTGTTACACTTATAAATTTGGTCATTAAAGTTAGTTCACTTAGCTTTTTTTTAAAAATCATGCCATTTAAAAGATTTCTTTTTTGAAGGGGGTTGTCTCATACAACCTTCTTTTCTAATTGGCTGCTAAAACTCACAGAGTCATCATATTGATTCAGCCGTTCTCCCGTTCAGCCTCATGTCCCCCACCCCTCCACTGTACTGTGGTATGCGGTTGGTTGGAGGTTGTATTGATCAGGGGCCTGGTTGTCTCCCCAGGTCTCCTCCACCCCGAACAACAAGACATCAGACTCCTCCACCCCAGCCACCAAGGCCAGAGTGAGTCCCCGCTAACTCGCACACCACTACATCCTCCCACCCATCAGCTGTCTCCAGATACGCCACTCATTCCACACTACATCCACCCAAAACGTATCACAGTTCACTGTTCATACCTACATGAAGATCTATATGACCATCGGTCCACACTGCAGTTTCCAGTTGTTCATTTGTAAACAACCTTTATCTTGAAAAGTATGTATGTGTATCATCAGCAGACGGTTTTTTAAGAGCTGTGTATACTTCATATTGGTGTCAGAATTTAAGCAAAATCATTTGCTTTTATTTATTTATTTAACTCTAAGTAGTAAAGATTTTATTTTTATCTGTTACTGAAAATCCTGATTCCATATAATTCAGTTGTACTACTCCTGTCTAGCTAAGGCTAGTTTTAACCACTGCTTGGCTTTAGCAGATTCCGTTTAGTGAATCCACAAGGGAATGTGTAAATTTAAAGTCTGTGTGATTATTTAAAACCTTCAGGTTTTTGATGGAAGTCTGATTACTGGCTTTAATCTTGTACTTCTAAAAGCTGCTGCACTATTAATGGTAAATGGCGTGTACTTGTATAGCGCTTTACTCAGGTCCTACGAACCCCAAAGCCCTTCACACTACAGTATGTCACTCACCCATTCACACTAGATAAACTACACACATGTCGTAGCCACAGCTGTCCTGGGACACACACTGACAGACACCAGCATTGCCGGACCCTCCGACCACCACCAAACAGGCAAAGTGGGTTAAATATCTTGCCCAAGGACACAACAGCCAGGCGATCTTTTTCTCTGGGTAGAGTGGGGATTCGAACCGGCAATCTTCCGGTTACCAGACGACCCGCTCTACCGCCTGAGCCACGGCCATTGGTTTTGTTTTGTTTTCAGTGTTTTTAAACAAATCAAACTGAACAAGATATAATACTTTAGTCTCTTTGACCCAAAGTAAGATGGAGGTTGAAATGCAGTATTGTTAAAAAGAGATTGCATGTCCAGGTTGAAAGTAGTTTTTGTGCCCGTTTGGTAGGCCCCCAAGATGGCGACCTCACGGCACTCTCCATCACCCACATACAAGGATTATATGGAACCAGTTTAGAAAACATCATTCAGTTTGAGGGTATTCGCGATGCTGCTGCATTGTGGGCTCTCGCCAAATGCTGTTTTTTTTTCAGAGTCCCTCAGATACTTGTCAGTGCCGTCATCAGGCTCTATAAGTCAGCAGCAAGTTCCCATAAGAATCCTTTCCTGTACACCTACAATTACATCATGCCTCAAGCCTCAAGCTGGCACGACTCCCTCAGACTGTCAGCATGACACTAAAGAGGGAAAAAAGTGTAGCTGATGCATGAAGTCAGCATGGTCAATCCTGCTTCAAATACTCAATACCATCCAAGATGGCACATGGATACTTCACCCCTTCTCTCCACCCAAGACCTAAGCACACTGCCATTAAACCACCATGAACATTCTATTAAGGGTTTGTGCATGCTGAAAAACTATCGTCAAACAGTAATGCAACTGCTTTCTTCATACGCGCACAAAGACCTTTCTAAGAACCTGCAAAGGCCATCCAGGTACTGACTGATGTTTCACATCATCCAGCAGGAAGGGGCCTTACCTGTAAAGTTCCTTCTTTCCTTCTTCTTTCCCAGCATTAGATACCTTCAGTTTTATTGCAAAACATCTGAGAAAAGTACTTCCTCTTTCTACTTTGACCAGTACCATTATTCACTCCTTCAGATTCATGCATCTTTTCTAAAGGGCACATCTAATTGGCTCACTGTTTTGATGCTCCTTGTTTATAAAGTTCTTTTATAACACGTTGGCTCTGTTTCTGTGCCAATGATAATTATGCAACTGTGAATGAATGACCTCTATGATTTTTCCACTATTTTTGTATTATTGTTGAAAAGGTAAAAAAAGAATAAGAGAGCAAAACCATACAACTCTGTGCAAACTGCAAATTTAAATTATTGTGTTTAGCTCCCTGATAGCTTGTGCTCCCACAGAGTTAATATTTTCAACTTCAAATTATAGAGGCCACAAAAATGTCTGCAAAAAATATTCTAAAGACACAAATTGCAAAAAACAACAACTTAATATTCATGTTTTTTTTGTAAAATGGTACAAAACTCAATATAGCACATCAACAAAATCCCAGAATCGTTAAAAAGAAGATAGTAAAGCTCTTTTTTCACCCACTTGTAGTAATTTAGCAGAATCTTTAAAGGGGTTATGACATCAAAATGCACTTTTTTGAGTTTTTTGGGGTATATCATGATGTGTTGTGCACTGATGAGGCTGTGTGAACGTCCAAAGCGAGTATCAAAGTTCCCGTTTGTGGGCGGTTCGCTTTGTTTCATATTTAAAAAACGGTCGAATCGGAAAGCACCATTTTTTCCTACGTGGCATTTCATCTACGTATTTCATAGTGTCCAATAAAAGTGCACAGTGAAGTAAACAGTCCAACCCCCCACCCCCCCACCCCCAGCCCATACACCGGTAGCTGCGTTGCGCTAGCTTGTGCTGCTGCTCTTGAGAAGAGATGACTACGCAAACGGGGACCTGTTGTGTCCAAGGATGCTCAACCCATGCTGGAAGTTTCCACTCACTCCCGAAGGATGAAAAATCTAGAGAAGAGTGGCTGAAGTTCATTTATGGAGAAGTGCCACGCAGTTATAACCTCAATTAGAAAATATGTTCAGCTCACTTCACGGAGGACTGCTTCCATAACTTGGGTGAATTCAAGTTGGGATTGTCAAAGAAACTGATTTTAATTAAAAATTCTTTACGAACCCTGAAGGAGGCGACCACATCGTCAATACCTGTAAGTTTATTTATTTAATAAAATGCTGCCTTGCCTGATAAACGTTTGTTCGTGGTCTGAAGAGTTCATGATGCTAGCATGTGATAGCCGCTCTAGCAACAATGTCCGTGAGCAACAGGTTTATCATACCATATTGTGAATCTATTTTCATTGATAACATCTGACAGCACTGTTTATTCGCTCATGTGATTAGTTGAGTTTTATGTGTTCACCCCTCCGTCTTCCTCAGAAGACGTTTCAGGCTCGAACATATACGGTTGTAAACGTCCACTCGCCATGTTACTGGACTGTTGACGGAGCCGAGAAGAAAGGCTTGCTGCGGGCAATGGTTGTAGCCAATCAGAGCGAAGTCAGCCAGGGAGACCCACATATCATTAAGGAAAGGAACCGTGTTGCTGAGAAGAGGATTCTGACCTGCCCGTACACCCCCGCCGTGTTAGTTTTTTAATCAAATTCTTTTGAGAGTTGACATATGCGGGCATATCTACTACATGAAATAGCTTTACGCCAGTTTAAACAGTGATGTCATCACACCTTTAAAATTTGAATTGTTCCACACTTTTGCTCTAGAAACAATCAGAATGTTTATGATGTGCTATTAAAAAGAGAAAATACAGAAAGAAAAAGTGTTTCATTGCTTTCGGTGTGTGTGCTCACGTGTTGAGTGTATGTCTACTAACTGCGTAGTGAGTCATCCGTTGCTGGTGCCACCTGCGTCATCATCCCATTTTCATCCAGATAAAAAAATAAAAAGCCCTTGACAACAAGTGATTGGAAGAAGGTGTCTTACGTCTGCTGCTGGGCTTTTTTGTCACTACAAAGAGATACCTGGGTTTCCTCATTGATTTGGCTTTAATAAAAATGATCCTGACTAATTAAAGGAAAATAAAATATTTAAACATCAAGGCTTTATGGTCAATAAAATATGTACTTAAAATATGTTCTTTATATATCAATTGTTCAAACTTATTTCATTCATCCAATCATCCTGTCATTCTATCTTCAGCACTGACGCAAAGGCTGATTAAAATCAACATATATTCTTATAGCTCTGAAACAAAAGGTTATAGTGATCTCGGTGCACTTTGGTTTGGTGGTGATGTTTTTAAAGTTTACATTACCAGTCTAAAGTTTGGACTGGTCGTGTAAGTCAAAACAAGAAGGACCATATAAGCAGGTACTGGTCCACAAAACAGAAACAGCATTAATCAAAAATTTTTCTTTGTAAATTTCACAAAGTCTCTTCTGGATGAAGCATCATTGGGACTTTTATTAGTCAGTGAGCAAGTTTTACATTTAAAATCAAAACCCACTTTAATATTTTGCTCAAGTTACAACTAACGCACATAAAGAAGGATGTTTTTCTATAATCTCAACAATCCAAACAAGAATAAAGACACAGTTACACCCATTGCATTCCATTTTTGGTAAAATCATCTCTTTAATAAAATGTTTAAAAAGAAGCATCTTTTGTGACTTTTGAAAACACATGTTAACCTAAAATCACTGAACTGGTCAGCTGATTACTTTGTTGCATGTGTTCTTTGTCATTTTCCACTGTTTGTCCTGTGCTGTTTAACTGTAGTTAATGCTGTTTATGGAAGCACTTTTTTGTTATTCAGTTTGTACCTGCATCTGTTGGCACTTTAACATGCATTTTTAATCAAACCCATTAGCACTCACATTAACAGCCACGATTGCTTTATGTGACACGCTTAATGCATTATTTCCTTTATAATTGTCATTTGTTGTCGCATAACAACCACTTAGTTAATACACAGAAGAAATTATGTGAACTGAGTAACAGAAACTCTTCCAAACCTTTAGCACAAGTCTAATCTGTTTCCTGTCATCTAAAGCTGCCAGCTGATCTGCCCTTTCCTGCTGCTCCTGTCTTTCTTTCTTACTCTCTATTTCTTTCCTCCTGTGTCTCTTTCTGTCTTCTTTCTGCTTGTTTGTGTGTGTCTGCCTGCTTGTCTTTAGGTTCAGATAGTGCACAAAAAGCTGGACTTCAGCCACGTCACCTCTCGCTGTGGCTCCAAGGACAATATCAAACATGTCCCTGGAGGTGGCAATGTAAGTACTGCTGGAGCTGAAGGCAGACTCTGGTCAGGGTGGACACATCTGTCTATTTCGTCTCTATTATATTATTCCCGGCAAATGCAGTTTGCATTCTTGCATGGAAAGTTGCTTTCTTAACATGGATTTATCTTGGCTCTATGTGTTACTGTTTCACTCACCTAGAGTAAGGCTGGTTTGTTACCCTTAAAACAAGGTAACAGATACCGGCTCATCTACACTGTTTGCCCTTGTTTAAAACAGTAATTACATAATCTGCCACATGTTTGAAATAATCAAATCCCTCTCATGTAAAATCAGTATGCTGTATAAATCTTGTCTGATTGGACCTCTAAGGAAAAATCCTAGAATTCATTATTTAGGAGTATACTGAGTTCCACTATAAAGCCCTTTTTCCAGTATCAAATGTTTGAATGGAAACTGATCGTTTCCAAAGTAACTAGGAATTAATGCGTCCTAATTAGCACATCAGTGACAACCTCCATTTACACTTTTGATTGATTTTCACTTTTAAGTGTCCACCCTCCCAGGTGTTTTTCCCATCTGCTCCAAACACCTGCTGCACTATCCGGTTCCATCTCTTGGCTGCTCTCACAACCACCACTTTGCTGTATAAGGTCAACGAATGAAACAGAAAGGGTACAGTGGGAATAGCTTACTGTCCTTGAAGATGCATCAGTTTACAATTAGCAACTGTTCAAAAACTTTGATCCATCCATTTATCAATTTCCTGCCACTTATCTGGAACCATGTCGTGGGGGTACCATCTTCAGCATCTACCTCCTTCAGCTTATCTGGAGGAACTCTGAGCTGTTTCAAGGTGAGATGTTACCTTTCTGGTGAGTTCTGGGTCTACTGAGAGGTTCTCCCCAGTGGGAAATTTCTAGAACACCCTCCATGGAAGGCATCCTTACTAGATGCTTAAATCACCTCAACTGTCACCTGTTGATGCAGGTGAGCAGCAGCTCCACTCTGAGCTCCTCCCAAATGATTGAGTTCCTCAACCTAACCTGGAGGACGAGTCCAGCTACTCTATGGTGGACTTCATTTTATCTGCTTGTACTTGTGAGCTTGTTCTTTTGGTCATTACCCACAACTCATGACCATAGTTGAAGCTTGGAACATTGATTGATTTATAAATAGCTCTGACTTTCAACGCAGCTCTCTATTCACCTCAACTGACTGGCACAGCTTTCATACTGATACAAAGGTTTACCCAATCCACCTATCGATCTCTTGTTCCCTTCTACCCTCACTGCCAAACAAGACTGTGAGATACTTGAACTCCTGATACAGTGACTCATTCTCAACTTGAAGTTAGTTATCCACCCTTTTCCTTATGAAAACCATTTCCTCAGATTTGGAGGTGCATTTTTTTTTTACCTTAGACCTTCCCAAAGTCGAATGTGATGCCCCTGTAGTTGGAACACACCTACTGGTCCCCTCCTTCAAAGACAGGGACCACCACTACTGTTTCTGACAATTCCTGGCATACTTTTCCTGACCTCCACACAGTATCTCTCAGCTGTGTCAAGAAAGCCCAACAACATCTAGGTTTTTTAGAAACTTGGAATGGATTTCATCCTCCCCTGCAGCCCTCCCACTACCTTTGCAACTTGAGATCCAGAAATAGGCAAATCTGTCCACTGAGGAGAATCTTAAAAGTATTCCTTTCATTACCTGACTATATCCTGTGCTGAGGACAACAGCATCCTGTCACCACTGTAAACAGGGCCGGAGAAGTACTGTTTCCTGTCAAACTAACTAACTTAAGGTGCCGGACAGTTTGCCAAAATCACTTTGAGGCCACGTGAAAGTCCATACTAACCAAAGTCCTCCGACACCTTTGTTTTTGCATCTGCAACCACCTGAGCCATGGTCCACTTTGCTTGCCTATACCTTTCAGCCTCCTCCAGAGTCCCACAGGCTAGCCAAACCCAGAAGGACTCTTTCTTCAGCCTAGCTTATCTCTTAACTTTAGGTGTTCACTACCAGGTTTGAAGATTACTGCCATGACCGGCAGCTACCACCTTATGACTATAACTCCTTGCAGCTGCATCAGTGATGGAGGAGTATTACCCATTTGACCCCTCCCTCTTTTGGAATGCTGTAAAATCTGTGAAGATGCTGAAGATCTCTTGGACTAAGACCTCTGTTAGATGTTCTCAGCACACCCTTACTATATGTTTGGGTTCAGCACTTCTGTCTTGCATCTTCCCTCACCACCTGATCCAAACTCACCACCACTCATTACTCACTATCAGTTGACAGCCCAGCTCTACTCATACTGAGCAGATCTGATGACACAACTACAAAGTCAGTCATCAGTCTGTGATCCAGGGTGTTCTGGTGCCTATAGCACTGTCACTTGTAGACATCTCTATGCTTTAATGTGGGATTCTTTATGGACAAACTATAACTAGCAAAAAAGTTCAGACCAGGTAGACTGTTCCTCCGAGTCATGTATCTCCAGGTCAGCTACACGAATGTTAAAGTTAAAAAAGTAACACTTCCTAAAGGATTTTATGATCATGTTGTTCTTCTTGAATATAAAAGACAGACCAAGTTTTCGTGCTTCTGGGTCAAAAACAAGACTAATCTAATTACATTTCCTCTTGTGCTTGACTGCCTAGATCAGCTTAAGATAATTAGCCTGTTTTATGCAATTTGCCAGCAGAATCAATCACATCTTATGTTCTGTCAAAACAAATGAATGCAAAACCTTTTTTGCTTTCATTGTCTTGATGTAGGTGGAGAAGAAGACACAAATTTAAGATTTCCTCTAATCCCAGCTGTGCCTTTTTATTTATTTTTAACTCATTAACAAACACCTAATGTCATTCCCTCAGTGATTACAAAAGATGCTTTTTTATTTACTGATACATGCAGTAAATATGAAACTAAAACATTCATAGAACACACAAAGTAAAGTGGTAAATATTTGAGGCTTGCTTCAATGAATGAAGTGATCACATTCAAGAACGGTTATTAGTAACTTTCTACTGTGTAAAATAGCATTTTAAACATTCAAATGAGTCGTCAAGTATTTAATGATGTCATTTAATTAGAACTCTAACTCATCAAAGTGCCTGTAACGCTTTAAATCTCTGGGTCCAGGAGACAGACAGAACTAAATATGATTTGGGAGTTGGTGGTTATGATCATCTCTCTGTCCTTCTGTAATCCGTTCTAAATGTAACTGATCTCAGCACATTTTCACTCAAGCTCTTATAATCAATCAGTCCTGTTACTCAGGATTAGGAATGAGAGCTCACATAAATGCTTGAATACTTGTTTGCTCTCACATTTAAATTCTAATCTTCTCTGTTCCATCTGTGTAAAAGAAGCTTCCTTTTCCAACATTACAAAAACATGAAAACATGTTTGTTCTAACAAACAGGTCAAAAAGTGACTTGGAAAAAGTATGTGTTGTCACATACTATAAAAAACTGAATGCTTCCGATACACAACAGTGACTGAATTATTTTGTGAAATGGACTGAGTGGATGGTAAAATACATGTGCATTGCGCTGGATATGATGTCTTACAAAGCAACAATATGTTCTTTCCACAGGTGCAAATCTTGAATAGGAAGGTTGATGTGAGCAAGGTGACATCCAAATGTGGCTCCAAGGACAACATCAAACACAAGCCAGGTTCAACTTTAAGCGTGTTTTTCCTTCCTTCAAACTGTTTTACTCCACTGTGTCTTCACGTTTAAACTTCATATTTATTCCAGGTGGTGGTGACGTGAAGATCGAGTCCCATAAACTAAACATCAAGGCTAAGTCTAAGATTGGATCGCTGGACAATGTAGGACAAGGCAACGGACAGACCAATGGACACAAGGTCAGACAACACAATGTCAACTCATAGACGGCTGTTTTCTCAGTTTCTGCTGACTCATTGTGTTGTTATAGGCGGACACCACTAGATGGTGTAGGAGTTTGGACATGAGAAGAACTGTTTTCTTTTTTTCCGTCTATCTTTCTATGTGTGTCGTTGTGCTTGTCTGCATTTGGCTGCAGGAGGAAAAAATAGGAGAGAAAACATCTCCCCCCCCGAGTGGCGTTCCAACGACAGGACCAGCAGGGATCGCTAAGGCAACAGCACCTGGAGGTGTCGTTAAAGAAAATGGCACGAAGGAGCCCACACCCACTCCTTTTGCAGGAGATGGAGTAAGGGAGCCTCTTGGCATGTCTGTGGACAAGAGCATTACTGGGACAAGTGGGTGTACACACACACACACACACACACACAAACAACCTCTCCCCTTTTTTATTGCGCACTAGAGTTTTAATTATGACGCATGAAAAAATAAAACGCAGGACAACTTGGAGAAAAATAAATACAGGAGTTATAAATTAAGTCAACTCTGATTAAAATGTTTTAATGACCGACAAGACTAGATTACAACTTTACAAACCTTCTTTAACACAAACATTTGCAAAATTACTGCCTATAATTACAAGGATTTAACCTTTACGGTTACTTCCAAGCAGTAAACAGCCTGTTTGTAGACTTTGATCCATTTGCTTTTAAATGAAGGCTGTAACTAAACAGATTAACAAAACAGTCAAATTATATTACTACCCTTACAAAAATATATTGTATCCTGTCTGTCTCTGTCAAGTCACTTATATTAATATATAAAAAAGAACAGAGTACTTACTCTAAACTGCTCTTTTTACATGTTTATTGAATAAAATAATCATTATTAACTTATTAAATGTAATTAAACATGCAAAAACATGATGGTACGAATGTCAGCAGGTATACTTTATTGGTTCTGTTGTCTGAACTGATTATAACCATAACAACAATTATTTACTCATTAGAAATCCTCTGGGTAATAAAAGATTACTTAATTCCCTATTTATAATCCATTTCCATCGAATGACCCTGGGATGTACGTGCACACGTGAAATCCTATCTGCTTTTCATGTCTGCTGCAGTGGTAAAAATAACCCTAAAATGAAATTATGAGGAAACCTACAGAGTGATGATTAACTAGTCTTGCAGGATAAATTAATCTTCTGCTCTGCAGCAGGTTTCCAGACTCTGAGTACATATGAACAGCAGACTCCTTCCACCTAACAGTGCTGTCAGACTTGACCTAATTGATGGATGGTTGTAGTTCTAATACGATAAAATATAAAAATAAATAAACGTTTGATCTGTGGTTTGAATGAACCTGCACAAGACACAGTCTCTTAGGTTGGGTTATTTAGCCCTAAATTTCTGGTTTCTTGCTGTCTACAGACTGAGTCCCAGTGATCTGCAGATCTTGGCGGGACGTGCATGATGCTCACTGACCTGCCAATCAACCGATCGACCAACCTAATACGGCGCAGTCACTCTCCTCTGGCCTTCTCCTTCAATTCTCCCACTGCAGCATCGAACTCACCAATTGCCTCTCAGTGTTTCTCTGAGGTCTGCTTGCCAGCTTCCTGCTATCGACCCCGACCTTTGACCTCTCAATGACCCTGAGTTGATGTTGGCCCTGCTAACTACAGAGAAGACCACTTGGTGTTTGTCTAAATGTCTCTGTGTGGGGTTGCAGCAGCTTCTTTTCTGATNNNNTATAAGATATCCTAATTAACAGTGATATAGTTGACTTCACCTTTAACCACAAAATTTAATAACAACCCAAACACAGACAAAAACACCACAGAGTAAACAGAGCAATCTCCACCTATATTATAGTATAAGATGATTCACCCTATGTCTAAGGCCTCCACATTCCAAAAACACCTTCATTCTCTAATCTTGTTATCAGATCTATGCTAGAACTGTTTTTTGCCTAACGGTCCCACTTTGTCTGTCTACACAACATTTTACGTTTTATTTCTTGTGGTATTCTTTTTCCTGCTTTTCTTCTGAAAGTTCATCACGTTTAATTTCAGAATTATTATTGTCTTCACAGTAGATATGATTACAAAGAGCACTGGCTTGAATTGAAAGGTTTTGTCAAATAATGTGATAATGGAATGAAAGTAAGTGCAAAAGGTTAGTGCAAACGCTTTTTTTAGTATCACATAATCCCCGTCTTTTTGTTAGCCGTGTATAATGAGACATTTATGAAGGTTACTTCGACTATAACTGGAAACATAATTTATTATTATTGTGATTGTTGGAAAATAACAATCGATGCAGAAGGGGCCTCTTAATTGGCCTTGACTCAAAGAGGTATTTGACCTCAAAGCTCAGTTTTTCAAATGATTCAAAGTCATAATACTTCTATTTGATAAAGAAATCAATAACAGATGCATTTAACTCATTATAAATATACATTTTTAGAATTTAAATTCACTGCAGCACCTTTTTCATTACTGAGCTATAGTACGTGGTATTGTGCAAAAATGGATACAGTCTGAAATATATTTTACTAAAAATATAAAACACATACATGGCCTGTACGAGCAAAGTCTTAAATGAGTGGCTAATTTTGATCAATAGCAAGTTTAATGGAAACATAAAAACCATCAAGAGGAAGAGATATTCTAGCTCAGTGTCCATTCACCTTGTTTTCTCAGTAAGGAATCAATCAATATTCAGTCATTTGCACAAAATAAAAGTCACTAATGAAATACAATAGATGCTTGTAAAACCTTCATGTAGTCTAAAAGTAGCAAACTTTTATCTAAAATCTTCTGCAGCTGGAATATTTTTTTGTATATCAAATTCTGCACATATAAGAGTGTTACAGCTCCCTGGGAATAATTTGTCTGGAACTGTAGCACTTCTGTGTTTAACATCTATTTACTGTTCACTAAACCCATAAAAGTCTGATAAAGATCAATACAGGTCACATGGTCTTAGCACAAGCCCTCAAACTATTTTAGATGTTTTAAAGCTGCATTCTTATGGATGTTAAAGTTAAATCTCTCACCATGAGTTGTTGCTTTTCATTCTAAAGACAAACTTCATTAGTCTTCATACACCTGACGAACCTCAGGTGTTACCTTGATAGTTCCAGTATTCAGACAGACAGCTCTTTCTTTGTCATGTGCACATACAGCACTTCCTGTTTATGTGTATGACCCAAGTGAAGGCGATTAAACTACAGAGTCTTGTTAAATCCCTGTCTCTAAAACCCAATACTTTCACACACAAGCACATATATATCACAGATAAATAAATACACATGTATTTATTAGCGTGCATGAACACACACACTAAAACAGATACAATCAGCACATTGTATTACAGTAGGATGTTTAAGATGACAGATTTCTCAGAGTACCTGTCCAGAAGCTCTTTGATGGTCCACACAGATATTTTTAAATATCCATGAGCTGTTTGTCATTCCTGTCGTCATTGTTGGACATATCTCACATAAGCTTTCCTCTTCTTCCTCTTTCTGTGTCTTTTTCCAGCTTTCTGACAGCAATACAGCATTATTATTATTATTATTATTATTATTATTATTATTAGGCTTCTAGTTACCTGCACCTTTATGTGACACATAGACAGTAAGCGGACAGACAGCCACTACAACAGGAGAGCAGGGAGTCTTTTAAAGGGAATAGTGTTACATTCATGGCCAATCTGAAGTTGGAACTTTGCAGCTTTGTGGTTGTTTACATGTAATAGACATTATTTTGTAGACTGAAGAATTACTGTCAAGCTTCTTATAGAGAAAGTAGCCGATTATTAATCTTCTTGTTAACTGCTGCTCTGTCTGACTGGCACATATTTGACCCTACATTCGTAGTGTAAATAGATGAAGTAAATAGTTTTCTAAATGTCGTCATGTTTAGTTTATTTTTATTTTTTGACATGTTTAAGCAAAGTGTTTTTTTTTTTGTTTAATTTATATAGAATGCCAATTAATACACAGAATGTTAGCGAACAAGTGAGTCACACTAAACTGGACAGCAGGAACTGCCCAGCTCCAAAATGCCATGAATGCAGCAGTATTTTAGGTGAAGCAGTTCGAACAACAGCCTGCAGCAACATGTTTTCATAAAACAAGCAGAAGACTTTGGAAATGTTCTTATGGTTTTTTCTAATTTCTTCCTAAACATTAAAAACGATCCACCTCGGGGAAGAGAAGAGTCTCCAGCAGGCCGGGATGTGTTATCACTTAAATTCAGTTTCACATTAATCTAACTGTAGATTCTATCCAGCACTGTGATGTGACTTTGATTTAGACCAAAACAAAGAGTAATATAAGTAGGACCCCCCCCCCCCAACTACCCCCAGTTTACAGAGCATTCAAGGCTTGGATGGTCTCTGCTGAAACACTAAGGGATTTGTGACGTGTCTGTGGCGTGCTGCCGTAGTTGTCAGATGTGTGAAGTGTTGCTACTGCATCCATCCTGTAGAGAGCGCTGCATAGCCTCTGAAACACTGATAGTCTGGCTCTGTGACTGACAATTATCCTCATCAGAGAAGCCACAGTAGAGCTCCATACTGTCCAAGTTCCAACTAGCATGATATTATTGTGTCTGGAACACTTATTGATAAAGTCCCGTGCACTTTGAACACAGTCTTGTTCATTTCTTGATGCACTCAAGCGATATAACTGTACTCAAGTTGCTTTACTGTATATTGGTAAAACCTTGTCAGCTGTGTACTGTTCGTGTGTGCTTCTGGGAACAAAAACAGTCTTGGTAGTTAGTGAAACTCATGGTAATCAAATGGAAAGTGATCAAATATTCAACTGTTAAAACAAGTAAAAGCATCATATAAGCATATTTACTATTGTAAGTGCTCCCTGCAAATCATTCCCATGAGCTGCCTGAAAGCAACACACGTCACGTGACACATGCGTGGATCATATGTGAAAATGATAATGTGAACCTTTTTCTTTTTTTTCTTTTTTTTTCAGGAACAGAATAACAGAGGTATTAAAGCACTTTGATAGCTGTAGCTGTTGGACTGTGTAGAGGCTAATAGGAGCAGGTTGTAGTCTAATTTGTGTTTAAGAAGATCATTTGAAGAGTGCATCACCATATGAGAGGATGAGCTGCTGTGTATTACGGATTAACATTTAGCTTAGTGAACTTTAGTGGGTCATCGGTGTTGTGCTGTTGATGGTTTGATGGTTAAACACTCAACTCTCCAGTCTGCCCTTGTCTTGTTCTCCTTGACATTCACAGGGTTTTACATTCTGGCCAAGCTGCAAGGTCACATTTACCAATCGGGGAGGTTTATTTTTATGCACAGTGGAAAAGCCACGCTGACATTTTACTCATCATATTTACATAATGTGGTCGAGACTGTAATAATTGCACTCATTATCTGGCTTCATAAGTATTTATTACATTTAATTTGTGGTTTTTAAACATAATTAAAAAGAAAAACCAACTTCCATCCATATTCTGTACCCTGCATAGCTGTGTGAGAGGCAGGTCACCAGTCTGACACACAGACTCATGCAGGACTGAATTTAATGAGGTTCAACTACAAGCATTTATAAGATTTGATAAGAATTACATTCACAAGCGCATTCACTTGCTGTAATCATGAATGCCTCCAATCTAACAAATAAGGAAATATTTTAAAACATTTTAAAATTCTGAACATCCCAGAAGTCTAATACCGCTCAGTCAATACTTTATGAGCTACATATTAATCAGCAGAAACTACTTTTTAAAATTACCGTTTGGATAATTAGTAAGGACGTTTTATCTTCTAGTACAATAAAGATTAAATAGAAATCTGTGTATATTATTTGGTTTCACTTTACATTATTTATGTAGCACTCAGCATTTATTAGCACAAGACAATAAAGGATGAAGGGAATGTTGCTTTGCAGCTTGAACCAAAAGTAATAACCGAATTCACTCTGATGTCCGTTCACAACATTTACCGATGATAATGCTTGAACAACTCCCCTCCACTCGTATCTCACTCTGTCCCTTGTATATAGACGCCACTGTGTTTTTATCACTCCAGAAGTATTCAATTAAAACAAAACAATAAAAAAAAAAGAAAAATTCTTACTTTTTAACAGGATGCTGTGGATGTTGCCAGTTGAGCGTTCTCGTTCATCAAACCTGTTTCTGTTTAGTGTATCGACGGTGTTACAATGAGACTAAAAGCATTGGAAAGGAAAAGTGTACTTTTCTCTTCTTCTTTTTTCAGAGTCTGCCTTTTTTCCACCATGAAAAGGGCTGCTGAAGTTTCAAGAATGTTTTTAACAATGTGTTTAAGATGCAAGATTCTGAATCCATGTATGAGGTTTGTCTCTGTCCTGTTTTGGAAAACAGATGAAACATATGGAAATCCACCAGCGGAGCAGGAAGGGAGGCAGTGTGTGTCGCGTTAGGGGTGATGGGAGATCTTTCAGCGCGAGGGCTCTGCAGAGCAAACAGTATTAACAATCTTTAGATCCTAAAAACAGGCGTTAGATTTGAGATTGATGTGAAATACACTGACACACACTGGCCAGCGCTGTCTTACGCCTTCCACCACTCCCCAATCAGCCTAACAATAACTAGAATATGTCTTTTGGCATGTGGTCTCAAGTCATGTCCTGTATTAGACAGCTCCTTTATCGACACCTCGACATACCTACCAACATTGGACTGAAATAATAAAAAAACATTGGAATAAATGATCTTCTCATTAGGGACATTTACAAATACCCATTTTTTCTAATAAAAAGGAGTGTAAGCTTTGAAAAAGGCTTTAAGAAATCCTGATTTGTGACATATTGTTTAAACCTGGTGTTGGTAGATATGCACCTGGAGTTCCTACTTGTGTATCCCACCTACAGAGGTGTTTTCTGCACCGCAGCACTAAAAAAAGCAGCAGTTAATATGTTTGTTCTTCAATGAAAGAGCTATTTAAAAGTCATGAGGAGAGTAAAATGGGTGTTTAGTTACACAACGTAGGCTGCATTTGATCCTCTGCTACCTGTTAAATGAGAAATCCAAGACCACAGATGAAAGAGTCCTGCTTTCAGTGCTGTTGGGCAGATCCTCTGTAGTATGTGTTGTATCATTGTGTGGGGCACAACACCATTGCAAGAGCATGCAGGGGACAACAAACAAACAAACAAACAAACAGCTGGTTGTTTAAGGTATCTGTCCGATTAGATAGTGCTCATCTCCCCCCTTCAGTTCTGAATATTTGGTATGAAAGAGATGTTCATTGTGATTAATTGTTAACTAGTGATGTGAATATTAATCATGAAATAAAAAGATGAGCAAAAGATCGGTGTCATTTCTTTCTTCTTCTTATTTGTTTAACGAACGGCACATGACTTACAGCACAAGTTCAAGCACTGCTGAATGGTGAGTGAAGTTTAAATATAGGAACGGTTCTGTTAGCCGTTCAGATGAATTAGGTTCTACAAATATATGTTAAAAAAAAGACAAACTTCAACCTAGAATAGATTTGATGAAAAACTTTAAACAGGCCACTTCATACACATTTCAGGACTTTGTGGTTATTTCTTAAGTATTAACCAGTAATATGAAACATTTTATATCTAAAAAACGTCAGGAAACACTGATTAACAGACCTTTCAAGCTGTCTGTGTTCAAATTCGGGTGGTTCCGGCTGCTTCCGTCAGAAGCTCGTTCATATTCATTGTTCGAATTTGCTGGACTCTGATTGGCTAACAAACTAGCCTATGAGAGCAAAGAATACTGTTTCCTGCCCCACTGTGCATGGCAACGTCAGACGTCGTGTCTTCCTGTTTGCTACGTCTTATGCTACAGCTTTTAGCCAGCAGCATGCTAGGCGTGGTTTCAACTGCGAGAGCTGATGAATACTAACGAACAAAGGAGTTGTGACGAAACATATACAGGCCGTTCAGACTCGGTAGAACTCGGGTGTTATCGTCACCTGTGTAGTTTGAGAGATTAAAACTGAAAGAGAAGTTGTTGACCTGTTTTCACACCCACTATGAAGGTAAGAACACCTGTGGAGCTAAAATATTCAACAGAAACCTCAGAAACACAGTTTTTAATGGAAGGGCCTCTTTAAAAGTGAGACGTAATGGATGTTCTGAAAGTTGTGGTCAAAATCGGACAATATTAGAGAAACAGTTCAACTCTGATGAAATTTCTTGTGCATAAAATCCCCTCTAACTTTTACAAGTGATCCTAATTTGACCTTCTCTGAACTGATAAATGCACATTTCAAGCGTGACTTATTCAAATATAACTTCATCTATATTTGAGATTTAATGTGTTTCATAGCTGCATATGTAGGTTATTTTTCCTGTCAATAACAAGCAGCTTCTTTAGCTGTTGTTGCAGCGACATGTCTCGTCACCATGGTCACCAGTTTGGTTACACGCTGCTGATGTGGTTGTGTTGGTCCCACATTCAAGCTGAACCCATAAGTGTTCAATGGCAAGTCTTGATTTTCCAGAGAGGGAGGATTTGTCCCACACCATCACACTACCTCCACCAGCAGCAGTCAGTACCGTGCTCTCCACACGTGTCCCACACACTTTGACCCTGTCAGCGGAATCTGGACTCATCATTGAACATGACATACCTCCACATGTTCGAGTTCCAGTGCAGTACATGTTGCTGACACCAGCATATTATATGGAATTTGGCAATATGGAGATAATACGAGGGCTGACTCCAAATAATCCTGCAACTTTCTTCAACAGAACACCAGATCAGTCAGACATGACACCTGCTGTAGCAGGGTCCATGTTCACAGGTGCTGTCAGTCAGCCACCTGATAGTCAGTACTCAGGGTACCAAAAGCTCCGAACAAGAGTCAGTAGCAGAATAAACTGTTTAGTGTTTCCCAGTTTTTCATGGGGACAACCTACATGACACATATACTTTATATCTGCCTTTCAGGAAAAAATCAGCATTTTATTCATATTTAGTGTCGTATCATTTTAGAAGTACACTTAATGATAACAAGCTAATGTGAACATGTAAGTCTTGTTTTCTAATAACTGAATAACTTTGTTGGAAATCAGGATCTTAGTGTTGTTGGAAGTTTATTACAAAAGCAACATGGGAACTTAGAGAAAGGGTACAAAATAGCATAAATCTTTAATATATATTTATTTCTTCATCACTTCATCAGATGATTTTTAAACTTCAGCTTTATTTTTGTTTCTCTTATTCAAAATAAAAAACGGATGTGAAAAGAAACTGGCTGTAAAAACAATCTGTGCGATTTTCAGTAAAGGCAAATGTAAAAAACAACAAGGATAATTAAAAACAGCTGTGTTCAGGTGGAACCTTGCTGTAAACTAAGAACAGAGAACAGGTAACGGCAGGTAACTGGTGGAAGATACTTTATTATACACATAGAAGAAGAGATCTAAATAGTCTTTACTCAGTTGTATTTCATCTGAATTTACATTTTAACTATAGCTAACACATTGACAGCAGAGTTAAATTTTGTGTTTGTAAATTCTGGATTTATTTATTTATATTTATTGATATTGAGTGTAATTGTTGCCCTCAAAGTGATTTAAGAATACTGTAATACTGTTCTAAAACCACTCAAGCTGAAAACTACTACTACTACTACTACTACTACTACTGTCATTTAGCAGACGCTTTTATCCAAAGCGACTTACATTGAGAGAACATACAAGCAAGAAATCAAAGAGAAGGAAACAATATAAGGAGGTGGACTGTTTGGAGTCCAGTTTAATTCCGACGCAGTAATTAATTAATTATTTCTGAAAAAAAAAAAAAACCCGAGTTTGTGTTTTAACATTTAGGATGATTGGTTTAACAATATTTGATCAATTCTGGCTCATTTAGTATCTAGAAGCTGGTAGAAACTTTCTTCAGATTACAGACTTAATAAATTTATGAAGAAAATACACTGCCTGGCCAATCAAAAAGGTCACATGCTCTAATATTCCACTGGACAGCCTTCAGCATTGTTTCGAAAAGCTTCTGCTATGTCTCAAGATTTATTTCCATCCAGTGTTGCATTAATTTTGCATTGATGATGATCGAGTCTGACCGCTGTGCAAAGCTTCTCCAGCACATCCCAAAGATTCTCAATGGGGTTCAGGTTTGGACTCTGTAGTGGTCAATCCATGCTTCATGAACCATTCTGTTACAATCTGAGCCAGATGAATCCTGCATTGTCATCTTAGAATATGCCCGTATCATCAGGGGAGAAAACATCCATTGATGGAATAACCTGGTCCTTCTCAGCTGAACACATCCTATTGCTGAACCGGGACCTTGTCATGTGTGGTGGAGGTTTTAAAGTTGGACCCAAATACAGTGAGGAGGAACACAAAACTAAAGTGCAACAAAAAGTTTAATAAGAACTTAAAATGCTGACGGGGCAGCAAAAACAAACTTACTGTACATAAGGGCTGAAAGTCCAGGGGTGAAAAACACAAAAGTAATCCAGAGACTGAGACAAGGGGAGACGGTCGTGTGGAGACATGACAAGGGGAGACGGTCATGTGGAGAGACAACAAGGGGAGACGGTCGTGTGGAGACACGACAAGGGAACCCGTGAACAAAGTCCTCATACGGCGCGGCGGACGGCCAGCGCAGAGGCACCTCAGAATCTGGAGGAACGCTCCAGGAGACGGGACAAGACAGACTAGCGACATACAAGTTGGGACAACAACCCGACACTGATTAACAGGCACAAGAGGTTTAAATACAAACACCAAACTGATTACAAACACAGAACACCTGGGAACACTGGGAGAGAATGAAACAGAGGAGCTAATCAATAACAAGACACACCTAAACGGAAAAACACTAGACTGAAGAGACAAGCTGACAAGATACTGAATGAGAACAAAAGGAAAAACAACTACTGACAAAACCCCCGAAGTACAGAACATAATAAAACACCCAAAACCCCAAGACCTGACAGACCTAACGAACTGCAGAAACCCCAGATCATAGTACTGCCCCCACAGGTGTGTACACTAGATACTACTGTAGGTGTGTTTTTTTCTTTGAATATGTAAGTGATTAAATGTGTTTTAAAAGTTGATACACATACATATATTCCCATTCATATTCAACATGTTTCTCAGTGTAGCTCGTTGTTAGCAAGTGAAGCCTCATATAATACAGTTAGTTATTTGAATGAAGCTTTAAATACATTTAAAAGGTTTGGTTTCAGTGAGCAGGTCAAACTGTAATGTAAATGCATAGTTCCACTCTGTGTTTAAAGCAGGTTATTAAACTTCTGGTAGGCTGACATTACACGGTATCCTTGAGCACAAAAATACTTCACACCATTGATGATTTAGTTGACAGCTGAGGATCAGCTTCTGACGCACAGCGGAGGAAAAAACGTGTTCCTGCATGTGGAGCAGCAGCAACAGCTGATCAGACAAGAAATAGAACACAGAGTATATAATTATTTTTACATGAATTGTAGAGCTCAAATTAAAATGCAGAAGATAAGTAACCTGAAAAACAGCTTGCTGAATGACTTGAAACATGAGTGTTAATGAATCTTTAGAATTGATTCTGTTTGATTGTTGTTTTTATTGTGACATTTATAGAAGAGATGTCCGATTTCATTAAAGTTCACAATATAAACTACTAGAATAAATTGGCAGAAATATTCAGATAAAAAAATAACTGTAGATTGTTCTGACAGTAAGACCAAGTCAAATACTGAGATATGAGCTAATCAGTGGGATTTTTACTGCCTCTAAAGATCAGCAAAAAAAGTGACGAGAACATCTGTAATTTAAGGTTGATTTAAAGTCTCTTCATGAGCTTTTTTCTTGGACATTCTGTAATATGATGGAATAGATTCAGATAAATTAAGAACTGTTCTGTAAAGTGTACATAAACCTATACATAATGTCCTCACAGTTCTTTATGACAGCAAACCTGAGTGAATCTGTGTGAAAGGGACTGCTGCTGTGTCTCTGTCAGGTGTCATGGAGGAGTAAGACAGATTGTCCATGGTGGACAGTTTGTATCCTTCACTTAACTTCAAGTTCCAACCAGTAATTTTCTCTGTCTTATTGCAGATTTTTTTAAAGTGTGCTGGCAGACTTCCTCTGTAATCCTTCACACCAGACTTCTGAACTCTAACTCATTCCAGGCCTTACTGGAGTTGTTCATCCTGTTTTAAAGGTCCAATTCCCAGCTGTTCACAGTCCTTGTAACTTTGACTTCTGTCTTCACATCTTCATCAGAGAAGATGTGAAGGATCCAGTGTCTCTTAAGTTGAAAGCCTTTGACAACTGTGGTTTCAGATGAAGTTTCTATTGTTAGAGTGCTTCTTATTTACTGACTGTGACTTGAGGAGGTGTTGAATATTTGTCCCTGCCTCCATATGTCCTTCTCTTTTCTTGCCTTTGTCCTTACCTCCAGTTATGAAGCAGATAACGCTTGGTTCCATCCTGTGTACACTTAGATCTACCAAACTTCTACAGATTAAAATGTTCTACCTGAGACTCGACATTTCATGAGACCAAAACCAGAAGAAGAGGTAAGATTCAATTTGTTTTCATAATGAATTTATTCATGTTTGAATTAGCAAAGATCCAAATTAAAAAGTAATACGATCAAATTTTTCATAGGATATTTTACAATAGATTTATTTTGATGCTTGTTGTGTTACTTTTCTCTAGTTAGGTTCTAAAAACAAGTAGCGTGTTACCAACATGATGGGAGAAAGGATCACAGCAGTAGTCTCTAGGAAATTCTACATATTACATCTCACATTAACTAGTTTATCTAAAAGAGAAATCACTTTGAGTTTTACATGGAGAAAATCAGCAGTATAGCATTTTCACATGATGGATCACAGACAGTTGATCTACTGAATGTTACAGAGTCGTAAAAAAAATGTTTGTTTCTCAGTTTTTAATTTGACACATTACAGTCTGGTATTATGAAGATGTCCTAAACATGACCACCTTACAGCAATAGGTGAGGTTGTGAAATTCAGATGTGGATGTAATTGTTGGTCCCATTACATTAAAGAAAAAAACACAACTAACTAACTTAAAGCTGACAAAAGTGATGGTAATTAAAAATGTTACTGAAAATCAATTGATGAAAGTCAGACGTTGGTTTTAAAATGTGGTTAAATATAATATTAACTGGGCGCTGCGACCTGTCCAAGGTGTCCCCTGCCTCTCGCCCAAAGACAGCTGGAGATAGGCACCAGGTCCCCGCGACCCTGAACAGGAAGAAGCCGGTTCAGAAAACGTATGGATGGATAATAATAACTGCCTAGACAAAAATGATTTTACACTCAACTTGGATGTTTTTAATTTTGTTTTTGGGTTGTTATCTGGTTGGAGGACCTTTGACCTCCAGCTACGACTTAGCTTTGACTGAGCAGCACATTTCACTCCTGAATGTCTGGATAATCTTGAGTTTTCATGTTATGCACTTATTAAAGACATCCTGTGTCAGATGCAGCAAAGTAGCCCCAAAAGTAAATTGAGTCATTTTATATTTCACTCAAAGTTGGTGTTCATTTCTTTTAAAACTGGATTTATTTTCTAAACAAAGATGTGAGCAGAAACAAGCTCCAGATTTGTGTCATTTGTCCAAATAAATTTTCTCCCAGAAGATTTAGCATTTAAACTTGTGTTTTCTATTTTTGTGTTTTTCTGTCAGCAGTAGAGCTTCCTGGATTTTCTGCTATGGAATTGATTATGGTTTCAAATGTGTCTGATAAATGACATATCTTGAATTTGGAGGTTCCTGAGGTTCCCAAACCAGACACCCTCCTTGCCACTACCTTCAGAGTGTCAGAGCGAGTCTCATTCATGGCACCTTGCTGCCTGGCAGCTTTTTAACTACTTCAGCGACCTCTGTTTGATTACAATCAAACCATATCAGTGGAGTTTTAAAGGTCCTATATCATGCAAAATCAACATTTGGAGCTTTTAACCATGTTGTGGTGCTATTTCCTTAATTTAAAAAAAAAAATGGTTTTAGGCTTAATTCACACATTTCTCAGTAATCCTCCTGCATCCTGTGCTGTGAGCAGCTGCACCACTCTTGCCTGGAAAATGGCTGACTGTAACATAGTGATGTAACAATGTTACACCAGGACCTGCCTGGCGTATCTGTGCTGCCCCTGCAGATTAAACACACACTCCGAGCTGCGTGAGTCTTAAAATGTAAGTAGTGGTGCAATTACTCAGCTTGTCCACACGGGGGCGCCAATTCAGTTTCATTAAAAAAGGAATAGATGAGAAGAAGAAGAGTTTCCCCATTGTATAAAAATCAGAAAAAGTGCAATTAATGCAATGAGCCACAAGGGGGAGACACTGTACATGTACGCTTAAAATCTATTCAGTGTTGCAATCACTCAGATTGTCCACAGGGTGGCGCCATATCACCTTCACTAAGGAACAACAAGATGATATGAAGAGTTTCTCCTTGCATAGAGTTGTTTTATGTCTATTAATTCCAGCATCTCCGTTTTTGAAATATTTCGCAGAATAAAAGAAGGTGCTAGAATGCATTCCATGGGTTTTTTTCTCACTGGCGGTAAATATAGGCACAAAATGAAAAGTTGCAAACAGTTTTAGGTTTGATAAATCACACTGCGCCTGGAACACCCTCTTATTTGTGTGTTCTCCTCCCAATGTTTTGCATCTTCTGACAGAAATGCCCACATTGTATATTCATCAAGTTCAAAAACACTAAAAGGATTTCGCACACCATCGGCAGGTTTAACAGGCGCAGTTTTACCTGCGTGCCGTGAGTAAATCACCTGCTGCCTGTTTTTGCGGCCGCTGAGAGGTTTGCACCCATTTGAACAACCTCAAACCTTTGATAAATCTGTCCCTCTGCGTTTTTTGTCACTGGAAAACTACTGTTGGCTTTGCGGTCATCATTTCCCAGAATTTAAAAGATGTGCAACAATAAAGTGTCAACGCACTTTTTAAAGATGCAGATTAATTTTATTTTTCTAAAACTTCATGCATAAGGAGACGCCAGGATAAAGATATCAGGAGCCTCAAAACAGTGATTCATTCCTCATGCTTCACTCTTCATCGTGGGTTTTCTGAAATTAAAAAGAAAGAAAGGAATATGATTTATTCATGATGATTTAAAACACATTTTTTAAAGTCCTTCTTGTTTTATTTTAGTTTGAAATCGCTGACCTTTGACCCAACATCGCGACTCTTGGCACGAAGCTTGTTGACCTGAGACTCGGCGATGTCAGCTCTCTCTTCAGCTTCATCAAGCTCATGCTGAAGCTTGCGGAACTTGGTAAGATTATTGTTGGCTTGTTCCTCCTGTGTAACAATAACAACAAACTATTAGACCCTCCCATAAAATATGACTGAACAGGTTTGAGTACCCCTGGTCTTGAGGAGTAAGCTGCTCGGTGGGGTCTCCCATTGCAAATTGGTCTGAGGTGAGGGGTCAGGCTAAGAGCACTTCAAGAACCTTGATCTCATCTTAGGTTCCCAGCTGAGTGTGAAGCAGCTAGGACCAGAACCAGCTCCTGAAAATCTGTAGTCATGGTTCTCAACCGAAAAAAGGTGGATTCCTTTTAACAGGCTTTATTTTCTCAAAATTTAGTTAACCCAATTTATTATAATTAATATAATGTCTTAAGGCCCATTAGTGTTTTTGACCAAATTGCCCACTTCTGTCACAAAACATTGATATTTTAGTATGAAGCAAGTTTTTTTACTTACAGCCTCCTCTGCAGCTTTCTTGTAGGATTTGACCTTCAGCTGTAGCTTGTCCACCAGATCTTGTAGACGGGAGAGATTTTTACGATCTTCCTCAGTCTGACATTCACATAGAAATTTGGGATATAATTTTAAACACATGTTGTATATCATACCACATAAAGGTAACAAAGTAAAGACTTGAATAGAACTGAGTGTTTTAATATTGGAGGAGAAATGTTTGACACCATGAGAAATACTTTTCTTTATTTAGAGTTTCAAAAAAGATGAACAACGGGGTTTAATATGTGAAACCAAAATACCTTGGGGTAAAATTCCCATTAAAATCAGATATTTGTAAAAGTTGTTTTATATTATATACCAATCAAACTGTACACTGATGTTCAGCAGAAAAAATATATTACAAGATTTACATGGTCAGTCTGATCTGACATAATCCTTTAGAGAGAAAACTGGTAATAAAACACTTCATTTATCATCTTTCTTTATACGTTCCAACATTTTATGAATGAGTTTGAACTCACCTGATAGGTCAGTTCTTTGATGCGTCTCTCATACTTCCGTATACCTTTGATGGAATCGCTGGACCTTTTTTGTTCAGCCTCCACTTCATTTTCTAGTTCCTTAATCTGTGGAGCACCAACATATTGTGATTTTATTATCAACATTTAGTCAGTCTAAAGTGAAAAAAAATTAATATTCTATTGGTTTGAATGATGTATTTATTGTTTTCCTAAAACAATTCTAATTATTTGACATGACTGGCTTTATACTCACCCTGGCCTCGAGCTTCTGCACCTGCTTCTTGCCTCCCTTCATGGCGATCTGTTCAGCTTCATCCAGACGATGCTGCAGATCTTTGATGGTTTGCTCCATGTTCTTCTTCATACGCTCCAGGTGAGCGCTGGTGTCCTGCTCCTTCTTCAGCTCCTCTGCCATCATGGCAGCATCAGTGATGGCCTTCTTGGCTTTCTCTTCAGCATTTCTACATTCCTGCACTGCTTCCTCCACTTCAGTTTGAAGTTGAGATATATCCCCCTCCAGCTTCTTCTTCTGGTTTATCAGGCTGGTGTTCTGTTCACATATGAAGTGTAACGTTTAAAGATCTCCATTAAATCAGCAAGACTTTAAAAGAACTGGTGCAACTTGTGGTCTCACCTGAGAGTGCAGTAACTGCACCCTCTCACTAACATCCAGCAGCTCCTGCTCAGCAAGTTTACGGCTTCTC
This sequence comes from Pachypanchax playfairii, assembly GCA_006937955.1. NCBI lineage: Eukaryota > Metazoa > Chordata > Actinopteri > Cyprinodontiformes > Aplocheilidae > Pachypanchax > Pachypanchax playfairii. The sequence goes on along the minus strand of SSNP01000111.1, from coordinate 546,899 downwards.
TCAGTTTGTTCCAGAGCAGCTCTCAGTTCCTCCACTTCAGCCTGAAGCAGGTTGTTGCGTCTCTCAACGATGGCGATGTTCTCTTTGAGATCATCATTGGCTCGTATTGATTCATCAAGCTGAAGTTGAGCATCCTGAAGAGCAAGATGAGACAGAACATCACTAAGTATTGAACTCCATGATATGACTTTAGACTGAAGGACCTGCTTATTTTTATTCACTAAATACTAAAGTTTTGGAGACAGATTCATGACCATGGTCGGGCACACAACAGTTTATAAAAAAAAGAAAATAAAAGTCTCACTTACAAAAAAGGCTGTACTATTGAGTTTTTGTACCAGTTTGCTGTTATTTGAATATAATCTCTATTATCTGAGAATGACTAAATAAATGTTAACCCTAAGTGCAAACCTTGAGATGAGCATGAACAGCCTTGAGTTGTTTCTGGGCTTCAGCTGCCTGTCTGTTGGCTTGGCTGAGCTGGATCTCCATCTCATTGAGGTCTCCCTCCATCTTCTTTTTCAAACGAAGAGCTTCATTCCTGCTGCGAGTTTCTGCCTCAAGAGAACTCTGAAGAGTATCAACAACTCGCTGCTGGTTTCTTTTAGCTTGTTCCATTTCTTCATCCTTCTCAGCCAGCTTACGCTCAAAATCAGCTTTTATTTGGTTCAGCTCAAGCTGAACTCTGAGAATCTTCCCTTCCTCATGCTCCAGTGAAGACTTGAGAAAAAATTAATAAAATGTTATTGATCATAAGTTGCCTAAATATTATCAATTAAAACCCTGGACTTTGTGACATACCTCTGCTTCTTCCAGAGCTGTCTGTATCTCAGACTTCTCCTGTTCCAGCTGTTTTCTAATCTTCTCCAGCTCATGAATACTCTTTCCACCCTCACCAATTTGTTCAGTCAGGTCCGATATTTCCTCTGAAAGCCACAATGTGACAGTCTATAAATGTTACATGTTAAGTAACTTTTTCAAGTCACATTTTAAAGATTCATTGATAAACCTTGTAAGTTTTTGTTCTCCCTTTTCATGGTCTCCAGATGTTCAAGGGATTCTTCATAGGAGTTTTTCAGTTTGAAGAGTTCAGTGCTCAGAGACCTGGCTTCCTTTTGAGAACTCTCCAGCTCTGATTGAGACTCTTCATATTTCTGCTTCCACTCAGACAAGACCTGAAAGACAGCGTACACTGATTGAAGAGGATATATGGTGTTTATATGAGGTTAGTTAACACCAATGACTCTGAATTCAAACCTTATCAAAGTTCCTTTGCTTCTTGTCCAGAGCAGCAGCAGCAGCATTTGACCTCTCCACATCCACCATGAGATCTTCAATCTCATTCTGCAGTCTGTGTTTGGTCTTTTCCAGAGAGGAACATTTAGCATTCACAGCTTCAACAGCCTCCTCAGCCTCCTGCAGACGCTGAGCCAGCTTCTTTCTGCATTATGAAAGAATTTATTAAAGGTGGTATATGGAATATTTTCATTAAAAGCTATATTTTTAACAAAATAAGGCCTCCACGGGGTGTTTGGAGGGTTGTAGAATGAAAATACAACATTTCCTTTAAAAATTATATTTGAAGTAAAATATTATAAAATATTAATTTTGACAGACGCATTTTGTTTACATCTACCAGCCAATAGCTGGCAGAGCAGCGGGCACCATTTTGGGTTGCCTAATACCGTAAATACTCCAGCACAGTGAGGCTGGTACTGTGGAGTCTGCAGATCAAGCAGCTGGAAGCACCAGGGACATGTGATGATTATATACCTTATTTGCTTGCCATAGTGATTCCCATGTGACGAGTAAGTTCTGTGTGGAAACATTTTTCATTAGCTGCTAGCTAACACGTAGCTGCATGTTGCTGAAGTGGAGAAGCGCTTCGGGCCACGTTTTCGACTGGAAGACACACCACGGAGGATTTTATTGCTTTTTTAAAATTTTATTGGATAAGTGGTGCGTGCAGGATGGTGTGTGAGGAGGACAGAGGATCTTAAGAGGGACTGCAGGAAGTTTTGGAGCCGCGGGACAATTATGAACTCTTTGCCACGGACTGAATCGATGATTGAGCTACAAACAGGTAGGAGCTGCTTTTATCAGAGTCAGTGTGTGATCAGCGGGGCTGGAGAGCATGATTAGAGAACTGAACTCATGATATTTTATTGTCCTGCTCTGATCGGAGTTCAGAGTGGGTTTGGTGAGGAATATTGGTCGGCCTGAACATCGGAGCGCGTGTGGGGGGTTAACGAGCCTGGCATCCAGATGGCTGAAGGCTTTGTGCCGTGTTATTCTGTTCCAGGTTTCATATACCACCTTTAAAGGTTAGACACTTTTAACTCTATAATGCCATTTGTATAATATTTGATACATGAGTTTCTGAGACCTCTATCTTATCAAGCTGTTGTATATGATCTGACTCATGTTTTTTGCCCCATTGTGGATTATCATGCCACTACAGGCAGCTCGAGTTTAGTTTTGATCATTTCCAACATGGCTGCTCCCAGTAAATGATCCACTTACATTTTTTCGGGAAAATCATTGCTGATGTTGTGAGAAGTTACGGTAAGAATTATTGGAGATTTTAAGGTTTTAAGATGTTGGGATAAGGTCACAGGTCACGCTGCAGGAGTAAGTGAACTGAAACAGACCTGGCCTGAATCAACACTTTTGTGTTTATCTTGAAAACCAGTTGGTTTACAACATGTGATTGTTGTCCATCCAACTGTGTGTTTGTTTACTACACTCTGACTTCATTATCTGACCCACACTTGTTCCGGTCCCTTGCTCCATCCAGATGGGAGGTGTCTTTGTAAATAAAAAGGCAATGCAAAGGTGAACACATCAGAATCGTCTCAACAACTCAGTGGTGCGTTCTCCTTTGCAAAGCTCATTGAAACCATACCTCTGTGTCTGATTGATGGTCTTTTTTGATAGTTATTTAACTTAGGGGTATTAAAATATCCTGACAAGAATAAAATCAAATTTCTCTCTTTTGAAGGAATGCATTTTTATTAAGTAACTACTTTTTTATAATACAAGTAAACTGTAAAAAGGGCCAATGTATCAAATGCGATACAAAAAATATATCATAAACAACATGATATAGCTAAAAAATTTTGTGCATTTTGTCCTGAGGGTTCATAAACATCTTTGTTCCAAAAGATCCACATTTTCTGGCTACTTTTTGATGGATTGGGCCTTACAGGGATAAACTTAGCTAAGTTGCTGAAGTATAAATGTATTTTACTCACTTAGCTTCCTCCAGTTCCTCAGTCCTCTGGATGGCATCAGTTTCATACTTGGTTCTCCACTGAGCCACCTCAGAGTTGGCCTTGGACATGCCACGCTGCAGTTCAGCCTTGGCCTCCTGCTCCTCCTCATACTGCTCCCTGAGGAGATCACAGTCATGACGAGCAGACTGCACAGCATGGGCTAATGCGTTCTTGGCCTGGAAAGAGAAGGCGATTCAATCAACATGTGGCCTGTATTTAATAATAAAATATTAATAATATTTACTTTATTGATCCGTCTTGTGGAAATTTTGCACTTGTAGCCTGTATTTAATGTAGTCTGATAAATTGTTTATTACCTTAATTTCTTCCTCCAACTGTCTTTTAAGATCTTCAACTTGTTGGGTGTAGGATTGTTTTCCTCTGGTGAGCTGAGACACCAGGGAATCCTTTTCCTCCAGCAACCTTGTAAGTTCACCTTATAAAAACAGGAAGTTACTATGAAGGCTCCAAACTGCCACCATTAAAATACTCTGTTGGAATGAAGTTTACCATTTTCCGTTTGAAGCTTTGCTTTCTGCATGGTGAAGTCATTAATGGTTCGTTGTCCCTCGTCTGCTTTTGTTTTGTATTCACTCAACTGGTCCTCCAGAGACCTGCTCATTTTCTCCAAATTATTCTGGAAAAAAATACAAACATTTAGAATAATGACTCATACTCAACAACACTAATACAATGAAGGAAAGTGATGAACCTTAGCCTTGACTATCTGTTCCATATTGGAGACCACATCATCGAGCTCTAACTTGAGTTCACTCTTCTCCTTCTCCAGTTTCTGCTTGACTCTCTGCAGGTTGTCGATCTGCTCTCCCAGGTCAGCAACACTGTCAGCTTGTTTCTTCCTGAGTGTAGCAGTGGTGGCTTCATGCTGCAGAGTGGCCTCTTCAAGGTCTCTGCGGAGTTTCTGGAGCTCGGCCTCCCTCTTCTTGTTCATCTCGATCTGGGCAGCTGTGGCTCCACCAGCCTCCTCCAGCCTCTCACTGATCTCCTCCAGTTCTCTGGCCAGGTCTGCTCTCTGCTTCTCCACCTTGGCTCGAGCAGCTCGCTCAGCTTCCAGTTCTTCCTCCAGCTCTTCAATACGGGCCTTGAACAAAAGTTTACTTAGAATTTGATGGATCTCAAAAGTTTCATTTAAATTTTCAGTTTTTGTTTTTTAGTGTGACTTTTCACCTGAAGTTCCTTCAGTTTCTTCTGGAGTTGGGCACTCATCGCTTGTTCATCTTCTATCTTGCCATTAAGTTGACTCATTTCAAAATCTTTCCTATACATGACACAATGTATAAGATTTTACCTGCATGAAATCTATCTAGGGATGTAAAATGTGTAGTTTACTTACTTTTTCAGCCTCTCTTCCACTTGCTGCTTGTCATTTTCCAGGTCCATGATACTTTCTTGGGCCAACTTCAGGTCTCCTTCAAGTTTTCTCTTTGCTCTCTCCAGGTCCATACGTATTTTCTTCTCTTGTTCTAAGGACCCTTCAAGCTGCAGAAAGTTGTTCAACAACAAATGTCTTTAAGTAATATAAATGAGTCACAGTTTTGTTTACAGACCAAATTTTATAAAGTCCTACATCGTCCACTTGCTGCTCCAGCTTTGCTTTAGCTTTGGTCAGAGTGTTGACTTTGTCTTCTTCACTCTGCAGGTCATCCAGTGTTTGTTGATGAGCCTCCTGTAAGGCTTTCTTCTCCTTGGTCAGCTTAGCAATGATTTCATCCAAAGCAGCCATTTCCTCTGTCAGGTTTTTAACCTGTTAAAGAAGAAGGAAGGATTTCAAAGTCTCTAGACTTGGTTTGAAATGGTGACTCTTGTGTTCGTACATTTTACAAACCTTGTTTTCAGTGGCATGTTTCTCTTTTTCTACTTTTGCTAGCGTTAGCTCCAAGTCATCAATGTCCTTCTTTAACTCGGAGCATTCGTCCTCCAGCTTCCTCTTTTTTCCAGTCAGCTCAGCGTTCATTTCTTCTTCATCCTCCAGTCTTTCTGTCAGCTCTTTGATTTTTGCTTCCAGTTGAATCTTGCTCTTTATCAGCCCTTCACATCGTTCTTCAGCATCAGACAGGTTATCTTGCTCCTGCAGTTAAAAGCATCACCATGAGAGAAAATGTCATTACTGTATAGTAGATTATCATAATTTTAAGTAAAGCTGTAGAAACATACAGTTTGGACTTGGAGCTGCAGGTCGTTCTTCTCTTGGAGAAGAGAGACCATTTTCTCCTCGAGTTCCTTCCGACGAGCTTCTGATTTTGCGTAAGCTTCCTTCAGTTTGGTAAACTCCTCCTTCATGTTGGCCATCTCCTTCTCTGTCTCTGCTGATTTCAACAGAGGCTTGATTTTGAAGTACATCTTCATCCAGGGCCAATTCTTGACCCCCATGAAGGCACGGATGTTCCACTGGATAACAAGTAGTGCATCCCTGTTGTAACAGACATTTTGTTAAATTAAGTTGTTTTTTTTTTCTACACTCGGTGTGACTGACCACGTTCTTCTTAAATTTCAGAATTTACCTGCGTTCAACAATCTTTTGGAATTCAACTCTTGCCAGTAGACCTCGTGAGCGAGCTTGGATGCCAGTGATGATTAATGCTAATCTGTCATCTCTCATCTCTTCAAGCTGACCCAGTAGTCCAGCCTTGAAGAACACCTTTTTGCAGAAAGAGCAAAAGTTTAACTTGGAATGTTCTATTTAATGTGTAAAATGCACATTATTTTGATGATTGGTCCTACCTTGGTGTGTCCCAGTTTGTACTGGTTGTGATCTATATCCAAAGAACCCAACAATTTTTCTGCAGCCTTCTTGTTGTCTATGAACTGCCCCTCGGGGATGGCATTTGGGTTCAGGATACGGTATCTTTGACAGATGTACAAAAATATTTGTGAATTGTTTCTTTTTAATTAGTCCTTTCACAATATATCACAGACAAACCTCTGTTTGAAATCTCCATAGAGGATCCTGTTGGGGAAACCCTTTCTGCAGATCCTGATTCCTTCCAGCACACCGTTACAGCGCAGCTGGTGCATCACCAGAGGGTTCTCCATGGCCCCAGGAGTCTTGGTCTCATTGGGGATGAGGCAACGCACAAAGTGAGGGTGGGTGGACCTCAAGTTGGTCATCAGCTTGTTCAGGTTCTCCTGAGGATGAACCACAGGAAACATTTTAATGCTGCTGTCTATAATCATTCTTTTACACATGAATGTAGGAATCCCTACAATAAATAATGCATCATTAAAGATATGTAATAATCTTACCCTGTGTAGTGCAGACACAGTTTGGAAAGAAGAACCTTTCTTTTTGGTACCTTTGCCCTTTCCAGAATCCTGAGCTATACAGGTATAATCCAATGAGACATGTCAGAGATGGGGCATTGTCTTTTCAACACATTTAACATGTTTGTAAATGATATACGTGATGTTGTTGCAATAGCCAGTCACTGCTTTTGTTTTTTGTGTATTTACTGAGTTGATATTCACATACCTGAATCAGCTCCTGCATAGCCAGCAAAAAGGATAGACAAAAGCTTGACTGTGGACTTCTGGAAAAGTCCGACAACAGTCTCATTCAGAGGATCCTTGTTCTTCACCAGCCAGTTGTTGATGTTATAATCAACAGTTCCAGCGTAGTGAACCAGGGAGAAATGGGCCTCTGGTTTTCCTTTGACAATTCTTGGTTTCTGGAAGTTATTGGATTTCCCCAGGTGGTTGTCATAAAGTTTAGCTTTAAAGGTGGTATCATCGGCTTTAGGAAACATGCACTCCTCTTCAAGGATGGACATGATACCCATGGGCTGAGAAGGAGAAATATATCTATAAATAACCAAATTTCTATCTGTTTTATCCACAGATTAATAGTCCAGATTCCCACCTTCTCAATCAGGTCTATACAGGCCTGCAGATCCATACCAAAGTCAATGAAAATCCATTCAATTCCTTCCTTCTTGTACTCTTCCTGCTCCAGCACAAACATGTGGTGGTTGAAAAACTGTTGCAGTTTTTCATTAGTGAAGTTGATGCACAGCTGCTCAAACGTGTTGAACTGGAGGGAGATAAGTGTGTCGTTAATTGAATACTGACATCATACCTGTCTGAAATATTTTTAATAGGTTGTTTTTGCAGCTAGTTTAAAGTTTTGAAAGTCTAAATAGATGATGATACTCACATCAAAGATCTCAAACCCAGCGATGTCGAGCACACCGATGAAGTACTGACGGGGCTGTTTGGTATCCAAGGACTGATTGATTCTCATGACCATCCACAGAAACATCTTCTCATACACTGCTTTAGACAGTGCACCAATAGCATAGTACACCTGAAAGAAATGATTAGTATCACTGTTAGAACTAAACTTTATATTGTAGTGAACTACCCTCACATGGTTGTCAGCATATCTTCACCTGAGCAACATTCTGTCCCTTGGTGACCCACTCGTTTCCCACTTTGACTCTCGGATGACAGAGACCTTTGATGAGGTCAGCAGAGTTCAGGCCCATCAGATAAGCGACTTTGTCAGCATCTTATAAAATAATAAAAATACTTTATTACTTACATGGACATGAGGATACAGATGCACTTAAGAAGTGTCAGGCATGTTGAGTTGTGCAACAAAGTCAAAGAACAAAACAAGTTTTAGCTTCTGAAGTGCATTTTCACCCATATTTTATTAATCAGTTTCAATTAAAACAATTAATCATTACATTTTTATTCAAATATAATTTTTAGAATACATATTAGTTAGTTAATTAAGTAACTTTTAGTTGTGATTAAAAATGCACTTTTGAATTGAACTAAAACTTCATGTAGTTTTACAAATATCAAATTCAGTAATGACGTTCTACGTTTATCTGAAATGTAAAGATGACACAGACACAGATATCCTTTAACATTTTAACACTCATTTACTTGCTTTCAGTATGTTTTAGTATCTCTTTAGCAAAAACAATTTGAACGTCCCAAAAATCTTCAATCAATAATAAATAAAAAGTTTGGTTGTGTAATATTATCAATATAGAACCTGTAAATCAGTCTGTGACATCAATTTTGATGTTTTATCTGTTATTGTTTAATATTAGACACTTTGGTTTGTCTGAAGCTTGATGAAAATGTATCAGGAGTTTAATAATTTACCTGTATCAGCAGTAATAAACAACATTAATCAGAGAAACAATATCTACAACCTGCAACACCAACAAAATCATCTTCTCTCACCTTCAGTTCCGTCTGCCTCTGCCTGCTCTTCTCGCTGTTTCTGCTTGAACTTCATGTTGCCGAAATGCATGATGGCACCAGTCATTTTGTAAATGCTGTTCTTCTCCTCTTGAGTGAAACCCAGTACATCAAAGGCATCCTAAAAGATGGTAATTCATTCCAATCCGCTGATCATTTTTTCCGTTTTATGGTTAAAACATTTTTTTTTTAAGATTTAACTCACATCAGTTGCCATCAACTCTTCAGAGTCATTGATGGAAGCTACAGTCGTCTCTCCTTGGGAGATGAAGGCGTAGTCATAAGGGTTGTTGGTGATGAGCAGCATTTCTACAAGTAGAATAAATTTATCAGAAAATGTATGAAGTTGTTCAGCAAAAACAAACTATTTGCAACATCATTTTATGAGGTCTTACCCAGAAGTTCAGGCTTTGCCTGAGACAAAATCTGGTAGAAAATATGATAATCTCTCTCAGCTTTCAGCTGGTAGGTCACACGGGACTTTTCTAGAAGATCTGTCTCGGTTATAAAACATGATATATTTGTATATATTTTGTAGTTATAGCCCATTCTTTCAAGTTTTGCAAATGTTTTAAGGCCTATTCATGACATACATGTTCATACTCAGGCTGACAGTATGTTTCAGTTGAAGGAAATATCACGTTCCTTCATCTGTTTATATTAGCCATGTAATTAAGAAAATCCCTACCAGCATGCACTATGAATGTTGCTCGGAGGTTTAAGTTTTACTTACAAGTCTCAATGTCAGCAGAAGCCAGCTTTCCTCTGTTGTCAAAGTGGATTCTGATGAATTTACCCTAAAGTAAAGGTGAGTTATTGTTTTCTGATCTGGAACAAAAACTCTTAATGGTTTATTGTTGTTCCAAAGAACTTTAGTGCAGCATCATAATCACTTACAAATCTGGAGGAGTTGTCATTCCTGATGGTCTTGGCATTACCAAAGGCCTCCAGGGCGGGGTTAGCCTGAATGATTTGATCTTCCAGGGTTCCCTAAAGTTACAATGTCAGTCTTACTTTCAATTTTAAAGACGCTTGAAGAAAAAAAAGCTGTTTTATACGTATTGTTATGACTTTTGTTTTGTGATATTAAAAAGAAAGGTCGAACAAACCTTCTTCTCAGCGGCGCTGTCTTTCTTCCCAGAACTGGGGACGGCAGCGATGCTGGCAAAGTACTGAATGACACGTTTGGTGTTGACAGTCTTTCCAGCTCCAGATTCTCCACTAAGTCCCAGAAACACAAAAAGGATCAAAGTCACATCACTCCTAGTTACTGAAACAAATCTTTACATCATGTGTAACTTACGTGATGAGGATTGACTGATTTTCTCTGTCTGTCAACAAGATAAGTGAAGAAATAAGTATCATGGTAAAGTTTTAAAGCTAAAAACACAAGGTGATCATTTATATACCTGCCAGCATGTACTGATAGGCATTATCAGAGATGGAGAAGATGTGAGGAGGAGCTTCACTCCTCTTCTTTCCTCTGTAGGCAACAACCACCTCTTGGTTGTAGACTGGAAGCCATTTGTATGGATTGACAGTCACACAGAACAACCCAGAGTAGGTCTGGCATGTGCAGAGAGAAACAACAAGTCAGATTTTCAGATTCCAAAATATTTAATCAGTGAGGACAGATAAACTTGTACTTTAACTTACATAGATCATCCATGCTGCGTAACGCTCTTTGAGGTTAAACAGCACAGCTGGCTCATGGAGGAAGGTGAACATCGCCATGTCTTCAATTTTATCAAACTTTGGTGGATTCTGAGGGTGTACATCACACTCCTTCACAGTCACGGTCTGGAAAAGAAGTGACACACCTCACAAAAAAGTCAAGACTAGTTTTCAGTCAATGTCAAACAGAGCTGATGTTCTACCTTTCCAAATTCAGTATTGACGGTGACGCTGTCACCATCACGACTGGTGACGGATGCTTTGACGTACTCCACTTCAGGATCAGGAACAAAACACTCTTTCTTCATGTCAAATGGACGAGTCTGAGCCTCCAGACGCTCCTTGTCTGATTTCCTCAGATAAGAAGCAGCAGCCCCAAACTCTGCCATGGCGGCATCACCCATGTTTCAATCCTTTGGAAAAAGAAACATAATTGGTTTTTTGTGTGACTTTATTTCATGCAAGAGGTGCTGGATAAAAAATCTTTAAAAAGATACATTAAAAAATTGAGTTTTGCTTCTAAAGATGTTACATTTAAAAACAATATGTCTAAGACGGCATACAATACGATGCAAAAGTTTTAGGCAGTGGAAAAAAAATCTAATTGAAATCAATATTAGGTGTGAGCAGCAGCATCAATTCTTCATGTGGAGCCAGTTTGTAAAGAAACTCAGTCACAACTTGGAGACACGTGTACAAATCTTCTGTCCCTTCATATTCTCACAATATAATCAATGCTGTTGAGTTCAGCTCTGCATGAAGGAGAAATCTCCATGATTGTTTCACTCTACAGATATTTAGTTCACTAACAGCCTCCTGCTAAAGCAAAACTACAGCAATATTTACATGTTTGTCTCATCAGAACAGCTGGAGCTCAGAAAATCTCTGACTTTGTGCAACCAGCACCGTTTAAAGGAAACTGATGTTCACAGCACATACATGTATTGATGTGATTCACATGGATTAAATGGATTAAAATAAACAATTGCAGTTTATACTTCTGAAATCATCTTATTATGCAGGATTTTGTCATACCTGACTAAAACCTTTGCACAGTACATTATATCAATTTTTTATGTTTACTAATACAATAAATGAACTGTTTTCTGTTAAATATTTGGTATTTTACCTGAATTGTTTTCAATCCAAATGAGTCTTTCTGCTGTTTATAATAAAAAACAAAACAGAGAACAGATTAAATTCGTGGGATTATTAAGCACTAAGTTTATTATATATAGAGCAGGTGACTATTCTTTACAAAATCTACAATAATATTAGTTTTATTAGAAAGATGCCAGTAGCCAATCTCATCAGACATCATTTCCCTCCTGAATGTGTTTTTCCTACCTTTTACTGTCAACCTTGCCAAGTGAAGTGACAGATCCAGTGGCTGACACCAGGCTCTCTCCCCATTAATAAAGGTTGTAAGTCACCCAAATATGGATATGAATATCAGAGAAATGGCATCCAGTTTAGCCGTCACAAAAAGCATTCTCCAAATTGGGTTGAGCCCAGTGCTGCTATTTGTTGCTCCCACCTTGAACAAAAGACTGATACGCCAGTCTGGACATGACAAAGAGAGGACAAGGCAGGAGGTGGGGATACAGGGTCAGACTGCAATCTGTCTAATCCTTCTCATCTCTCTAGGTTTTCATATCAAACTGTTTTATTTGAACAAAAAAAGACCAATTAGTTGGATGTATAAAGAAATATCTATTTTTAAAGTTTTTTTAAAAAGTGTATGTTTGGTGATGTAATGATGGAGCTCAGCTGATAAAACTTTTAAGGGTTTCAAATAAGTAGAAACACTTTTTTTCATTTGTAACTAAAACTTTAAATCGAGCATCATCATCACAAGATGTCACTTCTTTGTAAGAAACTAAACACTTCTATACAAAAACTGAATAAAGTAGACCCGTACATCTTATGGGTTCAACAAAAGTCTGTCCAGTGATATAAAATACAATCGAGAGGAAGAATAAAGAGCTGCAGCTGTTGCTTGCAGAAAGACAAGACGAGGCCAAGGTCACAGTTGTGAGATCTTTTATTATCACTCACCACTGCTCACAGTTAGGACAATTGCCTTCATCCAGCTATGGTCACTTGGCATAGTTTCCTTTTCTTTAACAACAATAGAGATGTTTAAAGACAATGCCGTCCAGCTCAGGTTCACCGTGCAGTATAAGGTACTTAACATGGAACTCTACTGAATATAACTGGCGGATGCTTTTTCATCAGAATAATAATTAAGGTTTATTTAAAAGCACACATTACTTTTCCAGTAAATCTTGACACTGAGACAGTTTTAAAACGTTCAACTCTATATTTTATTCTAAGAGACAAAAGACAGTCTAAGTGAAAGGATGAATAGATGTTTACACATATAGATGTTTTAGCATCATCAGTCAGAAACCCACAGCAGAAATGATATATTCATCTTTTCTTATACAGGATGTGTTAAAGTATTTTTGAGGTTTTTTTTCGAAAAGAACTCTTCTGTTTAATATGGTCTCTACATATAAAATGGTTTATCAAAGACTTTTTGAACAGCTAAACTTTTAAATGACTACTTCTGAATGAAAAGAAGATCCAGGATGATGATGATGATGATGATGATGATGATGATGATGATGATGATGATGATGATGATGATGATGATGATGATGATGATGATGATGATGATGATGATGATGATGATGAAGATGGCAGAATATTTTCTGTAGGTACTAGAAAGTAGACTCAAAATATGTAAAGTTGATTAATGTGTCTGAAATTAGTTTCAGATAATTTTGGATTGGTGATATTCTGAAAATACGTCTTTATACATATAAAAGATGAAATTTGATTCTGCTGTAATGCTTAACCCAGAAAGTATAGTTCATATTATTAGATTTGTGTCTGGGAGTGTGTGTTTGTTTGTGTTGGATGTATTGCTTCTCTTTGAGTATATAAATACAAATTAATGTAAAGAATTCACTTTTGAAGACCCTGAAATCTACAAAACAAGATGATGTGGCCTTTACTCCAGACTGCTATCCAACAGTATCATACTGCAACTGCCCTTTGTCTGCTCTTATTGACACGACATTGTTTTCTTCTCTTTATTCTTGAGCACAAAGATAACTTGTGAAATTCCTGCTGGCTGCCTTTGAGGGCTTGGTGGTTCAGAGGATAGCTTGGGGACAGCTTGTGACGCAAGTTGTCAGGGCAGTTTTTTTTTATTTTTTTATTTGTTTGACCAGCAGCAACAGGTGATAAACCTATGAGACACCAAAGGTATACCACAATATATGTTCAGTATATGGTTGTATGGTGGAAGATTAAGTTTAACAGTATATCAAGTCAGTCTGTATTTGCTATATCTGGGAAATTGGACTGTAGCATTCAATGAAAGCATGCGGGAATCATTAAGAACACAGGAAATCAGCTTGAAATCGCTGGTAATTAATTAGAAATGTAACATTGATAATTTTCTTGATCTGGTACAGAATTTAAACAAAGTTATGTTGATTTACATCTCAAATTTCTGTTAAAACCTCAACTCTCACCATTTGCATCATATCTTCTCCCATGAGCCCCTGACCCAGCTTTCCTTTGAACTTGAATTTTCACCTCCTTTACTTACCCCTCAGTCTATTCCAGGCTCCTGCTGAGAGCACTTGTCCATCCTTTGAAGGTCTCATTCTCAGCTGTCTGCAGTCTTTGTATCTTTGACTTTTACAACCACATGGTCACCCAAAGGAAGGTGTGAGGCACCTTGTCCCACTTAAGCTGAGAAATTGGAGCCATCAGTGCTATTGATAGTATTTGTTATTGGTTGATGTAAAAGGTCACTTCTTAGAGGGGTTGATGATTCTCACCCTTGTCTTTGTCTCATTCATTCAGACTGTGGACCACCGAGTCAACTCAACCAGAATACAGCTTGTTCTCTCAGGAAGGGACCAGGACATCATGAAAAAGTATAAAAGGTACAACTTTTATATATATATATTTTTATAAATTGCAAAACAAACATAATTTAGAAATATACATCTTTAATTGAAGAACTGAATTATAAATTACTTGAATTGATCAGGATTTTCTTGGTGGTCGCCATTAAAAATCAGAAGTCCAGATTAGCTGCCATCAGATCTGCTTCCACTCTGAACCACGTCAGCCTTTTCTTGTCTGGCTATAAAGATGCTTATTGCAAAAGCAAAGACTTCATCAAGTGTTGTTAAGGTTAGTGGTTTTAACATATTTCAAGTTGATACTGATATATTTTTGTCTCTAGTCTCATTAAACTGAAGTTAGTTGCTTTATTCTTGAAAAGAAGAATTAAAAGTGTTTAGTCTTGTTCAGACCTGGAATTCTTTAAATGTTTTAAATGGATTTGTTTTTATAAAAAATATGATGTACTTCAAAGAAAAATAGAAAAAAACTATAATTACCACCAAAAACTAAAAAGATTTTTATGTTTTGGGTTTTGTCTCACAATTTGAAAACATGCTTATGTGGTTAACTGAGTATTTAGGAGTGTGTGCTTGTGCACAATTACTTGTTTAATTTGTGGCCCTGTGATGGACTGGGGACATGTCCAAGGTGTACCCCACCTCTCACTAGGATAGGACCAGACCACCCCAACTCCGACCCATTCAGCCCTGAGCAAGAAACAATGGAAAACTAGATGGAGGTATAGTTGTAGTAAAAGGGATTTTCAAGCTTTTGTTCATAACAAGTATCAAGTTATTTCATCTAATTATTTAACTTCTCAGTGGCTGTTGTGACAGATGCTGAAGGTGATCAACTTTTCAATCTTAAGAAACAGATTTTTGTAGTTTTAGTAAATGAATTATGAAGCTTAAGTTGCATTTAAAACTAAAACCATCAGGGAGACAGTGTTCATTTAGTTTTCAACCCAAGAGGATCCAGATCAGTCCCCAGAACAGAACCAGCCTTTTTTTTATTCATTTTTCAGCCTCTTTATGTCATTTGCTGTGATGCTCCGCCCCCAACAGGTGACTGCAGGTGTGATCACACTCTCCACAACAAACTTATAAAATATCTTCAACATTTCAAAGGACCTGAGCTCTGTACCTTCTTATAAACAGCACCACTGTTGCATCTCCAGTTCAGTCTGGTGGGGATAATGTTGTCCAAACAGAAGTCTAAATAGTCATTTAAACACTCAGTCGTAGTGTTGTCCTCTACATGTGGCGCACAGAGTGCGTCCCAGTCTGTAGTCTCAAATCATCCTTAAAAAGTTGCTTCAGCTTCATGTGGAAAAACTCCTCAGAGTTCTTTTAATCACCTCTGGACAATGAGTTTATACACAGAGCAGCGAGAGACCAGATCATGATCAGCCTTGCCTGGTCTTGCATCCCTGATATTTGCATAGAACAAACCCAGTCTTTTATTTTCTCTAATGGAGCAGTTGAAAAACTGTTGACATTTTGAAAGTGTAGAAGAGAGAAATGCACAGTTGAGCCAAAAACATCACATGCAGAGTCGCATTAGTTAATAGTGGAATGAAACCTGCTAATAAAACAACACTGATGAGCTTCCTCTGTACATAATATGGGTGAAAACTAGCAGCTAAGAGTTCAACATCTGGGTTGTAGAGACGGCATGTCCATTTTTAGTTAGTAAGGACAGTCAACCTCTTTTTCTTTTTGCATTGCTCAACTCGTTGCTTGTATTGTTTGAAAGCCAGTCAGAGACACTGGAGTCTGGGATCTGCTCCTTTAGCCACGTCTCAGTGAAACATTCCTGATACTCTGACTGGGTCTTCAACAGTGTCAGGATATTTTAATACCCCTAAGTTAAATAACTATCAAAAAGACCATCAGTCAGACACAGAGGTATGGTTTCAATTAGCTTTGCAAAGGAGAATGCCCAACCAAGGTGTTGAAACAATTCTGATGTGTTCACGTTTGCATTGCCTTTTTATTCACAAAGACACCTCCCATCTGGATGGAGCAATGGAGGGGAACAAGTGTGGGTCAGATAATGAAGTCAGAGTGTAGTAAACAAACACATAATTGGATGGACAACAGTCACAGGTCATAAACCCCCTGGTTTCCAAGATAAACACAAAAATGTTGATTCAGGCCAGGTCACTTTCAGTTCACTTACTCCTGCAGCATGACCTGTGACCTTTTATCAACATCGTAAAACCTTAAAATCTCCAACAAACAGAGTTTCAAGTTCATCAATCTTATTAACAAGAGATCTCATGTTCATCAGTATGACTGATAGAAAGGATGGTTTAGACTGCCTCTTTCTCTCTCTTCACTTTGCTCCAGCTCTACATCCACATCTTCTATTTCTTAACTCATCAGGGGTTTGGGTATCTCAATATTTGAGGCTTAAAATCGTCTATTAGCTGCTCTTTCTTGTGAACAAGTGTCTCATTCATATGGTAATACATCATAACAGGTGGCAAAAAAGTGACAAATTAAACTGTAATCACTATTCTATAAGTAATATTTTCTGACCTGAAGTAAAATATATTATTCAAATATTTAGATATCTTATGTTCTAAAATTGTTCTGATGTGACATATATTTATAGAAGTTTATTTCTATTCTCTTTAATTAAGTTATTTGCAATTTTGATTCAATACAACAGCAAAAAAAGTCTGAAGCAGTTTCAGATGCACATTAATTTTAATCTATCAAACAAAATAACATGCTTAGGGAGGCACCATCACAAAAGCAACAGGTGTCTCAGACATATTTTTGGAAGAGGATAAAGACACTTCACTCCTCATCAAGTCCTTTCTGAAAGAAGAAGAAGAAAACAGAAGAAATTTTAGCTGTGGTTTTAATTACAGAGAAACAACCATGAATTATTTGAAATGTTCCTGTAAGTACTGGATCTCAGGTAACTAGTTTTATAGTAATGTTTTAACTATGTTCATATTCTGAACTGGTAGTTCCTAAAGTAGAGGTCGTGGCCCAGCTGTAGTATGAGGGAGACACCAAGTGGGGGAGTCACAGATGACAAAATTCATAACACAGTCATAATTATCATACAAGTATTAATTTATTAAATAAAAATGTGTTTCAAAAAGAAAAACAAAGTTGTTGGAGGTTGTTTGAATTGCTTTATATCAGCATTAGCTGTGTGCTTTCAGTTTTCTGCCAGTTATTTAGTGGATTAGAAGCTGAATGCCTTTTTTACACTTTCACATTGCTGATGTGTGTATTTACACACCTTGGAGCTGATATCACGACTCTTGGCACGAAGCTTGTTGACCTGAGACTCGGCGATGTCAGCTCTCTCTTCAGCTTCGTCCAGCTCATGCTGCAACTTACGGAACTTGGTAAGATTATTGTTGGCTTGTTCTTCCTGAAGAATGAACACACAATGTACAGTATATTACAGAGGTGACCATACAGTCCTGTACAGTCCTGTACCTGATCATTACAGCATATTGAGTTGTATCTATCTAAATGAGGAAACTGGATAAGTGATGCTGGATCACAGGCTTAAAAAGAAACAACCTCCAGAAGAACATCTATAAATGATGTCATCTGGGAAAATAATCTGTTAAAGTTTTAACACCGGATCTGAGATGGTCATCATCCTTCAGCTCTTCAGCTTTTGGCAATGAGCTCTCTTATTGGTGTTAAAAGGTCAAACTTTGTATTTTTTTAATGATTTATATCCTTGTAACAAGCTGTTAGTGACAAAAACTAACTAGAGATTCAATTTAAAATAAATTCTTTGTCAATTTGTTTGTTATATGTTGACACAACACTTGTTTATTCCTTGAATTTAGGAACTTTTTGTATCTGATCTATAGGAAAATGGTCAGTAAAAAGCAGCTAACGTCTAAAGAAAAACTTATCTGTTTTAGAGTCCAAAGAAAAGAGTGACTCAGTGACTGACTCAACACTAAAGGATGTTTTAGAATCAGATACACTTACAGCCTCCTCAGCAGATTTCTTATAGGATTTAACTTTGAGCTGCAACTTGTCCACTAAATCTTGGAGACGAGCGAGATTTTTACGATCTTCTTCAGTCTAAATTAGAGGAAACAAGTAGAAAGACAAAATGCAAACATGGTTTGACTTTATGCTTATATTTTCAAAACATCTAAAGGTCGTGGTCTAAATTAATTACCTGATATGTAAGCTCCTTGATACGTCTTTCATACTTTTTCACTCCTTTTATTGCATCACTGGCCTTTCTCTGTTCACCCTCCACCTCATTTTCAAGCTCTCTGACCTGCAGGAGGCCACAAGAAAAGTTACTGAGCATCCTGCTTATTTACATTGAACAGATGTTTTTTTTTCTTCTTCCTTTTTGTTGGTGAACTTTTTGTAAACTCACCCTGGCCTCGAGCTTCTGCACCTGCTTCTTGCCTCCCTTCATGGCGATCTGTTCAGCTTCATCCAGACGATGCTGCAGATCTTTGATGGTTTGCTCCATGTTCTTCTTCATACGCTCCAGGTGAGCGCTGGTGTCCTGCTCCTTCTTCAGCTCCTCTGCCATCATGGCAGCATCAGTGATGGCCTTCTTGGCTTTCTCTTCAGCATTTCTACATTCCTGCACTGCTTCCTCCACTTCAGTTTGAAGTTGGACTGAATCAGCCTCCAGCTTCTTCTTCTGGTTGATCAGGCTGGTGTTCTGCAGGGGGGGGGTTAGATGTGATATATGAGAGTATAAGAACATGTCATTTGCTACTTATTAAAAGTATTATAGGCTTTAAGATATTGTCTCACCTGAGAGTGCAGTAACTGCACCCTCTCACTAACATCCAGCAGCTCCTGCTCAGCAAGTTTACGGCTTCTCTCAGTTTGTTCCAGAGCAGCTCTCAGTTCCTCCAGCTCAGCCTGAAGCAAGTTGTTGCGTCTCTCAACGATGGCGATGTTCTCTCTAAGATCATCATTGGCTCTCACAGAGTCATCAAGTTGAAGTTGAGCATCCTTAAACATGAACCAAATTATTTATTTGTCTTGTACCTGCATTTTTTATGGAAATACCCCAACTATCCTTTTCATTTCATTCTAACCTTGAGATGAGCATGAACAGACTTGAGTTGTTTCTGGGCCTCAGCTGCCTGTCTGTTGGCTTGGCTGAGCTGGATCTCCATCTCATTGAGGTCTCCCTCCATCTTCTTTTTCAAACGAAGAGCTTCATTCCTGCTGCGAGTTTCTGCCTCAAGAGAACTCTGAAGAGTATCAACAACACGCTGCTGGTTTCTTTTAGCTTGTTCCATTTCTTCATCCTTCTCAGCCAGCTTACGCTCAAAATCAGCTTTTATTTGGTTCAGCTCAAGCTGAACTCTGAGAATCTTCCCTTCCTCATGCTCCAGTGAAGACTTGAGAAAAAATTAATAAAATGTTATTGATCATAAGTTGCCTAAATATTATCAATTAAAACCCTGGACTTTGTGACATACCTCTGCTTCTTCCAGAGCTGTCTGTATCTCAGACTTCTCCTGTTCCAGCTGTTTTCTAATCTTCTCCAGCTCATGAATACTCTTTCCACCCTCACCAATTTGTTCAGTCAGGTCCGATATTTCCTCTGAAAGCCACAATGTGACAGTCTATAAATGTTACATGTTAAGTAACTTTTTCAAGTCACATTTTAAAGATTAATTGATAAACCTTGTAAGTTTTTGTTCTCCCTCTTCATGGTCTCCAGATGTTCAAGAGATTCTTCATAGGAGTTTTTCAGTTTGAAGAGTTCAGTGCTCAGAGACCTGGCTTCCTTTTGAGAACTCTCCAGCTCTGATTGAGACTCTTCATATTTCTGCTTCCACTCAGACAAGACCTGAAAGACAGCGTACACTGATTGAAGAGGATATATGGTGTTTATATGAGGTTAGTTAACATCAATGACTCTGAATTCAAACCTTATCAAAGTTCCTTTGCTTCTTGTCCAGAGCAGCAGCAGCAGCATTTGACCTCTCCACATCCACCATGAGATCTTCAATCTCATTCTGCAGTCTGTGTTTGGTCTTTTCCAGAGAGGAACATTTAGCATTCACAGCTTCAACAGCCTCCTCAGCCTCCTGCAGACGCTGAGCCAGCTTCTTTCTGCATTATGAAAGAGTTTATTAAAAGGTTAGATGCTTTTAAACTTAGCTAAGTTGCTGAAGTATAAATATATTTTACTCACTTAGCTTCCTCCAGTTCCTCAGTCCTCTGGATGGCATCAGTTTCATACTTGGTTCTCCACTGAGCCACCTCAGAGTTGGCCTTGGACATGCCACGCTGCAGTTCAGCCTTGGCCTCCTGCTCCTCCTCATACTGCTCCCTGAGGAGATCACAGTCATGACGAGCAGACTGCAAAGCATGGGCTAATGCGTTCTTGGCCTGAAAATAAAGCAATTCAATCAACATGTGGCCTGTATTTAATAATAAAATATTAATAATATTTACTACATTGATCCCTCTCAGGGAAATTCCGGCACTGCATTTAAAGGTGGACTATGCAACACAAACACTAAAACAACATCCAGTGCACGGATGCAGCAGCCACAACAACAGAACAAGGCTTCCAGCTGTTGGGGCACCAGGATTGCACCCGTGTGTGCTTCCGTGTGTGCCCCCAATTCTCTCTGGTCACTCCTCCCATGATAAGGACAAAAATCCCCAGGACTCCGAAGCAGCTGCTTGACCCACCGACTCCACCCCCCTCCACAGTACCAGCCTCGCTATTACTGACTATTTACCGTATTAGGCAACCTGCAATGGTGCCCGCTACTCTGCCAGCTATTGGCTAGTAGAGGTAAATAAAATGCCAACATCATGCCCCTCAGAATAAATATTTATTATTTTTTAATGGGGCCTGGGGAGCAGTTGCAGGGTTCAGTATCTTGCCCAAGGATACTTTGATACATAGCCTGATGTCATCAGAGATCGAACCCTGGTCCTCCCCACTAGGCTACAGCCACCTGCAGTAGTATGTACAGTATAATCTGAATTAGTCAACACTGTAGCCTGATAAATTGTTTATTACCTTAATTTCTTCCTCCAACTGTCTTTTAAGATCTTCAACTTGTTGGGTGTAGGATTGTTTTCCTCTAGTGAGCTGAGACACCAGGGAATCCTTTTCCTCCAGCAACCTTGTAAGTTCACCTTATAAAAACAGGAAGTTACTATGAAGGCTCCAAACTGCCACCATTAAAATACTCTGTTGGAATGAAGTTTACCATTTTCCGTTTGAAGCTTTGCTTTCTGCATGGTGAAGTCATTAATGGTTCGTTGTCCCTCGTCTGCTTTTGTTTTGTATTCATTCAACTGGTCCTCCAGAGACCTGCTCATTTTCTCCAAATTATTCTGGAAAAAAATACAAACATTTAGAATAATGACTCATACTCAACAACACTAATACAATGAAGGAAAGTGATGAACCTTAGCCTTGACTATCTGTTCCATATTGGAGACCACATCATCGAGCTCTAACTTGAGTTCACTCTTCTCCTTCTCCAGTTTCTGCTTGACTCTCTGCAGGTTGTCGATCTGCTCTCCCAGGTCAGCAACACTGTCAGCTTGTTTCTTCCTGAGTGTAGCAGTGGTGGCTTCATGCTGCAGAGTGGCCTCTTCAAGGTCTCTGCGGAGTTTCTGGAACTCGGCCTCCCTCTTCTTGTTCATCTCGATCTGGGCAGCTGTGGCTCCACCAGCCTCC
>SSNP01000111.1:383105-525080 GCA_006937955.1 Pachypanchax playfairii | reverse complement strand
AAGCTGTTAGTGACAAAAACTAACTAGAGATTCAATTTAAAATAAATTCTTTGTCAATTTGTTTGTTATATGTTGACACAACACTTGTTTATTCCTTGAATTTAGGAACTTTTTGTATCTGATCTATAGGAAAATGGTCAGTAAAAAGCAGCTAACGTCTAAAGAAAAACTTATCTGTTTTAGAGTCCAAAGAAAAGAGTGACTCAGTGACTGACTCAACACTAAAGGATGTTTTAGAATCAGATACACTTACAGCCTCCTCAGCAGATTTCTTATAGGATTTAACTTTGAGCTGCAACTTGTCCACTAAATCTTGGAGACGAGCGAGATTTTTACGATCTTCTTCAGTCTAAATTAGAGGAAACAAGTAGAAAGACAAAATGCAAACATGGTTTGACTTTATGCTTATATTTTCAAAACATCTAAAGGTCGTGGTCTAAATTAATTACCTGATATGTAAGCTCCTTGATACGTCTTTCATACTTTTTCACTCCTTTTATTGCATCACTGGCCTTTCTCTGTTCACCCTCCACCTCATTTTCAAGCTCTCTGACCTGCAGGAGGCCACAAGAAAAGTTACTGAGCATCCTGCTTATTTACATTGAACAGATGTTTTTTTTTCTTCTTCCTTTTTGTTGGTGAACTTTTTGTAAACTCACCCTGGCCTCGAGCTTCTGCACCTGCTTCTTGCCTCCCTTCATGGCGATCTGTTCAGCTTCATCCAGACGATGCTGCAGATCTTTGATGGTTTGCTCCATGTTCTTCTTCATACGCTCCAGGTGAGCGCTGGTGTCCTGCTCCTTCTTCAGCTCCTCTGCCATCATGGCAGCATCAGTGATGGCCTTCTTGGCTTTCTCTTCAGCATTTCTACATTCCTGCACTGCTTCCTCCACTTCAGTTTGAAGTTGGACTGAATCAGCCTCCAGCTTCTTCTTCTGGTTGATCAGGCTGGTGTTCTGCAGGGGGGGGGTTAGATGTGATATATGAGAGTATAAGAACATGTCATTTGCTACTTATTAAAAGTATTATAGGCTTTAAGATATTGTCTCACCTGAGAGTGCAGTAACTGCACCCTCTCACTAACATCCAGCAGCTCCTGCTCAGCAAGTTTACGGCTTCTCTCAGTTTGTTCCAGAGCAGCTCTCAGTTCCTCCAGCTCAGCCTGAAGCAAGTTGTTGCGTCTCTCAACGATGGCGATGTTCTCTCTAAGATCATCATTGGCTCTCACAGAGTCATCAAGTTGAAGTTGAGCATCCTTAAACATGAACCAAATTATTTATTTGTCTTGTACCTGCATTTTTTATGGAAATACCCCAACTATCCTTTTCATTTCATTCTAACCTTGAGATGAGCATGAACAGACTTGAGTTGTTTCTGGGCCTCAGCTGCCTGTCTGTTGGCTTGGCTGAGCTGGATCTCCATCTCATTGAGGTCTCCCTCCATCTTCTTTTTCAAACGAAGAGCTTCATTCCTGCTGCGAGTTTCTGCCTCAAGAGAACTCTGAAGAGTATCAACAACACGCTGCTGGTTTCTTTTAGCTTGTTCCATTTCTTCATCCTTCTCAGCCAGCTTACGCTCAAAATCAGCTTTTATTTGGTTCAGCTCAAGCTGAACTCTGAGAATCTTCCCTTCCTCATGCTCCAGTGAAGACTTGAGAAAAAATTAATAAAATGTTATTGATCATAAGTTGCCTAAATATTATCAATTAAAACCCTGGACTTTGTGACATACCTCTGCTTCTTCCAGAGCTGTCTGTATCTCAGACTTCTCCTGTTCCAGCTGTTTTCTAATCTTCTCCAGCTCATGAATACTCTTTCCACCCTCACCAATTTGTTCAGTCAGGTCCGATATTTCCTCTGAAAGCCACAATGTGACAGTCTATAAATGTTACATGTTAAGTAACTTTTTCAAGTCACATTTTAAAGATTCATTGATAAACCTTGTAAGTTTTTGTTCTCCCTTTTCATGGTCTCCAGATGTTCAAGGGATTCTTCATAGGAGTTTTTCAGTTTGAAGAGTTCAGTGCTCAGAGACCTGGCTTCCTTTTGAGAACTCTCCAGCTCTGATTGAGACTCTTCATATTTCTGCTTCCACTCAGACAAGACCTGAAAGACAGCGTACACTGATTGAAGAGGATATATGGTGTTTATATGAGGTTAGTTAACATCAATGACTCTGAATTCAAACCTTATCAAAGTTCCTTTGCTTCTTGTCCAGAGCAGCAGCAGCAGCATTTGACCTCTCCACATCCACCATGAGATCTTCAATCTCATTCTGCAGTCTGTGTTTGGTCTTTTCCAGAGAGGAACATTTAGCATTCACAGCTTCAACAGCCTCCTCAGCCTCCTGCAGACGCTGAGCCAGCTTCTTTCTGCATTATGAAAGAGTTTATTAAAAGGTTAGATGCTTTTAAACTTAGCTAAGTTGCTGAAGTATAAATATATTTTACTCACTTAGCTTCCTCCAGTTCCTCAGTCCTCTGGATGGCATCAGTTTCATACTTGGTTCTCCACTGAGCCACCTCAGAGTTGGCCTTGGACATGCCACGCTGCAGTTCAGCCTTGGCCTCCTGCTCCTCCTCATACTGCTCCCTGAGGAGATCACAGTCATGACGAGCAGACTGCAAAGCATGGGCTAATGCGTTCTTGGCCTGAAAATAAAGCAATTCAATCAACATGTGGCCTGTATTTAATAATAAAATATTAATAATATTTACTACATTGATCCCTCTCAGGGAAATTCCGGCACTGCATTTAAAGGTGGACTATGCAACACAAACACTAAAACAACATCCAGTGCACGGATGCAGCAGCCACAACAACAGAACAAGGCTTCCAGCTGTTGGGGCACCAGGATTGCACCCGTGTGTGCTTCCGTGTGTGCCCCCAATTCTCTCTGGTCACTCCTCCCATGATAAGGACAAAAATCCCCAGGACTCCGAAGCAGCTGCTTGACCCACCGACTCCACCCCCCTCCACAGTACCAGCCTCGCTATTACTGACTATTTACCGTATTAGGCAACCTGCAATGGTGCCCGCTACTCTGCCAGCTATTGGCTAGTAGAGGTAAATAAAATGCCAACATCATGCCCCTCAGAATAAATATTTATTATTTTTTAATGGGGCCTGGGGAGCAGTTGCAGGGTTCAGTATCTTGCCCAAGGATACTTTGATACATAGCCTGATGTCATCAGAGATCGAACCCTGGTCCTCCCCACTAGGCTACAGCCACCTGCAGTAGTATGTACAGTATAATCTGAATTAGTCAACACTGTAGCCTGATAAATTGTTTATTACCTTAATTTCTTCCTCCAACTGTCTTTTAAGATCTTCAACTTGTTGGGTGTAGGATTGTTTTCCTCTAGTGAGCTGAGACACCAGGGAATCCTTTTCCTCCAGCAACCTTGTAAGTTCACCTTATAAAAACAGGAAGTTACTATGAAGGCTCCAAACTGCCACCATTAAAATACTCTGTTGGAATGAAGTTTACCATTTTCCGTTTGAAGCTTTGCTTTCTGCATGGTGAAGTCATTAATGGTTCGTTGTCCCTCGTCTGCTTTTGTTTTGTATTCATTCAACTGGTCCTCCAGAGACCTGCTCATTTTCTCCAAATTATTCTGGAAAAAAATACAAACATTTAGAATAATGACTCATACTCAACAACACTAATACAATGAAGGAAAGTGATGAACCTTAGCCTTGACTATCTGTTCCATATTGGAGACCACATCATCGAGCTCTAACTTGAGTTCACTCTTCTCCTTCTCCAGTTTCTGCTTGACTCTCTGCAGGTTGTCGATCTGCTCTCCCAGGTCAGCAACACTGTCAGCTTGTTTCTTCCTGAGTGTAGCAGTGGTGGCTTCATGCTGCAGAGTGGCCTCTTCAAGGTCTCTGCGGAGTTTCTGGAACTCGGCCTCCCTCTTCTTGTTCATCTCGATCTGGGCAGCTGTGGCTCCACCAGCCTCCTCCAGCCTCTCACTGATCTCCTCCAGTTCTCTGGCCAGGTCTGCTCTCTGCTTCTCCACCTTGGCTCGAGCAGCTCGCTCGGCTTCCAGTTCTTCCTCCAGCTCTTCAATACGAGCCTTGAACGAAAGTTCACATAGAATTTGATGGATCTCAAAAGTTTCATTTAAATTTTCAGTTTTTGTTTTTTAGTGTGACTTTTCACCTGAAGTTCCTTCAGTTTCTTCTGGAGTTGGGCACTCATTGCTTGCTCGTCTTCTATCTTGCCATTAAGTTGACTCATTTCAAAATCTTTCCTATACATGACACAATGTATAAGATTTTACCTGCATGAAATCTATCTAGTGATGTAAAATGTGTAGTTTACTTACTTTTTCAGCCTCTCTTCCACTTGCTGCTTGTCATTTTCCAGGTCCATGATACTTTCTTGGGCCAACTTCAGGTCTCCTTCAAGTTTTCTCTTTGCTCTCTCCAGGTCCATACGTATTTTCTTCTCTTGTTCTAAGGACCCTTCAAGCTGCAGAAAGTTGTTCAACAACAAATGTCTTTTAGTAATATAAATGAGTCACAGTTTTGTTTACAGACCAAATTTTATAAAGTCCTACATCGTCCACTTGCTGCTCCAGCTTTGCTTTAGCTTTGGTCAGAGTGTTGACTTTGTCTTCTTCACTCTGCAGGTCATCCAGTGTTTGTTGATGAGCCTCCTGTAAGGCTTTCTTCTCCTTGGTCAGCTTAGCAATGATTTCATCCAAAGCAGCCATTTCCTCTGTCAGGTTTTTAACCTGTTAAAGAAGAAGGAAGGATTTCAAAGTCTCTAGACTTGGTTTGAAATGGTGACTCTTATGTTTGTACATTTTACAAACCTTGTTTTCAGTGGCATGTTTCTCTTTTTCTACTTTTGCTAGCGTTAGCTCCAAGTCATCAATGTCCTTCTTTAACTCGGAGCATTCGTCCTCCAGCTTCCTCTTTTTTCCAGTCAGCTCAGCGTTCATTTCTTCTTCATCCTCCAGTCTTTCTGTCAGCTCTTTGATTTTTGCTTCCAGTTGAATCTTGCTCTTTATCAGCCCTTCACATCGTTCTTCAGCATCAGACAGGTTATCTTGCTCCTGCAGTTAAAAGCATCACCATGAGAGAAAATGTCCTACTGCATGGTAGATTATCATCATTTTAAGTAAAGCTGTAGAAACATACAGTTTGGACTTGGAGCTGCAGGTCGTTCTTCTCTTGGAGAAGAGAGACCATTTTCTCCTCGAGTTCCTTCCGACGAGCTTCAGATTTTGCGTAAGCTTCCTTCAGTTTGGTAAACTCCTCCTTCATGTTGGCCATCTCCTTCTCTGTCTCTGCTGATTTCAACAGAGGCTTGATTTTGAAGTACATCTTCATCCAGGGCCAATTCTTGACCCCCATGAAGGCACGGATGTTCCACTGGATAACAAGTAGTGCATCCCTGTTGTAGAACAATATCCAAAAATGTTGCACAGCTGCAGCTTTATTTAGTTCATACATATTTATCTGAATTATTTCCTGGTCATTACATAGTTTTTTCTTTTCACTATATGAGTTGTCAAAATTTGCCCTTTTGTTATTAGAATCTATTTTCAGGTTATTGCTAAACTGCATGTCTGAACATACCTGCGCTCTACAATCTTCTGGAATTCTATTCTTGCCAGAACCCCTCTGGATCTTGCTTGGATCCGTGTTATAATCAGAGCCAAACGGTCATCTCTCATCTCCTCCAGCAGACCAAGCAAACCAGCTTTGAAGAACACCTGATTTATTCAGCAGACATTGAGCCTTGGTTTAAGTTAAATATGCACATGTGCATGTTTTAGATTTTGTCCTACTTCTGTAACTATATTGCAAAACAAATATAGAAAAGTAGATATACAGATAACTTAACTATTATTATTATAAAAGTCACTTACATTTTAAATACATGCTCATGCAAGAAAGTACATACATATTTTAAAATGAACAAACCTTTGTGTGTCCCAGTTTATACTGGGTATGGTCGATATCTAAGGAGCCTAAAAGTTTCTCTGAAGCTTTCTTGTTATCGATGAACTGTCCCTCAGGTATGGCACTTGGGTTTAAGATTCGGTATCTTTTAAAAATGGACAGGATAGTTTCAGTCATTTTTTTCCTAAATAAAATTGTTAAACCACAAATTTCAGAACACATTCAATCAACTGGCTGCAAACGTGTTAAAATGAACAAACGTATGTTACAAAACCATGAAAACTTAACTAATAAAATAATACAACATTTTTTTTAAAAGTAAAACAGAATAATATGCTGATGTGGTGTATAAAACTAGTGGATAATGGTATTACTACACTTACTAAAAATCTTGAAGCCACATTCACTTTCCTGCCAGAACATCCTGGCAAACAAAATTAATCAGAACAAATAGCTACGTTTAGTAAAGTTTGCGTCTCTTTTTTCGGCTCTTCAAGCCTCACATTGTTTTATCATGCCGTTAGTGAAATCTCTCTCAGCTTTGACAGAACAACATTCTTTTTATTTGCATTTTACCATGAATATGAAGACAAACCTCTGTTTGAAATCTCCATAGAGGATCCTGTTGGGGAAGCCCTTTCTGCAGATCCTGATTCCTTCCAGCACACCGTTACAGCGTAGCTGGTGCATCACCAGAGGGTTCTCCATGGCCCCAGGAGTCTTGGTCTCATTGGGGATGATGCAACGCACAAAGTGAGGGTGGGTGGACCTCAAGTTGGTCATCAGCTTGTTCAGGTTCTCCTGAGGATGAACCACAGGAAACATGTTAATGCTGCTGTCAGTCAAATTTCCTTTTAAATGAATGTATTCATTATCTTAGAACCACGTTAAATATTTCTACTATTGTGGATATAAAAAGTGTAATCTTACCCTGTGTAGTGCAGACACAGTTTGGAAAGAAGAACCTTTCTTTTTGGTACCTTTGCCCTTTCCAGATTCCTGAGCTAAAAAAATGAAATTGACAGAACTTTAAACAAAATATAGGCTATATTTTTTAAAAAACATAATTTTTTCAAACAATAATTTGGATTTGCAGTAAAACTAGAAACGTGAAGTTTTCAACAACAAACATTTCCAATCAAACATTTAATCAGTCTCATCCACATCAAATGTAAATATCTGTCCATCATCTATTGCTGCTGTATCCTGAACAGAGTCTGGAGCAAAGCAGCACTGAAAAGCAAAGTTAGACTGGAGGCAAGACATGTTGCCACATGGAAAATACTGTTAGTTTGATTAAATTTTACTTTGATCACAGGAACATGGGTACTTACACAATCCAGAAATTGACATTTTTTGCAATAATTAAGTTTGGCTGTTTGCCTGACTAAGTATACTGGTTAGAAGTAAGTTAGAAAACACTGTTTTTCTAACTTGTCATGATTTAAATCCTCTTGCAGAATGAAAAAAGTATGACAGTATTAGGAGGATGTTGGAACTTGACTTCACACCCATGGCTAGTTTCAACATACAGTTTACCTAAGATTTTAATTTTTAACCTGTGTTTAATTTTTTTGGAGTACCCTGTGTGTTGGAGATCTTAAGGTTTTACGATCTGTTGAAAATGTCACAGGATATGTTGCAGGAGTGAGTGATCAGAATTTGCCCTGACTTGTAAAAACACTTCTGTCTTTATCTTAGACACCAATTGGTTTACGACTAGTTCCTGTTGTTTATCCACAGGAGTGATTGTTTATTCCACTCTGACTTCATTATCTGACCCACACTTGTTTCCCTCCCTTGCTTCCTCCAGATGGGAGGTGTCTTTGTGAATAAAATGGCAATGCAGAGGTGAACACATCAGAATCGTCTCAACACCTTGGTTGGGGCATTCTCCTTTGCAAAGCTCATTGAAACCATACACTGTGTCTGACTGATGGTCTTTTTGATAGTTATTTAACTTAGGGGTATTAAAATATCCTGACACTGTTGAAGACCCAGTCAGAGTATCAGGAATTTTTGGTGCCGTGACCCGGATCCCAACATACCCGATTGCTGACAGGGAGGACAGCCGAAGACCACCGGTGGCCAGGACAGTCATAGGACGCTGGAACAAAGTCCTGGTGGCTGAATTGCCAGCCAGGCCGGCTCGATAGGTCGACCTCACCGGCCAGCATTGGATTGACGGGTTCTGATTGGGACATCAGTCATTCAGATGGGTATGAGGATAACTTTTCTTGACAACAAAAACTGCTAAGAATAGTGAGTGAAAAGTTGCAAAAAAAGTTAAAAAGAAAAGACTGAGCGGCAACTCAGGTCTAAGTAAAGGGTTGGGCGGCGCCCCAGACCAAGGACATGGCGGCGTTCCGTGGTCCATAAAATAAAGGTAAAAAGGGCTGACCGGCGTGTCATAGTCCAGAGTACGCCGTCATTCCGTGACTCAAAATGAAGTGAGTCAGCATACCACTGTCACAAAGTAAAAGGGAGGACGTCGATCCTGCCCTATGAAGCAGTTAAACATATGTATATAATTATAAAATATAAAGGCCTATAAATATAAATAAAAACCACTATACAATCTTAAATGTTTAATCCCTCGAGTTGGAGTAGAGGGCAAATTTGTGTACACGTAATTGTTTTTAGAGTTGGTTTAATTATTTGTTTGATTATAATTGGACTTGATATCACAGGATATCTGTAAAATAAGTCAGCGCAGCATAAATTAATAAAAACTTGAAATAACTTAATAAAATGGGGCACGGACAGTCATCCGAACTCCTTACAGGAAATATGAAATACATGCATCAAAAGAACCCTGATAATGTGAAGTTTTTGTTGAAATGGCAAAAGAAGTACAGTGTTGATGGAAAATTGAAGGTTGAATCGGGGCAAGGAGTTGTGATTCAGTTGGAGGTGAAGGTTGCAGTAAGTAAAGGTAACAAACAGAAAAAGAAAGAATGAGTTGTGGAAGTGTTAAAAAAAAAAAGATGTGCACACAAAGTAATAAAAGCTGGTACCATAACCATTATTGGCATAAACGTATATTTGACGATAAAAAAAATATGACAGGATAAGAAAGCTGCTAACTCTAAAGATTTTGAACTGACTTCCAGGTTATTTTCACCTGAATCAGCTCCTGCATAGTTTGCAAAGAGGGTAGCAAGCAGCTTGACTGTAGACTTCTGGTACAGAGCGACAACAGTCTCATTCAGAGGATCCTTGTTCTTCACCAGCCAGTTGTTGATGTTATAATCAACAGTTCCAGCGTAGTGAACCAGGGAGAAATGGGCCTCTGGTTTTCCTTTGACATTTCTTGGCTTCTGGAAGTTATTGGATTTCCCCAGGTGGTTGTCATAAAGTTTAGCTTTAAAGGTGGTATCATCAGCTTTTGGAAACATGCACTCCTCTTCAAGGATGGACATGATACCCATGGGCTGAGAAGGAGAAATATATCTATAAATAACCAAATTTCTATCTGTTTTATCTACAGATTAACAATTTAGTTTCCCACCTTCTCAATCAGGTCTATACAGGCCTGCAGATCCATACCAAAGTCAATGAAAGTCCATTCAATTCCTTCTTTCTTGTACTCTTCCTGCTCCAGCACAAACATATGGTGGTTGAAAAACTGTTGCAGTTTTTCATTAGTGAAGTTGATGCACAGCTGCTCAAACGTGTTGAACTGGAGGGAGATGAGTGTGTCGTTAATTGAATACTGACATCATACCTGTCTGAAATATTTTTAAAAGGTTGTTTTATGTAATTAGTCTAAAGTTTTGAAAGTCTAAACAGATGATACTCACATCAAAGATCTCAAACCCAGCGATGTCGAGCACACCGATGAAGTACTGACGGGGCTGTTTGGTATCCAAGGACTGATTGATTCTCATGACCATCCACAGGAACATCTTCTCATACACTGCTTTAGACAGTGCACCAACAGCATAGTACACCTGAAAAAAATTATTAGTATCATTATTAGAACTAAACTTTATATTGTAGTGAACTACCCTCACATGGTTGTCAGCATATCTTCACCTGAGCAACATTCTGTCCCTTGGTGACCCACTCGTTTCCCACTTTGACTCTCGGATGACAGAGACCTTTGATGAGGTCAGCAGAGTTCAGGCCCATCAGATAAGCTGCTTTGTCAGCATCTTCGGAGAATTGTTCATATTATTTCAAGGTTGTTTTTATGATGTAAGATACTCATTGTTCTTTTGTGACACGTATTTTTTGTCATGGATTGTAACTTAAATCCCGTCTCACCTTCAGTTCCGTCTGCCTCTGCCTGCTCTTCTCGCTGTTTCTGCTTGAACTTCATGTTGCCGAAATGCATGATGGCACCAGTCATTTTGTAAATGCTGTTCTTCTCCTCTTGCGTGAAACCCAGTACATCAAAGGCATCCTAAAAGATGGTAATTCATTCCAATCCGCTGATCATTTTTTCCGTTTTATGGTTAAAACATTTTTTTTTAAAGATTTAACTCACATCAGTTGCCATCAACTCTTCAGAGTCATTGATGGAGGCTACAGTCGTCTCTCCTTGGGAGATGAAGGCGTAGTCATAAGGGTTGTTGGTGATGAGCAGCATTTCTACAAGTAGAATACATTTATCAGAAAATGTATGAAGTCGTTCAGTAAAAACAAACTATTTGCAACATCATTTTATGAGGTCTTACCCAGAAGTTCAGGCTTTGCCTGAGACAAAATCTGGTAGAAAATATGATAATCTCTCTCAGCTTTCAGCTGGTAGGTCACACGGGACTTTTCTAGAAGATCTGTTTTTTGAAAAAGTTGACTATTGAGGAGACAAAGGAGTTTAGTTAACCTTCAAACATGTAACAATGATCTTAGTACTTACAAGTCTCAATGTCAGCAGAAGCCAGCTTTCCTCTGTTGTCAAAGTGGATTCTGATGAATTTACCCTAAAGTAAAGGTGAGTTATTGTTTTCTGATCTGGAACAAAAACTCTTAATGGTTTATTGTTGTTCCAAAGAACTTTAGTGCAGCATCATAATCACTTACAAATCTGGAGGAGTTGTCATTCCTGATGGTCTTGGCATTACCAAAGGCCTCCAGGGCGGGGTTAGCCTGAATGATTTGATCTTCCAGGGTTCCCTAAAGTTACAATGTCAGTCTTACTTTCAATTTTAAAGACGCTTGAAGAAAAAAAAGCTGTTTTATACGTATTGTTATGACTTTTGTTTTGTGATATTAAAAAGAAAGGTCGAACAAACCTTCTTCTCAGCGGCGCTGTCTTTCTTCCCAGAACTGGGGACGGCAGCGATGCTGGCAAAGTACTGAATGACACGTTTGGTGTTGACAGTCTTTCCAGCTCCAGATTCTCCACTAAGTCCCAGAAACACAAAAAGGATCAAAGTCACGTCACTCCTAGTTACTGAAACAAATCTTTACATCATGTGTAACTTACGTGATGAGGATTGACTGATTTTCTCTGTCTGTCAGCAAGATAAGTGAAGAAATAAGTATCATGGTAAAGTTTTAAAGCTAAAAACACAAGGTGATCATTTATATACCTGCCAGCATGTACTGATAGGCATTATCAGAGATGGAGAAGATGTGAGGAGGAGCTTCACTCCTCTTCTTTCCTCTGTAGGCAACAACCACCTCTTGGTTGTAGACTGGAAGCCATTTGTATGGATTGACAGTCACACAGAACAACCCAGAGTAGGTCTGGCATGTGCAGAGAGACACAACAAGTCAGATTTTCAGATTCCAAAATATTAAATCAGTGAGGACAGATAAACTTGTACTTTAACTTACATAGATCATCCATGCTGCGTAACGCTCTTTGAGGTTAAACAGCACAGCTGGCTCATGGAGGAAGGTGAACATCGCCATGTCTTCAATTTTATCAAACTTTGGTGGATTCTGAGGGTGTACATCACACTCCTTCACAGTCACAGTCTGGAAAAGAAAATATTTGCAGCCAAATGAAGCAAACACTTATTTTATACTTATACATATGGAAACATGACCTACCTTTCCAAATTCAGTTTCAGCTGTGACTTTGTCACCCTCCCGGCTGGTGATGGATGCTTTTACATACTCTACCACGGGGTCAGGAACAAAACACTCTTTCTTCATATCAAATGGACGAGTCTGAGCCTCCAGACGCTCCTTGTCTGATTTCCTCAGATAAGGAGCAGCAACCCCAAACTCTGCCATGGCGGCATCACCCATGTTTTAGCCTGTGACAAATGTAATTAAATCATGATAACATCAAACAAGTCACTGTTAAATGTTTCCTGAAAGACTTAGAAGATACATTACATCACAAAATGCTTTATAAATAACATGATTTTCAGTTATAAACTTATAATTCAGTTGTGGTGGGATTCAAATCTGATTTAACATGAAGTCTGTGTTAATCATGTGGAATCTTGGATTATGTTTTCTTATCAAAGGAGTTAGTTTTTGTATAACTTAATTTGACCAGTTTCCCTCGCTGAACTTTTAACGTTGACCATCAAACAATATCATAATCCTTAAACCTATGAACCAATAAAAAATAACCATAAACTAAACAAAAATGTATTTCCAAAAACTCAACAAGATTAGCATAATTAACTTGCATTTACCTGGTGGAGGTTGGACTCCAGAAGAAGACCAGGGTCAGTTAGTGTTTCTGCCCAAACCAAATAAAAAAATAAAGTATTATTTATTTTATTGCAGCTGCAGTACATCTGTTACCCCTTCCAAAGATATAACATGTCTTTTAAGTATCATTAAATGTTCCACACCAGAACATCAACTTTAATTAGTGAATGAGATCAAAAATGACATAAATGTTTTGCTTACCTTGGATTCTAAGCCTTTAATCAAATGAAATGCTGAACACTGTATCTGACGGCAGCTTTACCTCCTTTAATAAAGCTTGTTGATCCACCAAATATGGGATGAATATTTAGCGAAAGGCTGCACATTCAAAAAGCATTGTCCTAATTGGGCTAGATGTGCTGCAGCTATTTGTTGCTTTAACCTTGTGACAAACAAGGCGAGGACATTACATGGTTCAAAGAAGGAGAGGGGGGGGTCGAGAGGTGGGGTTCAGGGACAGAGCTGGTATCAAGTGACTCATAATTTATTCACATTAATCATAACTGGTCAGTTTATTTCATTTTTTTAAAGAACTGGTTTAATTCAGGTAAATATTTGTGTTGCAGCTTTATTGTGTCACTGCAGCTATTAATATTTAACTTATTTTAACCTTTGCTTGATTCATCTTAAAACTGAATTTATTGTGTTTGTGGCTTAAATTCAGATCAACTTTTTGACTTTTTTAATGTTGATAAGCCAGAAAAATAATCTAAACATGTTTTAGCACCAGGGAGTCCTAATAATACGTTTTACATGGCAGTGACATGTTTGTTTTAAATCTCAAACAGAAGGGCAACTTACAGCCGATTAATAAACAAGATTAAGTTTAATTTGTTCTGTAAATATTGTGCTTATAGAAAAGCTCTGGACTTGTTGGTCATGTTTGGATTACTAATCCAAGATTAAGTTTAGTTAAGGTGGTTATTCAGTTAGGGGAGAGATGCTTTTGAAGTGACTGCTGAGACAATGTGTGAAACCTAAGGTCAGAGATTTTAAATGATCACTCACCAGGTCGATTGTCTCAGTGTACCGTCATGGCATTGTTCCCTCTTCTTTGGCCTTGAGGACAAAGATAACCCTGTGAAATTCTTGTCTGGATTTTTTTCTGCTGATTGTGAAGGACAACCTTTGAGGGCAGTAATAAAGTTCATCTAGTGTCTCCAGTGTCATGATGGACAGGAAGAAGCAGGTGTCCAGCACTGAAAATACCATATCTGTCCAGCCATGTCCCAGACCATTGTTTTAATTTACAGTATATCTTTTTCAGTTGTAAAATAAAATTAAACTGAAATATATTTTTATTAACTCCCAAGGATGTGGTTTAAATCATAATAATAACGTGATTAAAAACTGTAAATATATATTGAATTAAGATAAATAAAGTAAAAAAGTTACATTTCTACTGTGCTCTACTGTGTCAGTACTCATGTTTATTTCAAGAGGCCTGTGACGTTATTTATTACAGCAGAGCTAAACAACAAGCTAAAGGAGCTGGAGACATTTAATTAAGATTAATTTTAAGTTGTTTATAAAACTCTAATTCACAACAAATTCCTCTCAAAGCACAAGTCCAGATCATGCCAGAAAGGGTCTTTACAGACAATTCTAATCAGATCTGATTCAGTTTATTTCATAACACTGAGGTGATAACAGTTATTCACCTTTAATCAGTAATTAAACATGATCTTCCTAAATGTTGAATCCACTGTAATATGCCATTTTTATTGCTGAGGAATAAACACCCTCAGTTTAAATCTGCTTTTCGTAATAAAATTACTTTTCTATTGTTATTGTGCAAAGTGAAAATTGCTTCTGAAATGATTGAAGTCTTGACTTTAACAGGATCCATATTATATTGTGATGCTCAGGAATATTTCCGAGGACCATGTGAAGGCGGATCAGAAGTTGCCTTTGCATTATTGGACTTACTGTCATTCTCAGCTGTTTGAATCCCAGTGGAAACCTCAGTTTGTCTTGGCACTGCTTCCAGCCTCACTGCGGATCTTCTCCGATGTGAGAACAGTTGTTCTTTGGTTTAAAGAACAAAAAGAATCACCTTCAACTGCAGCTAGTTTAATACTTGCCAAACAACTCGTAAGCTTTTGTACACATCGCAGTTAGGCATTCGAAAAGCTGAGCCTGAGTTCAGATCTCGTCATACTGTACAGTTGGAAGGAAATGAAACAAAGATTAGTTTTATTAGCATTACAGCATGGGTGAAGAAGAATAACACTGTACAACTCTCCTGAAATCTCTTTGTAGTTATTAAAAGTCTGTGAAGGACAAGGCCATGTGGGATCAAGGTCACCCCCCCCCCCCCTCTGTCCACTTCACTTCTTACAAGACTGAGTGGGTTCTGTTCCTCCTTTGAGCTGCAGCTGGTTCATGATGTAAGGTAAGTTTTACAAACACTGCAAACAATAGATTCATTTCTTATTATATTCAGGATTTTTGTGTTTTCTTTATTTGTAAGATTTTTAAATGTATTTATTTTGCAAAAATGTGTTTTTAAAGAAGTAAATGTGTATTGTTCTAGTTACATCGTCTAAAAGGACATACATGTTTAATCTTTCAAATCAACTTGTCAAATAGTTAAATAGTTTACAGCTGTCTTTCATAATGTTAATATAGTATATATACTGTAGGCCTACACCACGTATAGACAGGACTGTATATATTCCAATGACTTATGTGGCAAAATTAGAAGAGTTGTACTTTAATAATATGATCAGTATCAGACTATTAATGCTTTTATTTCAAATTCTTCATTTCAATTTCTATGACGTCAATTATGCTAAAACTTATACTCAGTAATGGCCAGTAATTATGCTAAATAATAATAATAATTGTAATAAATGTGGCCTAATGTTCATATTACTTTTAATTCAACTTCACACTCATAAAAGGGATATTTTAACACATTTTACAGGGTTTGTCTTCAGTAAATCTTCTTTATTTTCAAAGTTAGTCATGGAGTGTCTCTGAACATTTTTCTTGTGCAGATGTTATCAAACATTTTAGCTACTGATAATCGTTTTGAAAATGTTAGAAACCTGCAACCCTGATTATCACTGTTTGAAACATACAAATATTCTTAATAAATCAATGTAATTTGGGTAGCATGACAGCTCCAACATAGTTATACTATTTATTAAAAATTATAACTAACATTTGTGTCACTTTTAATAATTCACAAAAAGGCTATTAGCAGTAATTTCATAAAATATTTAAGTGTCCCATTGATTTCTTTAGAGGTCATTGTGTGCTCTGCGAGTAAATCTTTTACATTAAAATTATTTATAGAAATATGTTTTTAGTTTAGCATTTATTTTAAAATAAACACACTGATTGACTATTGTTAGCAGATTTTATTTGACCAAACAGGGATGTGAAATGTTTCTGTAGACATTGTCAGTGTTTTAACATTACAGGCAGATAAATAACACGTAGAAACAATTTAACATAAAACCTAAAACTCTAAAAACTTTGGAGGTTATAACTTTTGTGTCTCAGTCACATTATAATTGAAATGCTATGCAGCTCTAAGTAATATATTTTTCTTTGTCTAGTTTCTGTCTATATTAATGCGATCATTAGCCCATCTGACACATTAGTTGTACTACATTAATAATAATTCTAAGTATTTTTGAGCCCTTTGGTTCTGAGGTTACTTTTAATTATTTTGAATAATAGTATGATATTCAGTGACACTAGTAGATCAAAGGGATGTACATGATGTATTTTTCTTTGACACATTTACACGTGTTACCTCACCTCTAATATCTGTTTCTATTTTGGATCAATACAACGTGATAAAAACCAAATTCCTCTCTTTTCCTATGTAGATTATAAATGTATACTTAGGTGTTACTGTGTTTGATAACGGCCTGTATGGTGGCTTAACCAATCATCAATTCAGCTACAGATTCCCCAGCATGCAGCAGCTCGCCTTTTAACAGGTAAAAGAAAACTTGATCAAATGACTCCGACCCTTCTTTCTCACCACTGGCTGCTTGTGACT
Organism: Pachypanchax playfairii; assembly: GCA_006937955.1. Classification (NCBI taxonomy): domain Eukaryota; kingdom Metazoa; phylum Chordata; class Actinopteri; order Cyprinodontiformes; family Aplocheilidae; genus Pachypanchax; species Pachypanchax playfairii. Next base: position 508,514 of record SSNP01000111.1, on the reverse strand, counting down.
TTTAAAGGTTTAAATGACATTAAATGGGAGTGGAAGCGGGAGGGGAAGTGTTGAGCACTCAGGGAGTAACATTCATTTCACCTCCCGGCCTTCATGTGAGCAGAGCTTGTAGAGACTTTTCAGCTAAAGTTTTGCTAGTTTATTTGAAAGAGAAGAAGCCACTTCAAAGCGATTAGTATTGTCGCCTGAGTTAGCTTCTGCTAAAATTAAAAGTGGACACTTTTGTTCAAATAACTTTTGTTGAAAAGCTGGACATTGAGTCTCTTGAACGTTGCAGCTCTGTGTGACAGAGTGAGGAATAATACTCATTTCTGCCACCCTGTGGTGGTTAGTGGAAGTTGTGATGTAGCTCATTACTGTCACCTGGTGTTGGAAAAAAAGACAAAGCCATTATTTTCTACATAGTATACCTTGAAATCTCAGTTAAAAACAACATTTTGCTCTCTGGCTCTTAGTTATAGAAGAGTTTTTGGCACAAATAGAGCTGATTGGTTTGTGGTGCCTTTAGGTAGATTATTTATTTTGTCTTGTTTTTATTGTTGTTAATGTTTTCTTGTCTTAAAGCAGAACTAAGTAAGTTTTTTCACCTCAATAAATGTTTTCTAGAGTCCCTGTGGGGGTAAACAAGGACTTGGCGGGGTGATTCGTGGGTCCCTCCCCTCCCTCCGGGGTCTGTGTCCTGAAAGCAGCACTTGCAATTTTCAGTGGATCGGACCCGACTAATCTTGCGAGAACAAACCTGCTTTACGGCACTCACACTCACGTACATAAATACAAGCATGAAGCCCTTGCCGTTGTTAGCAACGCCACCCTTAGGAGCGCAAAGATGACAATAATACTCACCTGTCGAGACATTTTCTTGGTTTTGTTTTTCTTTCTTCTTGCAAAAGCGTTCTCTGCGCGTTGTTGTTGGGGGGCGGCGGGGTGGAGGGGGTGGGGGGTGAGGGGGGGGGTCTGCGGCGGCGGCTGGGGAACGTTACGACAGTGAGCTTTCACAGGGGACCAGTAGGGGGAGAGTGAGAGCAAAACTTACTTAGTTCTGCTTTAATGCTGTTTTATTCTGTTTGACTGAGTTGTAATGCACCTTGATCAACTTATGCTGTTTTAATGTACTTACTACATAAAATTGACATTAACATTGATTTCTAACACAGAGATAATGTCACAGACTTCAATATCTTCACTAGTTCATCGATTTCTTTATGGTATGTATGTGTGTTTTTGTGAGATGGTCAAAATATCTCAGCTGTCTTAATTTTCAGTTATAGGCTGATGTTTTAAAAAGAACTAACAGCTGCACACTTGTCAGCACAAGATGGCCCACTTCCAATTACCATTTTCTATTTCTGGTTCTGTGCAGACATGCTGAAGCCCAAACTAATAAAATAACTAGAATTAAATATACATTTATTTTTTATCCCTTCTTGATAAGACAATGGAAATAGTAGCAGAAAAGTTGAAACCTGCTTTTTTTAATAAAACACAACTCGACTGTGTGATAAGTTTTGTACCTCCAGAATGTTCTAATTTAACATGTAACATTACAGCTACTGTGACAAAAACAAATAAAGACTTTTAATTTAAAAGCATTTTGCTTTATTCTACAGAATTACGTTGCAAACAAACAGGAACTGCAGAAGATCCCAAAGGTTTCATGGGCACATCAGTGAGTTTTACTCCTCGTCCAGCCCTCTCTGTGATGAAGAATCAGAAAAAAAACAACGAAAACCATTAGTAGGAAAAAACTAAACTTGTTCAGGAAAAAAAAATCAGTCTTCAGATTCATTTATTCATTCATTCATTAAGCACTTTCCATTACGAGTCAAGAATGCTTAAAGTGAGGTAAGTACAGTATATCAACACAGTTTGCATGCAACACTTTTTGCATGAAGGTCGTGGTTACAGAAAGAACTTGACAAACAATTCCCTCATTTTTCATCTTTCATATTTTCTTTCCAAGTTATAAAATCATCTCACTAATTAATCCACCTTTCAATAAAAATAAACTAACATTCTAATTATTTTGTAATTTCAGATTGTAATTAATATCAAGGGATTATTTACATTTGGAACAGAAATTAATATTAATAACTAAATAAAACTCATAGCACAACTAATTCAATCCGTGAATCCCCAATAAAATGCATTTTTATGAAATGGCCTGATTTATTTCTTGTTTTTGCAAATATTGAACTGATTATCATATTTAATTAATGTAAAAACTCCAAATAAATTGTATATACTCATAGAACAGAGCGCAGTACTACCTTATAGGCATTGTATTAAATACTGGATGAGCTCTGACCTTTGGCCCCACATCACGGCTCTTGGCACGCAGCTTGTTGACCTGGGACTCTGCAATGTCGGCTCTCTCTTCAGCCTCGTCCAGCTCGTGCTGCAGCTTGCGGAACTTGCCTAGATGAGTATTGGCCTGCTCTTCCTACAAGATTTAATAAGAACACAAGCTGCAATCTAACATCCGAACAAAATCAGATGAAGCTGCAGAAATATTCTCAATCCACATAATTCTAAAATCAAAGAGGCCACACTATCCAGTGTTAATGTGGCTTCAAAATGCAATGAAGAAATGTCATGAAACAAAGGAAGGTAAGTTATATTATAAATCAGAGCATCTTCAACAGTACTATGAGGTATTGGTGAACTTTTTGCAGCTAAAGACCTTATAAAAAACACAATGTAGATCCTGATTCACCCGAGTGAAGCTTTCCAGCCCACACTCACCGCTTCCTCTGCAGCTCTCTTGTAGGCCTTGACTTTCAGCTGCAGCTTGTCAACTAGATCTTGAAGACGAGCAATATTCTTGCGATCCTCCTCAGTCTGTTTGAATCAAAGAATGTGAGACAGACAAGTCTGTTAAGTTTTTTCTTAAGTTAGTCTTTTCTTTTAGTGAGAACATATTGCATATTTTTGTGACCTATACATTGTATGTATACATGTAATTGAACATTGTTTGCAAATAAGGACCTTTACTGAATATCCAAACGTCTCTATATTTAAACATTACCTGATACGTCAGCTCCTTAATGCGTCTCTCATATTTGCGGATTCCCTTTACAGCTTCACTACTCTTCTTCTGCTCAGACTCCACTTCACCCTCGAGCTCCCTCACCTGAAAAAATTTTAATAATAGACGAACAATGAAAAAGAGTAAACAGAGTGGTGAAATTAATGTTTTTTTTTTTTAAAGCCAACACCATGTTGCTGTATGTTTCATTAAAGCCCAGACAAACATATTTTATAAGAGATTTACTGCTCTAAAGTCACTGGTGTGTCATGTTTAAGACTACTACCCTAAAATGTGTGTCACACATGAGATTTAGGAGGTTATCTTACCCTGGCCTCGAGCTTCTGCACCTGCTTCTTGCCTCCCTTCATGGCGATCTGTTCAGCTTCATCCAGACGATGCTGCAGATCTTTGATGGTTTGCTCCATGTTCTTCTTCATACGCTCCAGGTGAGCGCTGGTGTCCTGCTCCTTCTTCAGCTCCTCTGCCATCATGGCAGCATCAGTGATGGCCTTCTTGGCTTTCTCTTCAGCATTTCTACATTCCTGCACTGCTTCCTCCACTTCAGTTTGAAGTTGGACTGAATCAGCCTCCAGCTTCTTCTTCTGGTTGATCAGGCTGGTGTTCTGCAGGGGGGGGGTTAGATGTGATATATGAGAGTATAAGAACATGTGATTTGCTACTTATTAAAAGTATTGTAGGCGTTAAGATATTGTCTCACCTGAGAGTGCAGTAACTGCACCCTCTCAGTAACATCCAGCAGCTCCTGCTCAGCAAGTTTACGGCTTCTCTCAGTTTGTTCCAGAGCAGCTCTCAGTTCCTCCAGCTCAGCCTGAAGCAGGTTGTTGCGTCTCTCAACGATGGCGATGTTCTCTTTGAGATCATCATTTGCCCGTACAGACTCATCCAGCTGAATTTGACAGTCCTAAATGGAAAGAAATGAACCAAATTGTTTATAAAACGTTCAAAGTAGAAAAATGTTTTGAGTCTTTGCTGTTATAATTTACCTTGAGATGAGCATGAACAGACTTGAGTTGTTTCTGGGCCTCAGCTGCCTGTCTGTTGGCTTGGCTGAGCTGGATCTCCATCTCATTGAGGTCTCCCTCCATCTTCTTTTTCAGACGAAGAGCTTCATTCCTGCTGCGACACTCAGCTTCAAGAGAACTCTGCAGGGTATCGATTGTCCTCTGCATGTTCCTCTTGCACTGCTCTGTCTCTTCATCTTTCTCAGCCAGTTTGCGTTCAATATCTGCTTTAATCTGATTAAACTCAAGCTGGGCTCTCAGAATCTTACCCTCTTCATGCTCTAGGGAGGCCTAGTGCATGGAAGCACACAGTTATTCATGCAGCATGAATTAAAATAATTAATTTGAAATGTCTTTTTACGGGCAAGGGTTCTTACCTCAGCTTCTTCAAGAGCAGATTGGATCTCACTCTTCTCTTGTTCCAGTTGTTTTCGCAATTTTTCCAATTCATGGATATTTTTTCCACTTTCACCAAGTTGCTCAGTGAGGTCAGAAATCTCCTCTATTGGTTCAAGCAGAAGGATTAACTGACTAAATATAATACATTCCCAGTTATTAAAAAGTTTGGGATGCTGTGTAAAATGTTAAAAAACAAAACAATTCAATGACTTGCTAAGTTCTTAAACCCATACTGTATATCAGATGCTGGAATATTTGACTATTTCATAGAAAAAACACAAACACAAGTTAAAGGTGTAACATGCAAAGAAGAAGACATACGTGAACACAATCCAGAAACAATGATGTCTTTTCTGGGACAAAGGTCATTTAAAGGTCCTATATCATACAAAATCAACTTTTTGGAGCTTTTAACCATGTTGTGATGTTAGTTTCTTATTGAAAACAACCCAGAGTGGTTTTTGGTTTAAGTCATGCATTTCTCAGTAATCCTCCTGCATCCTGCGCTCTGAGCAGCTGCTCCACTCTCTCCTGGAAAATGGGCTGACTGTAACATAGTGATGTAACAATGTTACACCAGGAGATCTTACCTTGTAAGTTTTTGTTCTCTCTCCTCATGGTCTCCAGATGATCCAGAGACTCTTCATATGAGTTCTTAAGTTTGAAGAGTTCAGTGCTCAGAGCCCTGGCTTCCTTTTGGGAGCTTTCCAGCTCACACTGAGACTCTTCATACTTTTGCTTCCACTCAGACAAGACCTGGAGATAAAAGACAGGCCGACCATAGTTTTAAGTAAGCTGGATGAGTGAAGAGAAAGAAAAGGAGGTCTAGCTAAGAGACTGGACTTTAAAATAATGCTACTCCTCCTGTTATTATCATCCAGTGGATAATTGATTCATAGGACCGTGAATAAAATTTATTTATTTGGAATAAAAGAGTGTCATTTTACTTTTTGCATTCATAATGAAAATACTACCAGACAGAACACGCATATTTGAGTTGGATTCGAAATTCTACAAGTAGTTTGAGTAACTACTTATTGATAAATTAACTAGTGCAGATTTTCTGCAGAATAGATAAGCTGGTAGAGGGCAAATAATCAATATCATTGTTGGTCACAAACACATCAAAGTAATTTACCTTATCAAAGTTCCTTTGCTTCTTGTCCAGAGCAGCAGCAGCAGCATTTGACCTCTCCACATCCACCATGAGATCTTCAATCTCATTCTGCAGTCTGTGTTTGGTCTTTTCCAGAGAGGAACATTTAGCATTCACAGCTTCAACAGCCTCCTCAGCCTCCTGCAGACGCTGTGCCAGCTTTTTCCTTGAGAAATCATCATTCAAATTATTTAATGTCCCTGCAGTTGCATGATTAAGTCATATTACATTTCAACCACTGTGACTGGCTGCAAAGTCATCCACCAGACAAACTCTTTGTTCGTCTTACATTTTAAAAGGAACATAATACAAACAAAAAGCTGATCTGCTAGACGAAGTGAAATGTCTATTTAGGAATTATGTAACAAATTTTAATTACAGCTCAGTCTGTCTTACTTAGCTTCCTCCAGTTCCTCAGTCCTCTGGATGGCATCAGTTTCATACTTGGTTCTCCACTGAGCCACCTCAGAGTTGGCCTTGGACATGCCACGCTGCAGTTCAGCCTTGGCCTCCTGCTCCTCCTCATACTGCTCCCTGAGGAGATCACAGTCATGACGAGCAGACTGCACAGCATGGGCTAATGCGTTCTTGGCCTGTTGATATAACACAATGTGAATGAGTGAAACCCTAATAACAATACTACAGTACAGTGTATACTGGTGTCAGATGGTGATGCAATGTCATTTAACCTTAGTCTCCTCTTCCAGCTGTCTCTTAAGATCTTCAATCTGTTGAGTGTAGGACATTTTTCCTCTTGTCAGTTGAGATACCAGTGAATCTTTCTCTTCCAGCTGCCTTGAAAGTTCACCTAGTGAATTTGTAAAGAAAGGTTAATTATTTAGAGCCAAAGAAACTCCTATTCTCATACAGGTAACCTAATAATTTGTCTGATTTTATGTTTTTACTGTTCTAAAAGCTTGCAACAGATTAAGGGCTGATAGTCCGGCGGAGTCGGTTCGATTGGGGACCAAAATTGCAACAATGTTGCTGTTTTTAGTTGGTGCGGTTTGGATTCACACTGCCTTTTTTTAAACGGATCAAAAACGCTTAGGCGCACGTTTACACCTCTACCTGTGGTGGCGCTGTGGAGTTACTGAACTACTTTTTTTTGTTGTTGTTACTGCACTTCCTGGTGTGCGAGTCTCCTATTACAGTGAAACATAAACAAACATGGACTAGCAGCAGATTCTGATGGTTCTGGGATTGATCTTTTGTGTTTGGTGAATATACCAGATACATATTCTGCAGCAAGGAGCTCAGGATGAGCAGATAACGAGACAGAGAACTACAAGAGGCAGCTGCACAATATAGTCTGTTTCCTGCTTTTGGTACGGTCTCGGTTGGGTTGCATTCACACATGCAATCGAACTGCACCAGAGTTTGTTTCAATCGAACCGAGACCCACGTTTTTGGGCGGACTCGAGTTCAGTTGTTTGGTCCAATTCAGAGTTCGATTACCCGTTCACACCTCCCCAAACGAACCGGACTTTCTGTGCAAACAAACTAGAGTTCGATTTAAGCGGACTATAAAGGGCTGGTGTGAATGCACCCATAGACATGGGAATGGTCAGTCATTAAATACATAGCATTTAGACAGTAGTTTGTAAACAGTAAATCATACCATTTTCTGTTTGAAGTTTAGCTTTTTGCATATTGAAGTCATTGATACAGCGGTGAGCCTCTTCAAACTTTGTTTTGTATTCATTCATTTGATCTTCCAGAGTCCTGCATGTTTTCTCTAGATTGGTCTGAAATGAAAGAAATCACATACACATCATTCAGCAATAGTTATAAATGTGTATATTTTATGCATCTCTTTGTAAAAAAAAATGGATGTGCCTATTGATGCCCGCAAAATCAGTGTAGCTAACCTTTGTCTTCACAATATGTTCCATATTGGAGACCACATCATCGAGCTCTAACTTGAGTTCACTCTTCTCCTTCTCCAGTTTCTGCTTGACTCTCTGCAGGTTGTCGATCTGCTCTCCCAGGTCAGCAACACTGTCAGCTTGTTTCTTCCTGAGTGTAGCAGTGGTGGCTTCATGCTGCAGAGTGGCCTCTTCAAGGTCTCTGCGGAGTTTCTGGAACTCGGCCTCCCTCTTCTTGTTCATCTCGATCTGGGCAGCTGTGGCTCCACCAGCCTCCTCCAGCCTCTCACTGATCTCCTCCAGTTCTCTGGCCAGGTCTGCTCTCTGCTTCTCCACCTTGGCTCGAGCAGCTCGCTCGGCTTCCAGTTCTTCCTCCAGTTCCTCAATGCGGGCCTGACGGGGGAGAACTATTATTAGCAAAGTTTTTAGTGCTTTATCATCTATTCCTTTTTAATGTGGCCTATATGTTACCTGAAGTTCCTTCAGTTTCTTTTGAAGCTGAATGGAAATGGCTTGTTCATCTTCTATTCTGTTATTGAGCTGATTGAGTTCAAAGTCTTTTCTGTTGCAAAACCAAAATAGTTAGAACCTAATTCCACCACGTGAAATGTAAATTCAGATTATATTGAATTGTATAAAAAAGTGAGATTTTTTGTAATAAATTACTTCTTTAGATGTTCCTCAAGTTGTTGTTTGTCATTCTCCACGTCCATTAAACTCTCCTGGGTTAACTTTAAGTCCCCTTCCAGTTTTCTCTTTGCCCTTTCAAGGTCCATCCTAATTTTCTTCTCTTGCTCCAAGGACCCTTCAAGCTGAACAATGTTAAGCAAAATCAAATTAATGTCTTCCTTTTACAGGGAAAAGAATACAGTGACAGGACACACTTATAAAGTCCTACATCGTCCACTTGCTGCTCCAGCTTTGCTTTAGCTTTGGTCAGAGTGTTGACTTTGTCTTCTTCACTCTGCAGGTCATCCAGTGTTTGTTGATGAGCCTCCTGTAAGGCTTTCTTCTCCTTGGTCAGCTTAGCAATGATTTCATCCAAAGCTGACATTTCTTCAACCAGGTTTTTAACCTGTTAAAAATTGTAATATTTGCATGAGCAACAGGTGTGGCTTGTTTATACTCTGATAATAGGAAACTGGAAAATGGATGCATTTGACAGACCTTGTTCTCTGTGGCATGTTTTTCTTTCTCAACTTTTGCTAGAGTTAACTCCAAGTCATCAATGTCTTTCTTTAACTCGGAGCACTCGTCCTCCAACTTCCTCTTCTTAGCAGTCAGTTCAGCATTTATTTCCTCTTCATCTTCCAGCCTCTCACAAAGCTCTTTGGCTTTTGCTTCCATCTGAATTTTGTGTTTGATCAGCCCCTCACATCGTTCTTCAGCATCCGCAAGATTATCTTGCTCCTAATAGGTAATTAATAATTACAGCGTTAGCATATGACCCACAGTGTCCATGATACGTGCATTTGTTGTATTACAATTACACTCTTTACCAGTAGTATCTATACTGAAAAAGGCTGTTAAAGTAATTTTGTGAGACGTACAGCCTGGACTTGGAGCTGCAGGTCGTTCTTCTCTTGGAGAAGAGAGACCGTTTTCTCCTCTAGTTCCTTTCTCCGAGCTTCAGATTTTGCATAAGCCTCCTTCAGCTTCAGGAATTCTTCTTTCATGTTGGCCATCTCCTTTTCTGCTTCAGCAGATCTCAGGAGAGGTTTAATCTTAAAGAACAACTTCATCCAGGGCCAATTCTTGACCCCCATGAAGGCACGGATGTTCCACTGGATCACAAGTAGCGCATCCCTGTCAATGATCAATCACAATTAGTACAGCTGTTGTAATTAATTTTTGTAGTCTGACAGTTTTTGTTTTAATTGTTACCTTCTTTCAACAATTTTCTGAAATTCCATTCTTGCCAGTAGACCTCTTGATCTCGCTTGGATTCCAGTGATAATGAGCGATAATCGGTCATCCCTCATCTCCTCCAGTTGACCAAGTAGACCAGCTTTAAAGAACACCTTTTAGGGGCATGTAACAGTTTGTAAATGTCAAGTAGATAAACTAAAAATTTGTGCAAACTCATCACTGTTACTCTGAGACAAAAATCAACGACAGTTGGTCATTTATTTTAGAACGGCATGTTTGAATCAGTGAGCTGTAAAGCTTTGATACATAAATGTAAATGAAAGGAGTACATTCAATGCTTTCAATAATCAGCTAATTATCATTCAAAAAAGTGCATTCATTTTTTTAAAATATTTTTTTGGTACTGTACAGAATGTTGTTTATGCTGACAAAAATGTTTTTTTGAAAACTTGAAAATTACCTTAGTGTGACCAAACTTGTACTGGTTATGGTCAATATCCAGTGATCCAAGAAGTTTTTCAGCTCCTTTTCTGCTGTCTATGAACTGTCCCTCAGGGATGGCAGCAGGATTCAAGATGCGATATCTGGAAAAACATGTTGGACATTTGCAAATTTGCAGTGGAATGCGCAATTTATGACAAAACTCATATAAATTCTCACAAACAAAAGTAAAGCACCCAGATGGAGTTGGAAACATGAAGTAAAACTGCACATGTTGTAAGGTAATGTGACTATTGCAATGATTATAATTTCAGATCAAGCCATTACAGTTGCTAGTATGGGGAATTTTTGCTAATTTCAAGTCAGTTGGTTGTGACACCCCCTCACTTTTGAATACCTCTTCAGAATTGAGTCATAAAGCTATGGTAAAATCTCTTCTGGCAAGCCAGCTGACAGCTAACATATGTGACCCTTGGGGGTCTGCGGCGGGGGAACGTTACGACAGTGAGCTTTCACAGGGGACCAGTAGGGGGAGAGCGAGAGCAAATCTTACTTAGTTCTGCTTTAAGACTGGCAGGTCGGTCAAGATCCTCAACACCGAACTTGGTTCATCCTGTCTTTATGGACATTGCTTTGTGCACTGCTCAGTCATGTTGAAACAGTAAAGTCTCATCCCCAGATTTCCCCACAAAGTTGGAAGAGATTCATTTAAAAAAATATTAAGGATCCTTTACACTGGGACTAAGGTACACTAAGGTACCACATTCAAATTTATCCAGCTCCTGAGAATGACATAATCTTTAGAAAATGTTTATACACTCACCTAAAGGATTATTAGGAACACCTGCTCAATTTCTCTTTAATGCAATTATCTAATCAACCAATCACATGGCAGTTGCTTGAATACATTTAGGGGTGTGGTCCTGGTCAAGACAATCCCCTGAACTCCAAACTGAATGTCAGAATGGGAAAGAAAGGAGATTTAAGTAATTCTGAGAGTGGCACGGTTGTTGGTGCCAGACGGGCCGGTCTGACTATTTCACAATCTGCTCAGTTACTGGGAGTTTCACGCACAACCATTTCTAGGGTTTTTAAAGAATGGTGTGAAAAGGGAAAAACATCCAGTATGCGGCAGTCCTGTGGGCGAAAATGCCTTGTTGATGCTAGAGGTCAGAGAATAATGGGCCGACTGTTTCGAGCTGATAGAAGAGCAACTTTGACTGAAATAACCACTCATTACAACCGCGGAATGCAGCAAAGCATTTGTGAAGCCACAACACGCACAACCTTGAGGCGGATGGGCTACAACAGCAGAAGACCCCACCGGGTACCACTCATCTCCACTACAAATAGGAAAAAGAGGCTACAATTTCGACAAACTCACCAAAATTGGACAGTTGAAGACTGGAAAAATGTTGCCTTGTCTGATGAGTCTCAATTTCTGTTGAGACATTCAAATGGTAGACTCAGACATTGACGTTGAGAACATGGATCCATAATGCCTTGTTACCACTATGCAGGTTGCTTGGGGTGGTGTAATGGTGTGGGGGATGTTTTCTTGGCACACTTTAGGCCCCTTAGTGCCAATTGGGCATTGTTTAAATGCCACGGGCTACCTGAGCATTGTTTCTGACCATGTCCATCCCTTCATGACCACCATGTACCCATCCTCTGATGGCTACTTCCAGCAGGATAATGTACCATGTCATAAAGCTCGAATCATTTCAAATTGGTTTCTTGAACATGACAATGAGTTCACTGTACTACAATGGCCCCCACAGTCACCAGATCTCAACCCGATAGAGCATCTTTGGGATGTGGTGGAACGGGAGCTTCGTGCCCTGGATGTGCATCCCACAAATCTCCATCAACTGCAAGATGCTATCCTATCAATATGGGCCAACATTTCTAAAGAATGCTTTCAGCACCTTGTTGAATCAATGCCATGTAGAATTAAGGCAGTTCTGAAGGCGAAATGGGGTCAAACACCATATTAGTATGGTGTTCCTAATAATCCTTTAGGTGAGTGTAGAAGCAGTTTGCTTGTATAATTGTTGGATTTTTTTTGCACCTGTGGCCATAGAAGTGATCTGAACACTAAAATTTAAGGATTCGGAAGGTTTTTCTTATACTGTACATGTACCTTGTGTTAACATTGTCTTGTTGAAAGACAATGTGTGCTATGTCAGGAAGACTAAGACATTAAGGAAGGATGTTACAAACATAGCACATTGCCAGCAGGTCCCACAAAACACTGCTAGATTGGACCTAAAGTCATACCACGTGGCTCCCTACCATGATGCAAAGAGAAACACAAGTGCGACCTCATGCAAATCAGCAATGCAACCCCTGTGAAACTCAGTCCAACTGTTTAATGCTTCTACAAGTCATCATGTGTGTCTGCTGACCTTCACTCACTGTTTCTGACTAAGTGTTGAACCGTCCAGTACTACCTCATAACTTTCTAAGTTCTCTCGTGATGACGCCCCTTAAACTCTCTGATGCCTGTTGTAGATGAGTTAGCCTGTTGCAAAATGAATCATTTACATATCTATCACTGATCTGTATGTGCACCAAAATCAAATTAAATCATTCCTTCTGAATGTTTAACTTTTTTGACATTGAGATAATACCTCTGTTTGAAATCTCCATAGAGGATCCTGTTGGGGAAGCCCTTTCTGCAGATCCTGATTCCTTCCAGCACACCGTTACAGCGAAGCTGGTGCATCACCAGAGGGTTCTCCATGGCCCCAGGAGTCTTGGTCTCATTGGGGATGATGCAACGAACAAAGTGAGGGTGGGTGGACCTCAAGTTGGTCATCAGCTTGTTCAGGTTTTCCTGTATGGACATTAAATCTTCTGGTTAACATTGAAATAGATTTGATTAATATGTAAACTTAGTGTGAAACAGTGATTTTTACAAACCCTGTGCAAGGCAGATACTGTTTGAAAAGATGACCCCTTTTTCTTGCTTCCTCCTCCTTTGCCACCTTTGCCACTTTCAGCTAATAGGTAAAAGTACAACTCATTAGATTGCCTTGACAGACAAAAGTAAAACTTGCAATTAACACTAAAGATTGTAAAATGACTTCCAGTTTATTTTCACCTGAATCAGCTCCTGCATAGTTTGCAAAGAGGGTAGCAAGCAGCTTGAGAGTTGACTTCTGGTACAGAGCAACAACAGTCTCATTCAGAGGATCCTTGTTCTTCACCAGCCAGTTGTTGATGTTATAATCAACAGTTCCAGCGTAGTGAACCAGGGAGAAATGCGCCTCTGGTTTTCCTTTGACATTTCTTGGCTTCTGGAAGTTGCTGGATTTCCCCAGGTGGTTGTCATAAAGTTTAGCTTTGAAGGTGGCATCAGTTGCTTTTGGAAACATGCACTCCTCTTCAAGGATAGACATAATACCCATGGGCTGAGAAAGCAAGATATATCAATAAATACAATAGTTGTATCAGTTTTATCTACAGATTAATAGTCCAGTTTCTCACCTTCTCAATCAGGTCTATACAGGCCTGCAGATCCATACCAAAGTCAATGAAAGTCCATTCAATTCCTTCTTTCTTGTACTCTTCCTGCTCCAGCACAAACATGTGGTGGTTGAAAAACTGTTGCAGTTTTTCATTAGTGAAGTTGATGCACAGCTGCTCAAACGTGTTGAACTGGAGGGAGATAAGTGTGTCGTTAATTGAATACTGACATCATACCTGTCTGAAATATTTTTAATTGGTTGTTTTTGCAGCTAGTCTAAAGATTTGAAAGTCTAAATAGATGATGATACTCACATCAAAGATCTCAAACCCAGCGATGTCCAGCACACCGATGAAGTACTGACGTGGCTGCTTGGTATCCAAGGACTGATTGATTCTTACCACCATCCACAAAAACATCTTCTCATACACTGCCTTAGACAGTGCACCAACAGCGTAGTACACCTGCAAAACGAATTTATACTTTAAAAGTCATGTTTAAGAGCCTTTTTGTTATGGCATCTATTTTAGTATAGGATGAGGTGTCCATCTACCTGACAGATGTAAAGAATGTAGAAAATTGATTTTATTTCTACCTGCTGGACATTTTGTCCCTTGGTGACCCACTCGTTTCCCACTTTGACTCTTGGGTGACAGAGACCTTTGATGAGGTCGGCAGAGTTCAGGCCCATCAGATACGCGACTTTATCAGCATCTGAAAATCAATATGCGTAAAGATTATAGCTCAGTTAGCATTAAGTGCCTGAATGGTGACAAGTTTTAAGTTTTTTTTCTGCATGTTTTAGAGTCACAGAATACTTCTCTCACCTTCGGTGCCGTCTGCCTCTGCCTGCTCTTCACGCTGCTTGTTCTTGAACTTCATGTTACCGTAGTGCATGATGGCACCAATCAATTTGTAAATGCCATTTTTCTCCTCTTGAGTGAAACCCAGAACATCAAAAGCTTCCTGGATGAGAAAAAGATGTTTTACTTCTGATGTGACTGACTGCTTACATGCTAACTTGTAGTAAATGTAAAAAATCTCAGAGCTACCAAGATATCGTAGCCTGTATGTTGCTGTTACATATTAAGGCATTAGATTAGTTTACCTCATATTGTCAAATTATTTGTAAATGGCAATGTAAAAACTGTATTAAAATAAAGATTTTGTTATTAATTCCTCACATCAGTGGCCACCAGCTCTTCAGCATCATTAATGGAAGCTACAGTTGTCTCTCCTTGGGAGATAAAGGCGTAGTCATAGGGATTGTTGGTGATGAGCAGCATCTCTGAAAAGCATAATACATTTTAGATTTAGCATGATATTGATGCCATTGCAAAACAGTTTGTTGGTATTAATTTACACATTCTCTGTTTTTGTTTACCAAGTAGCTCGGGTTTCTTCTGGGACAGAATCTGATAGAAGATGTGATAATCTCTCTCAGCCTTAAGCTGAAAGGTAACACGGGACTTTTCTAGCAGATCTGGACAGGACATTTCATTATGAGGGTGGGAATAGAATTATTTTGAATATGTGAGCACACCTGATGAATGCATAAAAACACATACATGTCTCAATATCAGCCGAAGCCAGCTTCCCACTGGCTGCAAAATGAATACGGATAAATTTGCCCTAAAATGAAAAGCAGGAACAAAGGAGAAAATAAATGAAATAAAAAATGTATTGGAGTTAAGAGTTTTTTAATTGTAGAAGAAAACTTACAAATCTGGAAGAGTTGTCATTCCTGATGGTCTTTGCGTTCCCAAAAGCTTCTAACGCTGGGTTACACTGAATGATTTGATCCTCCAGAGTACCCTGACAAAACACAGTATAAACAGGAAGAAAAAGTAAGTAGGAACTATTTTTGGTGGGTAATTAACGGTTTCTTATTCTTATAAATTCAGCTTCATCACCTTCTTCTCAGAGCTTCCTTCCTTTTTACCTCCTCCAGCTGCAATGCTGGCAAAGTACTGAATAACCCTCTTGGTGTTCACAGTTTTCCCAGCGCCGGATTCTCCGCTGAAGACACACATTGAAATGGTTTCTTAAAATAAACAAACTGGCCAAACACACCATTACAATTAGATCCTTTCTCCATTATTACCCCCCAAAAACATGAAATTATGACATTTACTTAAATATTTACTTCCAAAACTCAATTGACTACCAAAAAAGTTAAACTTGAAAGATTAATATGGAAAACTAGAAAGTCAGGGCATCTCATTACAATGTTTTTCTCATTAAAATATACGGTAATCCTTTTAAGAGCACCATAACAAATGAATGGACTAATAACTTACGTGATGAGAATAGACTGGTTTTCTCTGTCTGAAAAGAACCAGAAAAAAAATCACTTTAAGACTTGTTTTTAAAACTTCACTGAGTTTATGGAAAACCTTTGAGGTAAATTACCTGTTAGCATGTACTGATAGGCATTATCAGAGATGGAGAAGATGTGAGGAGGAGCTTCACTCCTCTTCTTTCCTCTGTAGGCAACGACCACCTCTTGGTTGTAGACTGGAAGCCATTTGTATGGATTGACAGTCACACAGAACAACCCAGAGTAGGTCTGGCATGTGCAGAGAGAAACAACAAGTCAGATTTTCAGATTCCAAAATATTAAATCAGTGAGGACAGATAAACTTGTACTTTAACTCACATAGATCATCCATGCTGCGTAACGCTCTTTGAGGTTAAACAGCACAGCTGGCTCATGGAGGAAGGTGAACATCGCCATGTCTTCAATTTTATCAAACTTTGGTGGATTCTGAGGGTGTACATCACACTCCTTCACAGTCACGGTCTGGAAAAGGGAAACAGTTTCCATTAAAAGACTTTTCCCTTCTACCCTTTGTCAGGAGGAAGCCACCCAAAATTTGATGACACCTTTTCTTTCAGCTCACTGACCTTCCCTTTCTCTGTCTGAGCAGTGACTTTATCCCCGTCACGGCTGATGATAGAAGCCTTCACATACTCCTCATCGGGGTCAGGAACAAAACACTCTTTCTTCATGTCAAATGGGCGAGTCTGAGCCTCCAGACGCTCCTTATCTGATTTCCTCAGATAAGGAGCAGCAGCCCCAAACTCCTTCATCGCAGCATCACCCATTATTCACCCTACCTATAAAAAAATACAAACTTTTTAGCCATTAACAGTATATCAGTAGCTCTTTTTCATTATTTATTTTATTTGTGTTTGAGGTTTTCTTACCTTATTATCACCAACTTGGAAGACTGAAGGGAAAAAAAGCAGAAAATTATCCCATACATGAATGTTTTAGTGTTAAATGTGGCGTGTAAAAGCCATTGTCTCTCCATCTTACCTTGAGATGCAATGATGACCTGTTGGGAGCTTCTCTGAGAGTTCTCTTTATAAATACAGCCCCTCCACCAAAAATGGAGGGGTGTCTAAGAGCCAGGAATGTTATTGCGTCTGCCTTTGGTTGGGGGTTCATGATAGGGGGATGGCTAATGAGTGTGGCAGACCAATACAGAAATCAGCAGGTCAGGGTCTTATCATTGATGGGGTCCCTTGGTGAAGCCATATTAGGAGCTCATGCAGCTCAGTGATTAATCATGGGGATCCTCTAGCATCCAGGGGACCACAGCTCAGTTTTTAAATAGTCACACAGAGGAATTCCATCATCATTATCCCTTTGGCTGGCTTTTGTTAAGAAAAAACAAACAATACATGTACAAAGGAAAGCATCCGCACATAAACATTTTATTACATTATGTTTGATGTTAAAACATTTTCCAAATGTGATATTGTACAATTAACCTTAAAGGTTAAAAAGTATTTTTTAGCTTTACGTGAAAACTTTTATCGGCAAAATGTTTTTCCTTTTTTTCAAGTCACAAATTAGGTCTTTATTTTATAAGATAAATATAGTTAAAGTATAGAAAAAGACAATAAATATGTTTTAAGTATATTTTCCTATATATTTGGAAGCATCTATACATTAAACAAACTTTTTGGATTCTACAAACACACTGATAAAATTATGGCAAACTAAAAAGCAATTACTGCCTTAAGAAAGTATATCAAATAACCCGATAGTTATTAAGCGCTTGCTAAATATCTTAAATAAATAAACATATATAAGTCCAATATTAAATGCTTACAAAAACATGTGTTTTCATGTTGTGCTATTATTAGAAATATTGTCATTATTGTAAACTAGTTTCTGTTGTTGTCTAAACATGAAGGAAGATGTTCCCATATCGGGGGTTTTATTTTAGAGAATGGCATGTATGGCTCCCATTTCTCTCAGAGCTTACATAGAGTCACAATGAGGCATCAGTAACACATTGTGTTTGGTTATTACTGAAAAGACTTTGTAGGAACAAAAACAACTGCATCTAACTGCTTACTGAGTGAGCTGGTCTAAAAACAGAACATTAGTCCGTGAGATTACTCAGGCGACAAGTGTGAGCCAAGGCAGACAAAGGTCTGCCACAGGTGGCATGCTCCACATTCAAAGAAAGGCAATAAACATGAGAAACAGCACAACGAGCTCCAACCTGATCCCAAGGTTAGTGGAGAAGCTTTCCTGTCCCATTACCATGATGCTGCTAGAAAAGTCTTTTCACTCAGTTACAGGCCTGTTGACATGGCGTTGTGTCTCTGCAGACAAAGATAACTGTGCGAGATTCCTGATGAAAACCCACAGTGACCGAGCTGAAGAGTCATGGAGGCTTTTGGGATCCTGCTCTTTCCTGCATGTTGGATCAGCTGTGGCTGATTATGAGGTCATCTTCATATGAATATTTTTAGACCGATGAATAGTCACTCAAACTACATTTTTTTCTTTCAGTCAAACGCTTTAATAACTTGTTTAACAAATGTTGTAATTATTTATACTAACTGAATAGCAGACAGCCACTATGGCTGTGATCAGAACCTCTTCATAGGTTAAGAGATAAAAGGAGGGTCAACAGGTGCTGACAAGTGCTGAGATTATTTCCATTCTGATAACTTCTCTGGCCAGTTACTGACAGCTGGTGTCAGCCTGACAAAGGGAGGTGGGAGATTCCAAGCCTTTCTAAAGAACAACTGAAAACAACTCTAACTGCACACGCTGGACTCATTAAAAACAAAACATGATTTAAATCCTTCTTCACATGTCAAAACAAACTGTCAACATGTAAAATTCACATGTAATTAAAATTGTGGGATTTTGATAACTTAAAGGAGAACGCCCGTTTTTTTGCAATTGGGGCCTTATTTATTCTGTGAGATGTGTTTTACTCGTCATCAGTGGTACTTTTTTGCGATTCGGATTCGTCTCGGAGATTTTTGATTCACACGGCAAACACCAACGCCAATAAACGAGAGTCGGTTGGGCCTGCGTTCGCCGACCCTAAATCGGTTTAAAATCAGTTCAAATCCGTTATTTTTTTAATCTGGCCATTTAGATACTCTATTGTTTATTCCGTTCCAGTGCCATCCTGAATCCTGCGCTCATAGAAATTATATTTTTTACAGTGACGGGAGAGTGACGTCATCTCTCCGCGCGCCCATTCTATTGGTGCAGTGGCTTAGCTTCCTAAAAAATATAATTTCTATGAGCGCAGGATTCAAAATGGCACTGGAACGGAAAAAACAATAGAGTATCCTAATGGCCAGATTAAAAAAATAACGTATTTGAACTGATTTTAAACCGATTTAGGGTCGGCGAACGCAGGCCCAACCGACTCTCATTTATTGGCGTTTAGGTGTTTGCCGTGTGAATCAAAAATCTCCGAGACGAATACGAATCGCAAAAAAGTACCACTGATGACGAGTAAAACACATCTCACAGAATAAATAAGGCCCCAATTGCAAAAAACGGGCGTTCTCCTTTAATATTTAATTCCATGTGAATAAACACTTGATCCACATATTAGCAGCTTTTCTTTCATTTGACCAGTTGTTAAGATAAAGTAATAAAAAATACTATTTTAGCTCTAATTTATCGTAAATGTTGGAATTTCAACAATAATTTGTTTATGTGAAAGCAAAATTAGTAGAACAGCAGAAGGTTCAGACAGGTTTAAATATTTATTTGTGATAATATCTGAATTTAATTGTAATGATCATGTTTGTATGATTTTTGCTGGATGGTAGTTTTTTTCACAGCCCTGGATTCTGCACTGAGTAATTCCACTTGAATGATCATTGTCTAATCTGTAAATGTCTTAAAATATATAAGTTAATGTGTCTAATATTTAGTATATACTGAATGTTCATGTTATTAAATACATGAACCCTTTGAACATGAGCTGTATATGTGTACGAGTGACTGGTAAAATTCACTTATTGTGATAATTCATGCAGTCTGTAACATCTGGTGCACAATTGATGGGTTCAATTTAAGAGAAAAAAAAATCAATATTGGTTTTTCTGGCTTTATTTTACTTAAAACATAAAACACTGAACTTGCTATAAGAGAAATAATATAAATCAAACAATAATGTTTGCGTTATAAAATTCATGAATTGTTTTTTTCCACAGAAACTGTAGAGCAGCTTCAATAAAAGACAAAATGTTTCAAATAAAACCTGACGAAACATTATTTCTTTGGACACTTGTTTATTTGGATGAGCAGGTATCCTACTAATCTTGCTGATAAGCCTTAACACATACTGCTTTGCTTGTGTTGCACCACTTTAAGCTGAGGTGTAAATATGCCTTCAGATACCTGCCTGTCAGACAGGAACATTTAGGCCATGACATGTAACAAGAGACGCCATCAGGACTTCCTGAAGTTCACACTGGTGGCTGTTCTCACAGACCTCACTCTGCATTAAATTATTATTTATTCTCCGGCAGAAGCAACAAACACTTTGAGTTGACTCAAACACTGAGAAACAGACAAAGTAGCATTGTATTTCAGCTATAACAACTCTGTTTCGCTTCATACGTTTTTTACTGAACAGCTGATCACAGTGTGATGCTTCTCCAACCTGGTTTACTTTGTTTTTAATGCATTATATAACAAGTCTATTGAAGGAAAACACAGATATGGAAAACATCCCAGGGTTCTTAGCTTGTGATTTATTTTGGTACATGAACTAAATGTTTTGGTATTGGATCTCTAAAATCTCCTTTAGCCCTTCAGAGGACCACGCAGACTTTAGAAGGGATTCACTGACCAGCTGCAAGTGATTATAAGTGGAATCATGGTGCGTCCGTGAATGAGCGCTGGTTTAATGTTGACCTTGATGTCCAGCAGAGAATGAGTTAGCTCTATTTTAAGAACAGGACATCTGCTTTATCTCTTTCTAGTATATTTACCACAGTGGTCAACTTTTCTGTTTAAAAAACTTGTTGTTTTAGATTTTACATGTTAACCTAGTTTCCTGTTTTACCTCAAAACAATGAAATCTCTTATTATAACAAATATAACTTTTAACACTTTTCATAAGATTAGAACTCTTTAGAACATTTAATCACATTTTATATAAAGTAAATAATAAATCTATCAAAACAGTCATTAATACACTATACAAGTCAGATTTGTCTTTTCATATAATTATTATCTGACAGACAAGTACATTAAGGTTTTTTATATATTTTATCCTGACTTCATGTTGATATTGAGCAGCATAGAAGAAAAAACAAGAAGAAGAAGAAAAGTGTGCAACATTCAAGTTGGCTTTAATGGTCTACAGGTTATGAAGAGGGATCTACAGCACACAGCAGGCTAAAGGGTTTCTGCAGGCTCCAAAGCTTCACTCCTCATCAAACCCTTTCTGTTGCAGCCCAGAACAAAGAACAGACAGAAAAAAAACAGCTGTTTAGTGTTCAGATTAGTATCAATGAAGTAAAGTAAAGCAATGCAGTAATTTACTGTTCAATGCAGATAGTTGTTTGAGCCTTTTGTGCTAAAAATGTAATAAAGAAGAATAGCCTTACAGTTAAATGCAGCATGAGGGCGTGTCAACTGTGTGCACGCTTCTAACCTTGGAGCTGGTGTCACGACTCTTGGCACGCAGTTTGTTGACCTGAGTCTCAGCGATGTCCGCTCTCTCTTCAGCCTCGTCCAGCTCGTGCTGCAGTTTACGGAACTTGCCCAGGTGAACATTAGCCTGTTCCTCCTAGATAAAACAAATTAGACAAATGCTAGGTAGTTGTGAAAGACTATGTAGATATTTTTCTTACCATATCTCCTCACTCACCGCCTCCTCAGCAGATCTTTTGTAGGCTTTAACTTTCAGCTGCAACTTATCTACCAGATCTTGCAGTCGGGCAATATTCTTGCGATCCTCCTCGGTCTGTGGAAAGAAGCGTTCTAATTCTATTTGAAGAACTTGGATCAACACTGTAGACTACTAGAACTGTTTTCTACATGCTACAAACCTGGTAAGTGAGTTCCTTGATACGCCGCTCATATTTACGAACACCTTTTATGGCTTCACTGTTTTTTTTCTGCTCCATTTCCACCTCATTTTCTAGTTCCTTCACCTGGTTAAGAAGATTTTTCATTAATAGTTGATCATTATTTGCTTAAATTCTCTGTGTTAAAAATGTAAAAAAAAAAGCATCCTGCTTATTTACATTGAACAGATGTTTTTTTTTCTTCTTCCTTTTCGTTGGTGAACTTTTTGTATACTCACCCTGGCCTCGAGCTTCTGCACCTGCTTCTTGCCTCCCTTCATGGCGATCTGTTCAGCTTCATCCAGACGATGCTGCAGATCTTTGATGGTTTGCTCCATGTTCTTCTTCATACGCTCCAGGTGAGCGCTGGTGTCCTGCTCCTTCTTCAGCTCCTCTGCCATCATGGCAGCATCAGTGATGGCCTTCTTGGCTTTCTCTTCAGCATTTCTACATTCCTGCACTGCTTCCTCCACTTCAGTTTGAAGTTGGACTGAATCAGCCTCCAGCTTCTTCTTCTGGTTGATCAGGCTGGTGTTCTGCAGGGGGGGGGTTAGATGTGATATATGAGAGTATAAGAACATGTGATTTGCTACTTATTAAAAGTATTGTAGGCGTTAAGATATTGTCTCACCTGAGAGTGCAGTAACTGCACCCTCTCACTAACATCCAGCAGCTCCTGCTCAGCAAGTTTACGGCTTCTCTCAGTTTGTTCCAGAGCAGCTCTCAGTTCCTCCAGCTCAGCCTGAAGCAGGTTGTTGCGTCTCTCAACGATGGCGATGTTCTCTCTAAGATCATCATTCGCCCGTACAGACTCATCCAGCTGAATTTGACAGTCCTTAATGGAAAGAAATGAACCAAATTGTTTATGAAACGTTCAAAATAGAAAAATGTTTTGAGTCTTTGCTGTTATAATTTACCTTGAGATGAGCATGAACAGACTTGAGTTGTTTCTGGGCCTCAGCTGCCTGTCTGTTGGCTTGGCTGAGCTGGATCTCCATCTCATTGAGGTCTCCCTCCATCTTCTTTTTCAGACGAAGAGCTTCATTCCTGCTGCGACACTCAGCTTCAAGAGAACTCTGCAGGGTATCGATTGTCCTCTGCATGTTCCTCTTGCACTGCTCTGTCTCTTCATCTTTCTCTGACAGTTTACGCTCCATATCTGCTTTAATCTGGTTAAACTCAAGCTGGACTCTCAGAATTTTACCCTCTTCATGCTCAAGAGAACCCTGAAATATGCGACAGGTCCTTGTCAAAAAGTATGTAATTTCAGCTCTTGAAGGATTTATTGAACCAAAGAGTGAAAGTGAAGACAGATTGTTTTAGACTTACCTCTGCCTCTTCTAGGGCAGATTGAATCTCACCCTTTTCTTGCTCCAGCTGTTTACGGGCTTTCTCCAGCTCATGAATGGTTTTTCCACCTTCACTAAGTTGCTCAGTGAGGTCAGTAATTTCCTCTGTGTTCAAATGGGGATATGTTAATCATGTGTTTAGTTTTAACAATTGCAATGGTTTAGTTTTATGTAATGTTTAAATTCAGTGAAATATCACCTTGAAGATTCTTATTCTCCCTCTTCATGGTTTCCAGATGCTCCAGAGACTCTTCATAGGAGTTTTTCAGTTTGAAGAGTTCAGTGCTCAGAGATCTGGCTTCTTTCTGAGAACTCTCCAGCTCACACTGAGACTCTTCATACTTCTGCTTCCACTCAGACAAGACCTGGAGATTCAGGTTAAGGTGATAAATCCAAGTCAGTTGTTTTATTTTCACTATGAGGACAACTTTTTATTACAGGAACAGAGAGGTTTGACATGATTTACCATATAAGAATCTAAAAGTAATTTACCTTATCAAAGTTCCTTTGCTTCTTGTCCAGAGCAGCAGCAGCAGCATTTGACCTCTCCACATCCACCATGAGATCTTCAATCTCATTCTGCAGTCTGTGTTTGGTCTTTTCCAGAGAGGAACATTTAGCATTCACAGCTTCAACAGCCTCCTCAGCCTCCTGCAGACGCTGTGCCAGCTTCTTTCTGCATTATGAAAGAGTTTATTCAGGGTTAGACACTTTTAACTCTATAATGCCATTTGTATAATATTTGATACATGAGTTTCTGAGACCTCTATCTTATCAACCTGTTGTATATGATCTGACTCATGTTTTTTGCCCCATTGTGGATTATCATACCACGACAGGCAGCTCGAGTTTAGTTTTGATCATTTCCAACATGGCTGCTCCCAGCAAACGATCCACTTACATTTTGGGAAAATCATTGCTGATGTTGTGAGAAGTTACGGTAAGAATTGTTGGAGATTTTAAGGTTTTACGATGTTGGTAAAAGGTCACAGGTCATGCTGCAGGAGTAAGTGAACTGAAACAGACCTGGCCTGAATCAACACTTTTGTGTTTATCTTGGAAACCAATTGGTTTACGACCTGTGATTGTTGTCCATCCAACTGTGTGTTTGTTTACTACACTCTGACCTCATTATCTGACCCACACTTGTTCCCGTCCCTTGCTTTATCCAGATGGGAGGTGTCTTTGTAAATAAAAAGGCAATGTAAAGGTGAACACATCAGAATCGTCTCAACAACTCAGTGGTGCGTTCTCCTTTGCAAAGCTCATTGAAACCATACCTCTGTGTCTGATTGATGGTCTTTTTTAATAGTTATTTAACTTAGGGGTATTAAAATATCCTGACAAGAATAAAATCAAATTTCCCTCTTTTGAAGAAATGCATTTTTATTAAGTAACTACTTTTTTATAATACCAATAAACTGTAAAAAGGGCCAATGTATCAAATGTGATACAAAAAATATATCATAAACAACATGATATAGCTAAAACTTTTTGTGGATTTTGTCATGAGGGTTCATAAACATCTTTGTTCCAAAAGATCCACATTTTCTGGCTAGTTTTTGTTGGATTGGGCCTTACAGGGATAAACTTAGCTAAGTTGCTGAAGTATAAATGTATTTTACTCACTTAGCTTCCTCCAGTTCCTCAGTCCTCTGGATGGCATCAGTTTCATACTTGGTTCTCCACTGAGCCACCTCAGAGTTGGCCTTGGACATGCCACGCTGCAGTTCAGCCTTGGCCTCCTGCTCCTCCTCATACTGCTCCCTGAGGAGATCACAGTCATGACGAGCAGACTGCACAGCATGGGCTAATGCGTTCTTGGCCTGGAAAGAGAAGGATGAAGTGGCTCTTACACTTGATCATCTGTTTGACATATAAAGATCCATTCACGTGTTAACATATTCACACCTTTATTTCCTCCTCAAGTTGTCTTTTTAAGTCTTCCAGTTGCTGAGTATAGGAATTCTTTCCTCTGGTCAGCTGAGAAATGAGAGATTCTTTCTCCTCCATTTGTCTTGAAAGTTCATCTGTAGATATGAAAGAAGGGTCTTAGAAAAAACATGTAAAAACTGTATGTGAAACACTTCAGAGTGGAAAATAATTCTAACCATTCTCAGCTTGAAGCTTGGCTTTCTGGGTGGTGAAGTCATTCAGGGATCTTTGATATTCATCACATTTAGTCCTGTATTCATTCATTTGATCCTCTAAAGTTCTGGATGTTTTTTCCAGGATAGTCTTAAAAGGAAATGCACATAGTTTAGGGACCTTTTTTTCATATTGTCTCAGGTCACCATTTGGAAACTTTGCTGCCCACCGTACGTACCTTAGCCTTAACAATATGTTCCATACTGGAGACCACATCATCGAGCTCTAACTTGAGTTCACTCTTCTCCTTCTCCAGTTTCTGCTTGACTCTCTGCAGGTTGTCGATCTGCTCTCCCAGGTCAGCAACACTGTCAGCTTGTTTCTTCCTGAGTGTAGCAGTGGTGGCTTCATGCTGCAGAGTGGCCTCTTCAAGGTCTCTGCGGAGTTTCTGGAACTCGGCCTCCCTCTTTTTGTTCATCTCGATCTGGGCAGCTGTGGCTCCACCAGCCTCCTCCAGCCTCTCACTGATCTCCTCCAGTTCTCTGGCCAGGTCTGCTCTCTGCTTCTCCACCTTGGCTCGAGCAGCTCGCTCGGCTTCCAGTTCTTCCTCCAGCTCTTCAACACGAGCCTAGAGTACAAACAATGGCACTCTATTGTCTTCATAATTTGTGATATACATACAATCTGACTGCAGCTACATATTGTACAGATTTTACCTGCAGCTCTTTAAGCTTCTTTTGGAGCTGAACAATTATGGATTGTTCATCTTCTAATTTGCCGTTCAGCTGGCTGATCTCAAAGTCTTTCCTGCAGCATTTTGTCTCGTCAGTATTTAGTTATTGAAACAATGCAAACAGTATTTAGACACCAGACTGTTTAGAGGTTGCTTTAACAAATTAATACTTTTTCAAGCGCTCCTCCAGTTGCTGTTTGTCATTCTCCAGATCCATGACGGACTCCTGGGTTAACTTTAGGTCCCCTTCTAGTTTTCTTTTTGCTCTCTCCAGGTCCATTCGAATCTTCTTCTCTTGTTCCAAGGACCCTTCAAGCTTAAACAGAAAAACATTTTCTTGCAAAATTTGTGAATTTTGGTTTTTGGTATGTGGCAAAAAGAAAAAAGTGGTTTTACATCGTCCACTTGCTGCTCCAGCTTTGCTTTAGCTTTGGTCAGAGTGTTGACTTTGTCTTCTTCACTCTGCAGGTCATCCAGTGTTTGTTGATGAGCCTCCTGTAAGGCTTTCTTCTCTTTGGTCAGCTTAGCAATGATTTCATCCAAAGCAGCCATTTCCTCTGTCAGGTTTTTAACCTGTTAAAGAAGAAGGAAGGATTTCAAAGTCTCTAGACTTGGTTTGAAATTGCGACTCTTGTGTTCGTACATTTTACAAACCTTGTTTTCAGTGGCATGTTTCTCTTTTTCTACTTTTGCTAGCGTTAGCTCCAAGTCATCAATGTCCTTCTTTAACTCGGAGCACTCGTCCTCCAGCTTCCTCTTTTTTCCAGTCAGCTCAGCGTTCATTTCTTCTTCATCCTCCAGTCTTTCTGTCAGCTCTTTGATTTTTGCTTCCAGTTGAATCTTGTTTTTAATTAGCCCCTCACATCGTTCTTCAGCATCACAGAGATTATCTTGCTCCTGCAAAACATGGATTTGTATTTTACACATTTATTAAGACATTTAAAAACAAATGATTTTACTTTGTCCTTCTTACAGCCTGGACTTGGAGCTGCAGGTCGTTCTTCTCTTGGAGAAGAGAGACCATTTTCTCCTCTAGTTCCTTTCTCCGAGCTTCAGATTTTGCATAAGCCTCCTTCAGCTTCAGGAATTCTTCCTTCATGTTGGCCATCTCCTTTTCTGCTTCAGCAGATCTCAGGAGAGGTTTGATCTTAAAGAACAACTTCATCCAGGGCCAATTCTTGACCCCCATGAAGGCACGGATGTTCCATTGTATTACCAATAAAGCATCTCTGGAAACAAAAAATTCAAGGAGTTTACTTTAAAAAAAAACAAAAAACAAAAAACTGGCTATTTATCATATGTAAAACAAACCTGCGCTCCACCATCTTTTGATACTCAATTCGGGACAGAAGTCCACGAGATCTCGCTTGAATAGCAGTAATTATTTTGGCAAGACGCTCATCTCTCATCTCCTCCAGTAGACCCAGCAGTCCAGCCTTGAAGAACACCTACCAATAGAAACAAATGCAAACTTTTTGCTTATCTTTACTGTCATGTATTATATTTTTTCCCCTTTTGTCTGAAAATAATCTCTTGACACCTTAGTGTGACCAAACTTGTACTGGTTATGATCAATATCCAGCGATCCGAGAAGTTTCTCAGCTCCCTTTCTGCTGTCAATGAACTGTCCCTCAGGGATGGCAGCAGGATTCAGGATGCGATATCTGGATCATTACATGATAATAATAAGTTGGATTATGACTTTGAAGGGTAGAAATATGTTGCACTGAGATAATACCTCTGTTTGAAATCTCCATAGAGGATCCGGTTGGGGAAGCCCTTTCTGCAGATCCTGATTCCTTCCAGCACACCGTTACAGCGCAGCTGGTGCATCACCAGAGGGTTCTCCATGGCCCCAGGAGTCTTGGTCTCATTGGGGATGATGCAACGCACAAAGTGAGGGTGAGTGGACCTCAAGTTGGTCATCAACTTGTTCAGGTTCTCCTTTATTTTTATAAAATAAACATTTTAGTAAAGTAAAAAAAATTGTCAATCTTTGATGAAAAACAAGAATAAAACATACCCTATGGAGAGCAGACACAGTCTGAAAGGAGGATCCTTTCTTCTTTTTCTCCTTTTTACCTTCAGTACCTTCACCCATAGCTGTTAAGAAACATTCATCATTGAGTCTTCACACTTTGACCTCTTCTCATAATATACAAATGGCTTCTATATACAAACCAGATAATCGTGTCAAGTTACCTGAATCAGCTCCTGCATAGTTTGCAAAGAGGGTAGCAAGCAGCTTGAGATTTGACTTCTGGTACAGAGCAACAACAGTCTCATTCAGAGGATCCTTGTTCTTCACCAGCCAGTTGTTGATGTTATAATCAACAGTTCCAGCGTAGTGGACCAGGGCAAAATGAGCCTCTGGTTTTCCTTTGACAATTCTTGGTTTCTGGAAGTTATTGGATTTCCCCAGGTGGTTGTCATAAAGTTTAGCTTTGAAGGTGGTATCAGTGGCTTTTGGAAACATGCACTCCTCTTCAAGGATGGACATGATACCCATGGGCTGAGAAAGGAAAATATTTTTAAATACAATATTCTTTACAATGTTTTATCTACAGATTAACAATTTAGTTTCCCACCTTCTCAATCAGGTCTATACAGGCCTGTAGATCCATACCAAAGTCAATGAAAGTCCATTCAATTCCTTCCTTCTTGTACTCTTCCTGCTCCAGCACAAACATGTGGTGGTTGAAAAACTGTTGCAGTTTTTCATTAGTGAAGTTGATGCACAGCTGCTCAAACGTGTTGAACTGGGAAAAAGAATCCATATATTTAAGTAATTAGACATAGAATAACATACAGAGATCTGGGGTTGTTTTTTTAATTATAAGATTCCTCACATCAAAGATCTCAAATCCAGCGATGTCCAGCACACCAATGAAGTACTGACGTGGTTGTTTGGTCTCTAGTGACTGATTGATTCTTATGACCATCCACAGAAACATCTTTTCATAAACAGCTTTAGACAGAGCTCCAACAGCATAGTACACCTGTGGAACAGACATTTAACTGCATTATAATAACACATGGATTCAAATTCTTTAAGAGGATCTCCCTTCATGCACCTGAGCGACATTCTGTCCCTTGGTGACCCACTCGTTTCCCACTTTGACTCTCGGATGACAGAGACCTTTGATGAGGTCGGCAGAGTTTAGGCCCATCAGATAAGCGACTTTGTCAGCATCTGATGAAAGAAAACCAACATTTTCACTCTATGTGGAATCACTCTGAGCTAACTGGACAAACAGAACCTGCTTTCACCTTCAGTGCCATCTGCCTCCGCTTGCTCCTCTCGGGGCCTCTGTTTAAACTTCATGTTACCATAGTGCATGATAGCTCCTGTCAGCTTGTACACAGAGTTTTTTTCCTCCTGAGTAAAGCCCAACACATCAAAGGCACTCTGTGGAAGAGCAGAGTAGAAAATGTCAACATCTCTGTAGATTGTCTCATTTACATGAAAAAACATTTATATCCAATTTAGAATTCTGAGTATAAAACAAATTTTGCAGTGCTCCTGTAATCTTTATTATTGTAATTGAATTGAACTGTGATTTAAACAAAGCAAGACGAGGAGCCTGACATCTGTTGCCATCAGTTCTTCTGCATCATCTATGGAGGCCACTTGGGTTTCCCCCTGAGAGATGAAGGCATAGTCGTAGGGATTGTTTGTCACCAGCAGCATCTCTGCAGGGTGTGAAAGGCAACATCAAACAGATGGACACTGTACTTAAAAAACAACAAAACTCTTTGTGTTGTTTTTATTTACTTTAATTTTATTTACAAAAAAGTTAGTATCATATCACGAACCCAGGATTTCAGGTTTCTTGTTGGAAAGAATCTGGTAGAAGATGTGATAATCTCGCTCAGCCTTCAGCTGGAAGATCACACGAGACTTCTCCAGAAGGTCTAAGAAGGGCAAGCGGGATCGTTTTTGTGTGACAACTTATAAAATCCCTCAGTAATATTAAAAATAGAAAAGGGCGTTTGCTCTTACATGTTTCAATATCAGCAGATGCCAATTTTCCTCTGGTATCAAAATGAATTCGGATGAATTTACCCTGGAAGAATAACATTATTATTTAGAATACTTTTATCTAATTTTTTTTTATAACAGTTAGGGCATACAGATGAAAAAGAAACTTACAAATCTGGAGGAGTTGTCATTCCTGATGGTCTTAGCATTACCAAAGGCCTCCAAAGCAGGATTAGCCTGAATGATTTGATCCTCCAGGGTTCCCTGAAATAAAAGAACATTTCATGTAGCAGCATCTAAAGAACCAAATGATGCTCCCATGTTTGGGATAAAATACTACACACCTTGTCTTTAGCAGTAGCGTCTTTCTTTGCACCACCAGCTGCAATACTTGCAAAATACTGGATAACACGCTTTGTGTTGACAGTCTTTCCTGCACCAGATTCTCCACTAAAACATATTAATAACAGTTTCATAACGGAATAATTATTGTTTTATTTGAGATAAAATCGTGCCATAGATGCTTTTTGAACAGAAGGTGTTACATACGTGATCAGAATTGACTGGTTTTCACGATCTGCCAAAAGGTTTTTTGAAGAGAAGTTTATAAGTATGTGAAATATCAGCTGTTCCCAGAGGGTTCTGTGTTATCATTCTGTACCTGCCAGCATGTACTGATAGGCATTATCAGAGATGGAGAAGATGTGAGGAGGAGCTTCACTCCTCTTCTTTCCTCTGTAGGCAACGACCACCTCTTGGTTGTAGACTGGAAGCCATTTGTATGGATTGACAGTCACACAGAACAACCCAGAGTAGGTCTGAGAGAAAATCAATGCTACTTTTAATGAAATGTACTTTTAATAAACTTTACTGTTATTCCCCAACAGTGTACTCACATAGATCATCCATGCTGCGTAACGCTCCTTGAGGTTAAACAGCACAGCTGGCTCGTGGAGGAAAGTCAGCATGGCCATGTCTTCAATTTTATCAAACTTAGGAGGATTCTGTTGCAAGATGTCGGACTCTTTCACAGTCACAGTCTGGAAGAAATTCAATTTAATACATCGGTCATGATTAAATGTTATATAATCATTTGATTTGATCAAACTGTTTCTGTGGTCTGCTTGTACTTTCTGCATGTGCTGCCATCAGCGCTGTTTGAGCAGTGATGAAAACATTCTGTAGAGTATTAATCCCAGATGGTAAGAACACCTTTCATCACTCAGTGTAGAAACTGAAGAGACACTTTCAGTTCAGCTTCCCTTTTGAACTTCTATTCACACTCACTTACACACACACTCAAAAATCACACAAAGATTTACACCATGCTAACACTCACACCCAGATATGCACATACACACAGGCTCAGTTTCACACACTCTGAAATAACAACTTAAAATCTAAATTCACAAATAGATCTATTTTTACTACCAGATAGTTAAACTGTTTGCTGCATGCAGAACTGATAGATTTGATTATTGCTATAAATAAAAAGTAGCTAAACTGTAGACAATCACCTTCCCGTTCTGTGTCTCCACAGTGGCCTTGTCTCCTTCTCGGCTGATGACGGTTCCTTTTACAAACTCTTCTACAGGATCGGGGACAAAACATTCCTTCTTGATGTCAAAGGTCCGTGTGGAGGCCTCCATACGCTCCTTCTCTGACTTCCTCAGGTACGGTGCAGCTGCACCAAACACAGCCATCTCTGCATCTCCCATGGCTGCTCTAATTTAATCTAGGAACAGACGATTGAGTTCATTAAATCTGCTGAGCTTGTTTTTTCACTCCTTTCCTCAGTGTTTTACATCCTCATGTAATGGATATATGGGGAACAAATATATATTAGACTTATCTGTGTGTTTGTGAGAAGGAACATTTACCAGTGGGGTTCAGTTGGATTGAAGGTGATCTCAAACTTCAGAGTAATTTTTCCTGACACACCTGCAGGAGATAGAAAACATATCAAAACTTTTTGCTTCAAGTTATACAATATTAAGTAACTATTGCACATCCCCATTAGTGGAATAATAATAGTTTTTATCTATTTTTCTCATCTTGTGATCTCCTGAGATGTTTGCATCACTGCTGTGTTTGCTTAGTTTCCACTGATCAGTTTAATTAAAATAATCCTATTTACATTTTCTTTAAACATCAGAGTTACATAACAAAAATCACTGAGACAAATTCAAACAGTTCATACTTACTGAGACCAGGTGAAGAGGAAGCATCTGCTAGACCTGCAGGGTGGTAGGGATCAAATATATAACCCCAGATAACCTGCCTTACAAGGCCAAGGGCACCACCCTGACCTGATAACACACACACACACACACACACACACACACACACACACACACACACACACACACACACAATCAGGTGCCCAATTCAACACATACCACAGTGTCGACACACACATACACACTGAGGTAATCTCCATCATTTTTATCACTTATGACAGACCTCATTTTGGCTGCCCTCTCTGCTCGCTTGTCTGAACCTCTCATGTCCAAATAATGTGATTTTTTGGGCGCAGTGCCAGGAACTTTCTGCTGCATAACTCATCTGTGACTCACCCCAGCATGCCACTTTTATCTATCTCTGATTCTGCCACACTTTTCCCTGTCATCTCTTGTGCTAAATTCTTTTTCCAAGTGTGGACTGGTCAGGAACAGAAACCAGATTCCATTAGGTACGAGTGAAGAGGAGCAATCAGGCAAAGTGGAACACACGGGCACGCGCTCAAAAGGAGTTTTTCATGTTCAGAGGCCGTTTTCATTATCTAACGTTTTTTGGTTGGCAAGTAACTGTTACAAGTAGGTAAAAAAGATTATCTTTTAAATCTGCGCTGAGAAAACCTACAGAATCCTAGTGTTACTCAGTTCCTTCTGCAACTGTGTGCAAGCTGTGCACAGTAAACTGCAGAAACATTGGGTCCATTTCTGTGTAGAGTTGCAGTGATGTGGCAGATATTACTGTGGCTAAGAGTTTCTGACCTGTGCACACCTCACCTGAATCAGCAGATGATTAACACAACTGAAACAACTGAAACTTGCAGGATGGTAGAACATTAAGGACCAAGGTTTGGACATCTCTGTCCTGAAGTGTACAAACAACACGCTGTAAATTAGACAAACCTGCTTCAGCAGAAAACTAGAAACATCAGACTGGTGTCACTAGAAAGTCTCTTTATACATCTGAATATGTGTTCAATTCCAGAGATACAGTCAGTATCATGTTGTCAGAAGCAGTGAAAGCCGTCAATTGGAGGAAGGAAACATTAAAGGATAAGTTTATCTGAAATGTCAGTGTGTCTGAAAATACAATCAGGAAGAGAACAGGACGGTTTAAGAAGCTCTTAAACAGACCTCTAGAGGTCAGATAAGAGCTAAACAAACCCTGTTCCAACTCCGAGTCTCAGATATTTTATCTGTGGTTAAAGATATCCTCGTTAAACAGTGTGACACATTAAAGCTCTGCAGTGTTAACCTCACATTTAAAGATTTACTAATCTTTCTAAGACATTTAAACCAGCATCATATTATTTACATTCCCAAGTGCTAAAACTATTACTTCCACCAGTGCTTTTATGTTAACAAGTCAGATTATTATTACAGACAAAGTAAACACTATTTGCCTCTTGAGTTTGCATGTTTTTCAATTATAATTTAAACAATAACATATTTTTTTGACTTCACTCAAGCTAGAAGACATTTAATGACCTTATCATCCACTGTTTCACTCTAAAATACTTAATCATTACAACCATCAGCTACCACATCTGATGTTCAAACTCTGTTTTATGGATGCATCAAATAAATACACTGAAAAATATAAAGCAGGTCAGAGAATATAAGGTGAAAAATGGAAGGAAAATAAATAAATAAAAATATGTGTGAATAAAAATGTAAATAAACCCACGTATGACGACCAAATGTTGTACACATACAGAAATCAAACATTCAACTGTTTTTCACATTTTTATTTTATTAATTTTGAGAATATTTATTTACATATTCCTGAATTGAAAGTGTTTGTTTATTTCTATCTCCATGTTTATTTCTTCTAAAGTTTAGATTGTTTTGTTCCCATATTGTTTTTTTTTTTTTCTCACCTCCATCCTCTACTCGTTTGAACTTCACCTCCCAGTTCTAATATAAAATGAAAGTGAACAACAGCCTGGTGTTGAACCAGCAACCCTATTCCTTTTTCAGAGGTTTGTTCATTTATTTATTAGTATATGGTCTATTGAAATGCAGCTTTTACAGGTTTCTGCTGTAAGTTTTTGGCTTTATTGACAAGCACCAGTAAGACAAAGTGCTTTAGTAAATATTTTAGTTTTTTAAACTTGTTTCCATTAAACGTAGAGTTAAATGTATATGTACCTGTTCTGTCTGTAAGATTCTAAATGTACATCCGAGTTATGTGTGTAAAAGCATCCGTACTGTTGGGATTTCAGCTGGTGGCCAAACTAAACAAAGGTCAAAGGTCAAACTAGACCATGTCAAACAGCTTCCAGTCTTTGTGTTGGCTGCTATGTAATCAGCTCCTCATAAATTATAGCTCTGTCACATCTGCAGACTTCCCTGTTTTTTCCATGATTCCTAAAATACTCTATTTTTAAAGCCCCTCCCCCTTTTTGAACAACAATATTTCAATGGAACTAGTTTGATACTGTTTGCCTTATTACAAACCCCAAACTTTCAGTTTATAAATACACTTTACACATGCTCATAGTAGTAGGAGTTCCTCAGGATCAAGATTTGAATAGATTTTTTTTTGTCACCGAATAAACATGTAAATAGGAAATAAGAGACTGTTTCTGTAGTTGGTATAAACATACACCTGTTACATCCCACAGTGTCTGTGTGCTTTTATTTAGAGTTCTGGTTACATTCTTTCTTTGAAACTGTTCACACCCAAATATTTATCTGCTAAATTTGGACTGTGCTGGAAGAGTTTCAGGAAGTTATGTCAGAATGTCCTTTTGTCATAAAATCTGTCTCTTTTTTTATAAATAAATGCATTATGGAGCAGTTATTTAACAGTTTGTCATATTTCTGTTTCTGAAAATTAGAATTTTGCATTTCTGTCATGATTTTGTTGTTTCAAGCCAGTCAAGCCATTATTTTGTTCTTAGGTCCTGTTGTCTGTGTGTGTGTGTGGGTGTGTGTGTGTGTGTGTGGGTTTGTATTTCTGACCTCCTGGGGACCCGTTTCCTGACTTTTACTATCTTTCTGGGGTCCGAGGGTTCTTGTGGGGACCGAAGCCTGGTCCCCATGAGGGGGACTCCCCTTTTTAGGGTTAGGGGTTAGGTTTATAGGTATGGTGTGAATAGAGTTTTAGTTAGTCTTAGGGTTAGTTATAGATCAGTAATGGTTAAGGTTAGTAAAAGGGTTTGGGTTAGGTATAAATCTAGTTACTAAAATCAATGGAAGTCAATGGACGGTCCCCATAAGGATACCAAAACACACTTGTGTGTGTGTGTGTGTGTGTGTGTGTGTGTGTGAATTTGGACGACTACATGGTATATCACATTGCAGTCATGACGCATAAATGACCTTTGTGTGACAATTACGCTGATTTATAAATTTAACAGTACCTTTCCCTTGGCCTGCATCGGGGACCTGCGACTGCATTTTTTCCAAGAAATGCCCTTTTTCTACTTTTTTGCAGGACTATGGTAGACAAATATATCATGAAATATGCAGTCAGAAACGATTCTAAAATTGCCTCCAGCCATCTGTAAGTCGTTGGCTTTAAGGCCCCCAGACCCCCGGCCGATAGTACTTCGGCCCTTCGGGTCACACATTGACCATTATATCATATCAAACAAGGCCCTTGGTAAGTTTTCTTTGTCTTTCACAGTTTTCTCTTAATTCACTGAGTTTTTTCATCATTGCCTGTCAGTTCTGACTTACAGCCTTTGTTTGTTGGAGATCTCTCCACAAAGATTTTTTTTGTTCTGGTCTAATTGTTTTTGTTTTGCCACGTCAGAAGAACTTTCTTCAGTGTGTTTTTGCTCTTACTTCACCAGACTGTTCAATAAACACTCTTTAAACTGCCACCCTGTCTGCTCTTCTGTGTATTCGGGTCCAAATCCAAAACCAGAATCTTTACACAGTTACTTTGACATGTCTCCTGTAATCGTTAGAGGAAATGTAACTGAATGATTATACACAGTGTCAGTGTCTGCCAGCTGGTTTTCTTTTCCCTCCCCTTTTAATTCAGTTCAGTTTATGCATTTCATGCTAATATATAGCAAAGGTCCTCTGAAAGCACTAAACAGAAACAAGTCCAATCTTCATTTATAGATCCATATTTAAAGTTAATTACATACAAACAGTTCTATCCAACTCTTACATGTTAATAGATTTAGTGAACACTAAAACTGTGACTAGTTAAACCAGCAGATTGGGTTGAATCTTTATCTTAACGCATCCTGACCAGCACAAACTGGAGACAGTAGAAAGGAACGACTCCCTTTTAACAGGAAGAAACCTCCAGCAGAACCCGGACTCTGAAACAGAATTAAAATTAATGGCAGCAATAATAATAAATACAAACATGGAGAAAAAAGACAGCAGAGTGAAGAAACATGGTCAGAATGTCCTCCAGCAGTCTTAGACTATAGCAGCATAACTAAAGGGATGGATCAGAATAACCTAAGCTAACACTAACTATAGCATTGTGCACAAAGGACAATTTTAAGTCTCTTCTTAAAAGTAAACAGAGTGTCTGAACCACAGATTAAAAGTGAAAGCTGGTTCCGAAGGAGAGGATTCTGATAACTAAAAGCTCTGCCTCCCATTCTAGATTTGTAAGAATTACAACCTGCAGTCAGAGAGAGAAGTGATTAATGAACATATTGTCAGGTGACAGTTGTACAATAAAAAATTGGTTTATTGCAACATGTTTACCATTACCAGACTTTAAGAGTACTGGATGTAGTCAAGGTTAATTATAAGCATGGTCATTACTTTTTGAGTGTCAGATTTAAAAAAATATCCTGAGTGACGAAAGTTTAAATTAAGCTGCAGTCACATTTTTATTACATGTGCATCAGCTGTTGAGGAGACGGGGTGGCCTCTGGCTGCTTCTTTCTTTCACACAACTACTGAAGTGAAAACAGCTTTGGGGTTTAGATCCCTCTCATTCTGTGGTAACACGACTTTTCAGCATTTGTCTAATGAGCTTTCTCTGATATATTAATATTATGATCAATAGCATCTGGAACATGCAATTTAGTGCATAATTTAAAAGGAAATGTCAAATCAGCACGTCACAACAAACTGAAAGAAATATATTCAGAAATTATCATCTAAACTTCCAGGTGACAGGCAGGAATATGTCTCATCTGCTGAGTTTTTTTTAAGTTATTGCTTTAAAAAAAAAAAAAAAAAAGAGCTTGGAAGTAGAAAGAAATCTTTTAAAATAAAATTCTTCAAAAAAATCTAAAAGCCTGTGTCTAACAGTGCTGCAACTGTTGGTAACAAACTACATTTTCTTTTTAACAAAGTCTCAAAACATTTGCAAGAGTTTCCTTGTGTGAGTTGTGGAGCCTCTTGGTCTACATTTTTAAATTTTAAACAATTTGCAAGATAATTTCTAGCTCAAGCTTGCTGTGGAGTTGTTGCAGGCATTTGAAACTCATCTGGAACCTCAGTTAGTTCCCATGAGGCACTGGGTGCATAAAAAAGGTGAGACAACTTTGAGAGGGATTGACAACCCATGAAAATATGCCGCAGCTGATTGTAGACTCTAACTCTAGAATCGAACATTCTAACATGACTTAAATTCTGATTACAATAAATTGAAAATAAAATAAGGATAAACTGAAAGGACTGTGATATGAAAAAGTGTTGAACATACCAGTTCAGTTGATTCAAACTGAAAACTTGCATATTTTAGTAACAGTAAGTGAGCCATTAACCTTAAAAAGCTCCACACTGTTCGTGATGTTTTAGCTAACTACCACATGCTAACCTCCCTTTAGCTCTAAAACACTTCAAGATCCTAAAAACAAATAATTAATCATTTCCAGATTGTTTTTATCAAGCATCTGTTAAGGACGTGCAAAGTATTAGGCTTAGCAAGCTAAAGGCTAACATGGGTTGATTTCTAATAGCAGCAGGTTCTTTTATTTGATGAATAAGATGATTTTTTTGCTAAAACA
Source organism: Pachypanchax playfairii (assembly GCA_006937955.1). NCBI lineage: Eukaryota > Metazoa > Chordata > Actinopteri > Cyprinodontiformes > Aplocheilidae > Pachypanchax > Pachypanchax playfairii. Next base: position 470,570 of record SSNP01000111.1, on the reverse strand, counting down.
TCAGACATACGGTGTTTTTGATGTGTTCTTATTTACACCTGCAGTGATCATATGGCTGCTTTTATGCTAATGATACACAGGAAGTGAAGTAATGTATCTCTGTTTCCAGGAAAAACAAACACTCTCACTCCAACAGTCAGAGCAAACAATGAATATTTATTCAACACTGTCTTCTTATAAAATGCATGTAGAAAAAACATTTCATTAAACATCGTTTACTGAGTCAGATATTTTTATCCCACATTCAGGGTCTGCACATAAACCGTGTACATTCACCTTACTAACATGTAAAGTTGTGCTTTCTATGACTGTTGTATTCTTTTGGAATAAGCATGAGTCCTTTTCATTAATATCCCGGGTGTGATGGATATTATTAGACCTATTGTTTGTCGCCTGGTTTGACCCAGCTGCCCTCTGCAGCAGACTACACCAGCTGTGTCAGGGCATGTTAGCTGGCCACACTATCAGAGACATTTTCCATTTAACAACAGCTGTAGAGATAAAGGCTCTGCTTGAGCCATGGGGCACCATCATGGGTGGGAAAGTATTCACAATATAAAAACGGGTTTTACATGTTTGTTTTCTCACTGATTTACTTCAGACATTGAAGTTTTGCTGATGTTGTTGGACAACAAGAATCTTTCTTGTATTTATCTCAGCTGACATCTTTTTAAGCTGTAATAGGACCCGAATCAGTCGCTTGTGGAATTTCTCAAAAGAATTATAACCTTTTTAATCATTGTTGCAGGGACTCTTATAGCAGCATTCTGACTGTATTTTTCAGTTGAATTGAACACAAGCTCTCCAACACATCCGTTCATGTGTATCATTTCAGGCTTATTGTTTTGAAACCATTTCAGCAGCAGAGACAATGAGACAGGCAGCTGTTTGTCTTGTCACTCAGAGCTTTATGGAGGATTAGAGGAATTGTCCTGCAGCTGACAGTTTTTCTGATGGTCTGGATGCCACACACACGCAGGCCCTTTAATGGCTCTGCCCTGAGAGAGGTGAGTGCAGAGTACTGATGGTTTCATTGAAATCCCAAATATTTGTGTTTTTCTTCTCTGTTTTTCTCTGAATGCTGTTACTGGAACCACCGACCTGCGTTGGTTATTTTTCTGTCCTCAACTTGTTTCTTTGGCTGAATGGCCCCAGATCCAGAATCTGATTCTTCACTGTTTCTAAATACAGCTTAAGGGAAAACATTAGTTTTCTAAACATAATCATTTTAGATCTTAGTCTTTATAGATACAAAAAAAAGTTGACATTCCTTTTGTTAAACCCATGTCGGGATGAAACTTACAAATGTTGTTTTCTAACTCAGTGTCAATGTCAATGTCAGGGTTGTAGATTTTTTAGACTGTTGTGACTCTTGACTTTTAACAGCCACTTCCTGTGATTATATTTTAAAGAGGTCATTTCATACAAATTTCAGGACTTTGTGGTTATTTCTGAAGTATTAACCATTAATATGGAACATTTTATATCTAAAAAACATCAGGAAACACTGATTAACAGACCTTTCAATCTGTCTACAATAAAATTCAGGTGGTTCCGGCTCCTTCTGTCAGGCTGCTTCGTCAGGCCTCGAGCAGCAACTTGTTCATATTCATTATTTGTATTCATTGTTCTAATTTGCTGGACTCTGATTAGCTAACAAACTAGCCTATGAGATCAAGGTATACTGTTTCCTGCCCCGCTGCGCATGGCAATGTCAGACGTCGTGTCTTCCTGTTTGTTACGTCTTATGCTACAGCTTTTAGCCAGCAGCATGCTAGGCGTGGTTTCAACTGATGAATACTAACGAACAAAGGAGTTGTGACGAAACAGATAAAGGCCGTTCAAACTCGGGAGAACTCGGGTTTTATCACCACCTGCGTAGTTTGAGAGATTAAAACTGAAAGAGAAGTTGCTGACCTGTTTTCACACCCACTATGAAGGTAAGAACACCTGTGGAGCTAAAATATTCAACAGAAACCTCCAGAAAAACAGTTTTTAATAGAAGGGCCTCTTTAAAAATTTGTTTCATCTGCTCCTGATTTCCTGTGGAGTCTTTGTCTCCCTCTAGTGATTCTAGTAATGTACTTTTGGTGATCCAGTCCTGTGTGTTCCTGTGTTTTCATACATAGTCTTTTTCCCTTTGAGTTATATTTTTGTGATTATATTCTCTTCAGTTGGTCAATCTGTTTCCTGTTGACTTCTTTTCTGGTTCTTCTCTGTTTGTTAACTGCTTTATTTTGCCCAGCTGTCTCTCGTCTCCTCGTTAGCCTCCATCTGGATTTATTCCCCACTGGATCCTCCTCTGTACTGTGTTACTGATGGTTCCTGAGCTCCTTGTGTTCTTTGAGATTCACCTGGTTTTTGTAAGTTGTTTTGCTGTCATGGCTGTCAGCCTTTGTTTTTCATTTATTACTAGTATATTGTTCCCATCCTGCCTGCGTTTGGATCCATCAACACTGTTTTATAACAAAGTCTTTGTATGATAGTTTCAACAAGTGTAAAAAGGTTTAATAAGAATATGATAAATGATAGTTATTTTACTTGAAATTAGATAAATTAAAGTGTAATTTTCAATTAAAAACCTTTATGTGGTACATCAGTATAAGAACAACATTTTAGAGGTAGTCTTGATATCCTGCTGTAATGTTAACATTTCCCACTGAGTGGCAGCACAATATCATCACACTACACATCTGAAAAAGTCTTTTTTTATGTTCTTTCGTAACTGCGGTTCAAAATCTTAACATGAAAGACACGAGTATAAATATCAGGAGTTTGTTTAGGTGCTGGACTGGCGGAAAATTTGATAAAACCCCAACCTCTCTTTGTTTTAATTGCACTACTGTCATGTTTTTAGATTATTTGAACTCAAATTTGACAAAAACGCCTCTTTTAATGATCCTTTCATGTAGATTAACTCCATTGGGTTCCACAGTGTCAGTTGGTATCAGATCTCAGTTATTCCTGTGTGTAAAACTTTGTAAATAAAATAAAAGTTCACCACAAGAGGGAACAACAACACAATAAATACTGAGACACACGAGGTAAGATTAAGACTAAAGAGGAATTTGCAGCTGTGGTTCAGATTTATGGAGCGGTTCCATGTAGGAGGAGGTCAGAGGTCAGAGGTCGGAACCATGAGAGAAAAACTGTATCATCTTCTATCACCTGTTCCCTTGTTCTTCTCGCTTCAGCACATATAAAAAGAAAACAGCTATATAATCAACTTTTCAAATGCAGCTGGACAAATACACAATATGAAATAATCTTCTCAATAAAAGCGTGAATATTCTGAGGATTACTAATCCCAGCGAGTGTTTTTAAGTTGCTATTCTTGTGCTGTAATGAAACACGAAGGAACACGTTCACATGTGGTTTATTTATAGTACTGATGTTACTTTAAAGTTGCAGTGACTGGCTGGTTAAATGTTGTGTGTAATTTAAGAACTTTTAGAACCAGAAAAAGAGAAGGGAGACATTTAATCTGAATCCAGGTCAGTCTTTGCTTGTGTTGGTGAAGGCAGCTTTAAAACAGAAAGTGAAAGTTAATAATCTGTGTCTAATAAATAATCCAACATGGTGGTTGTTTGTTCCTGTCAAAGGGTTTTTAATTGTCTTGCTTTAATTCATCGTCCTTATCATCCTGTATAAGTATGAAAATGGAAAGTCAATTTAGTTTAGAAGAGTTTTGACTAAAAGAAACATTTCTAGTTTCTTCATGCTGCTCGCTACATGCATCAGACTCCTCCGTTTATTCAGAGCAAAGCATCAACTGACTATTTAATATGAACAATTTCAATGTCTCCATAATTATTCAAGCGAACTGTTGTTTCATAATAAAGGTCACCTTCACAAAAAAGTTCAAAACATTAGCTGCACCAGTGTTTGCAAGACAGAATACACAGTTAAATGATGTCACATCCTTTATCAGTTAGACTAAATGACATAAATTGATATCAGAAAGGAGACAAAGAGAAAAGGATGATAACTTTATATTTTCGTGTGTGTTGCCTTTTAGTGAATGACAGAGACAAACTGTTCAACAGCTGAATCTCTGACCAGATGCAGTGCAAAGGTTGCTGTTATTAATACACATGAACACATTCACCCCCAGACACATAATGTGACACCCGACATTTGACTGATTACACTGCTCTTTTTGTTGTTGTTGTTTCTCAGATTTTCCCTTTGCTTTGCATGAAGTTCATCAGAATGTTGATCATATCCTTGATTCGACCTTCAGTCACATCAACAGGAATAATGTGACACCTGTAGGAGAAAGTGGGAGCATGCCATGAGGTTTTATTCTGAAAGGACAAAGTTCAGTGTCAGAGGAGAAGTGTGAGCGTAGGGTTACAACAGAAACAGAAGAGTCTTGTGAAACTACAACAGCTGGACATCTGGTGGAAGAGCAGCAGCAAGCGCTGCTTTTCTGCAGAAGTGAACAGAGTGAGAACACGATCAGTCAATCTGCAGGAAGAAACATTCACAGATGCTGCAGAAAGCCTGGAGCAGATGAGAACCACCAGTCTGAGTCAGCTCTGGAGCCCACAGGACTGAAGAATTTCTGGGCTGGATTTAACAGCATGGACATATTTGGACTCTGTGGAATGTGAGAAGCCAGTTGCTACTTCATTCATATTATGTGGCACACACCTCACTCATGGATGAAGAAACTTCCCTGCTGACATCTGAGGACAGTTTTTTATATCGAAGCTAGTGCCTTTAAAGTTCTGCAGGATTAACCAACTCAAAGAATCTGATCTCAAGCTTTAGAGATACACTTTCTTTGGAACAAGATTTTTTTTTTCTTCATTCTTGTTTTTAATGCTCATGCACATTAACTGTGTGTGATGAAACACACATGATGCTGAACTGGTCTTTTTACCAGCAAACATGACCCACTGGTGTTCTTAGTGCAGAGGTTTGCAGCCCAACCACATGACATCACATGCTACTGAGTCTGACGGGGAAATTCTACACAAAAAGAAAACTGCTGCAATCTCCTATGTTAGTTTAGAACTGGTCAGAACGTTCGACCGGGGTTCAGATGTTCCTCAACACAGTGTTGGTGGTCCTGACGGACTTGGCAGCCAGATTGCTGGGTAGTAAGCTGTTTCGGCAGCACTTCCACCTACTGCTGTCAGCAATAGTGGTGTTCAGCCCTGCACTGAACCTGTGGGTCTCTCAGCACAGCATCTTTGCCAAGAGAAGCCACTTCATCTACAGGTAGGACATTTTATGTGCTTGGAACTAACTAGTCAATTTAGAAAAACATCCTAAACTTTGGGACAAAACTAGAACGTTGTTTCACAAATACCACTGACTTGCACATTGTATATGTTTCCTGTTTAAATACATCTGATTCAGAAGCCTGTTAATCAGATGTGTTGAAGCGAGGATATACTGTATTGTGGTGCAATTGGTTGCACTGTCCCCTTGCAGCCAGAGGGTCTGGGTTCAAAACCAGACCAGGACCTTTCTGCATGGAGTTGTGCATGCATGGACTCCAGCTTCCTCCTAGAGACCAAAAACATGCACGAGGTTAATTGGCAACTCTAAATTGTCCCAGTGTGTGAGTGTGTGTGAGGAATGGTGGACTGCTGGAGACACCAGCGATCTGTGACCCAACTAGAAAATGATTGTCAGACTGTGTTGAAGCAACAAAATCTGTTAACATGGAGGACAGTGGCGCTCTAGAATTAGAAATGAGAAACACTGAAGTAGAACATCTAAAGAACTGATTCAGGCAAGAACATGTATGTATGTAAGAACATCTGTCTCATCCATTGGTTGAATAGCTTGTTTCATTAATAGGTTAAAAGTCTATACGGTCATTAGAAGATGGAGGGAATAGAATAGATAGATAAATAAATAAATAGATATAAATGTGACATCAGAGATGTGACTCACAAAATACAAACATTGTTTAGCTTTAGAATAAAAACATTTTTTATTTTAAGGTTTTTTTTTTAATTGACCTTTCCTCCAGACCCTCAGATTCTACCTGCATTTTTCAGATTTTTTTTTTTTTACTTTGTGTATACGTGTGCAACTTCTTCATTATTATTACTTGGCGTGCTTTAAAAACTTCCAGAAAATTTCCTTTGCAAGATTGAAGTTCTTCACCTGCTGACAAAGGTGGTATAATCACATGTCCTGTGGGAGCCCTTAGAGTGTTTTCATAATATTTATGATTTAGCATCCCAGTGATGACCTCCTGATCAAAGTTCAACATTAAGATTCCTAAAAAATATCTTCCTTATTCCTCTGGTCTCACTGTTTGCTCTCCTTCCAGGTTGTTCTTGCGCTCTGGTTGGGGATGGACCTGCATCTTCGTCGGCTCTTTTGTCTCCCTCCTGTCCTTCTCCATCCGTCGTTCCCTCTTACTGTCCCTCCGTCATCTTTCCAGACTTGCAGTGGCTGGTGGTTTATGGTTTGGCTTCTGCAAACTTCTGGACCTCCTGGAGAACACTACAGGAAGCTGCTATGAGCCTCTCCTCTCTGGCCCAGAGGTCACCATGGGGCAGCCTCTGCTGGTGCTGCGAGAGGGGGAGAGCAAGTACGAGTGCCTAAAAGCTGGAATGGTGTGGAGGGGGTATGAGGTTTCAGAGGATGTCTTCCTTCTCTGTCTGTGCTGCCTGCTTCTGGCGGAGGAAACAGCCGTGTTCGGTCCGTATCTCAGCCTCGGGGGGATCTCTGACGCTCCTCTGAGGATCCTCTTTCTGTTCTGTGTTCTTCTTCTCGGGCTTTGGATTTTCCTGCTGCTCTGTCTCTTAGCCTATTTCCCTCAGTTCCCCACCCAGCTGCTGGGGGGCGCTTTAGGTTGTCTTGTCTGGAGGGGACTATATCAGGGCTGGTACCGCATGGGGCCCAGCTGGTACTGCCCCGGGAGACCCGGCCATGGACTACTTATCAGTAAGACCATCACTACTGATGATTCAGTGAATCACAACCACTACAATTAGCTGGAGGGCAGTAAAAGTTTCAATAAAACTAAAATGTACTAAAATGTACTAAATCCAGAACAAACAGATGAGTGACTCAGTGTGGTCTCTCTTTATTTGTACATCTGTGATCCAAGGCTGGTTTTCTGTTGTTCTAACAGGAAATACTCGTTAATGCAAACATCACTTGATAATGAATCCTGGTTTACTAAACCAATCTGTCGCATACACATTTTTTATAATAATTAATAGTTATAAAAGTATAAAATTGCACAACAGAAATGACTTGAAAGGCTTTGCAGACATGTCATCTACTCCAGTTTGATGTTAGATGTTATTTAACTTCAGTAATTGTTACCAAAGTCATAGTCCAGGAAGTTTGTTAAATCTTAGCTTAAAATGTGAATAAGTCGTAACTGAATGCAAAGAGAAAAGCAAAGAGTATTATCAGGAAGACAAATTACTGTCATCTTTTAGTAAATAACTGATTCCTATAAAATGACGTGTTCTTACCATCAGCTTACCACGCTGTGTGAAAAACCATGATTACTATCAAAAGTGGACATTTAAAGCCAGAGGTGCTATAAGTGTTACTCTGTGATCTATCAATGGAGACAACATGTCAGCATGGTTATGTTATTAACCCTGACATAAGATAAAGATGTCCGTATGTCAAAGCAGTATCTATTCATCTGCAGCCTGTAACCTGTATTTGATTATCAACAGTGAGGGGCTATAAAATCCTCCTTGTTGGTACCTTAAGTCAGATTTTTGTTGGATTTTTTTCATTGGAAGACAGAAATGATCTGTTCTGTGCTGTACTTGAATAAAATATGTGGTTTTGAAATCAATTCGGACCAACATGTCTAATCTCATATATACAGAAACATCAACGTGAGGAGTTAAAACTTATTTTAACTCTTTATAGCTTGAAACAAGTTTTGAGATTTTCCACTAATATTTTATAGCTTTTGAGATATTTGAAATATTTTTTAAACTGTGCTTTAAGCAGGAGACACTGAATGATTAATGTCAGGAGTGTTTGGGCCAATGAGCTGAGACCAGACACTGAAATAAGGTAAGTAAAAGAGTTTTGTTATTAGCAGGAGATTAAACAGGTCCTTCCATTAAAAACGTTTTTTCTGAGGTTTCTGTTGAATATTTTAGCTCCACAGGTGTTCTTACCTTCATAGTGGGTGTGAAAACAGGTCAACAACTTCTCTTTCCATTTTAATCTCTCAAACTACGCAGGTGATGATAACACCCGAGTTCTCCAAAGTTTGAACGGCCTGTATATGTTTCATCACAACTCCTTTGTTAGTTAGTATTCATCAGCTCCCGCAGTTGAAACCACGCCTAGCATGCTGCTGGCTAAAAGCTATTAGCATAGGACGTAGCAAACAGGAAGAGAGAAGGTCTGTTGTTGCCATGCGCAGCAGGGCAGGAAACGGTATACCTTGCTCTCATAGGCTAGTTTGTTAGCCAATCTGAGTCCAGCAAATCCGATTTATGAATATGAACGAGTTGCTGCTCGAGGCCTGACGGAAGGAGCCGGAACCACCCGAATTTTAATGCAGACAGATTGAAAGGTCTGTTAATCAGTGTTTCCTGATGTTTTTTAGATATAAAATGTTTAATATTACTGGGTAATACTTAAGAAATAACCACAAAGTCCTGAAATTTGTATGAAATGACCTCTTTGATACGGGATGAGAATGATTGGAACAGAGTTGGTGACAGATCTGATGCTTGTGGAGTTAGACTGGTTCTGGGGCAATAATAGAAGAAGTAAAATGGATATGACTGAGTCTGTATTGTTTATGTATTACCTTGTGGTATATCGCCTGCGCCACGTCCTGCCATGAGACCCTCCAGTGCGTAGTGAGAACAACTGAGAAGATTGTTGGTGCCTCTCTCCCGCAGGGACTCGCCTCAACCACATAGCTGCCATGAGGGAGGAGACTGCAGTGTCTCCAGGCTGGAACAAGGTTCAAGTCCCTGCCTGCACTGCCCCCTGTCCCCTTTCTGCCTCCTCCTGCGCGTATAAGAAATCTGGTCAATAGCTGTGTTTACATGGACACGATTAATCGGATTAAATCATTTTAAAAAAGCTTCATGTAAACATGCCGATCAGATGTACACGGTCAAATTCTAATCCCAACAATGATCAGATTGAAGACATTTTGGACATGTAAACATGCTTATGGCATCCCACCAGCTACCTTGTGCAGCATTCTACACTACTACTCTAGCACCGTCACCACTTTGGATACAATCTCATTAGTGCATTATTTTATATCTACATACAGTGTGTAGTATATTTGTACTTCTATTACACATTTCTACCTGCTGTATATCTTATTGCCACTTGTAAACTGTCTCTATTTTTCTTACTTTTATATTTTTATATTCTTCTACATCTCAGTCATTTGATATTTTAAATTCAAAGTTGTTTGTTTGAACATTAAAAAAAATTGTAAAATGTAATTTTTTTTGTCAAATTGTGATCTTTAGAAAATCTTTCCAAAGAAATTGTTAAAGTGGTTTTGTTATTTATTTTTCTAAAGTTAACAGAAATATACACAATTTAAGACGCACTAAGGCAAGGCATCAGAAACATGAACGCACTGCCCCACCTGGTCGAAATAGTGTGTTTTACAACATGATGGCAAACCCTGCTGACATTACGTACAATAAAAATACGTCATTTCATCTTCTAAAAAATATATTAAAACGTTGACACGTTCAGCATATTAGCACTGAAAATATTATTTCAGGATTTTTTTTTAATTGCTGATGTATTTTATTTGTGTTGTCCCCCGTGTTTCCCAGTTAAACATGTAAAAGTTAAACAGGAGACAAAACAATGTTTAGATTTGTAACAATTTGAGTGAATTAAGTTGAAGTTCTGATAAAAACAAACAAACAAACAAAAAACGTCAGGACATCAAATTACACTTTGACCAGGAAAGCTGTAAATTATTTTGCTTTATTCCTTGATTTGCTGCACAGCACTTTAACATACAGCATAACAGCTGAGCAAAGTGCTCTGTAAATAAACTTGACTTGAACACAAACCTACTTACATTTCCTTGGTCCAATACTGCCATTTTCTGGCCATTTTGTGTAATTGCATGAGCTTTGAACGTACTGAACTACAGTGGAACATTTTTTTTAACTGTATTAAACTTTGTCAACTGAATATTAATTAATTCATGGAGTTTATTACTTCATTAATTAAACGTTTCATTAACAACATAATGAATCAGTGATGCATGGTGTCACTGGAAGATATGAATTGTTGCAGGCACATGCTGACATTTCTGATGTGTATACTTTCCCCCTAGTTTCCATTCTAAAGGCATTTCTCATTTATTTTGCAGATTTGATCCTTGTACATGTGATTCACACACAAAGCTCTTTTTTTAACCTGTTCTGTCCTGATTTGTTTGGCAGACAGAATTTTGGGTCTGGGTGCCTTATTATGTCAGGACAGGTTTACTCCACAACAGCTGAGGTTTAACTTCCTTCTGTTAGTCCACTTTTTATTTCTAACTGTGCGTTTATACCAAACACGTTTAAAGTGACCAAAAAGTGCCGTATGCACGTAGCTGATAGCTTGAACATTTGCACCTCAAAACATGTCCAAAGTCAACTGGGTGCACTTCAAAATACGCAACTTTGGAGTGCATGAAGCAGAAATATGCAACTTGTGGGAGAAGTAATGCCAGACGGTATTTTTACAAGATGGCAGCTGCCAGTCAGCATTTGAAGAGAGAGTCTCCTTCTCTATGTCTTGTGGAGAGCAAAGCAGCGGGACAGTAGGCGGGCTTGCTGGCTTTTTATGTGCGGCTCCGCCGGGTCAGTCAAAACTTTTAAAAGTGAAATGAACTTACCAGGTTGCCCGATCTCTTCACTAATATTCCTCTAAGCTAGGTCCTTTTTATTCCTGTCTCTGTACAGAAAACAGCTACTATCATACGGCTCTGGATAATTAGCCACAGCGTTTATCAGCTGTTCCTCCATGTTGAATGTTGAACACACTACTGTCTGTCAGATGATTATAGCTCAGGTGAGTCAATGAAAAAGGAGATTTATTATAAAATCATGCATGACTGAGAGCAGTCAGTCAAATGATGGAATATTGGAATGAGGCTTTATAGTGAAGCTGATATAAAGAAGCAATAAGAACCCTGAACCTTATCAGAACTCTGTGTTTAGAACGTTCTGATGAGATGATGAGAATCTAATCAGACTACTTGTTGATGAAGAAACCAAGAACAAGATGTTTTAGGTGATAATTGTTTGTCACTGCATCATGTTTGTACAAAATAAAAACACACTTACCTCCAGATAGAGATCCAACACCCCCCACCCCCGCCTTGGCCCGCTGCTGCTCAAGGAACTCAGTGTAAAAAGGCAGTTTCAGGCAGCGTAAACACCAACGCAGCTTCTTCAGCGTTTATCTACATTTTTTTTGTTGTTATTTTTGCCATAGTAAAACTCCCAAAATTTTGGAAGACCATTGAAACCGAGCACGTGGACGGGATTTTAGGTAAACCAAACATTTTACTTTCTGGTCGAAGAATAACTCAAGAATATAAATTACAATATTATATATATATAATACAATATATATACAATATTTCAGGACAAATAAATTCTATATAAAGCCAGCAGTAACATTTAATCATATACTGTATGTCTATCCCAGAAGTTGAAAGCAGTTGTAAAAGTTGTAAAATAGCAGGATACAGGACCTTAAAACACCTTTCTTCCCCATTCTGATACTCGGTTTGAACTGCAGCAGATCGTCTTGACCATGTCTACTTGCCTAAATGCACAGAGTTGCCGCCATGTGATTGTAAGAATAGAAATTTGCGTTAATGAGCAGTTGGACATGTGTGACTAATAAAGTGGCCAGTGAGTGTATAACTGAGTTTTTGATACAACAATGTTCAGTTAGACACAGAGGTTCGTGTTTTCATACGTATGTGTGCATGTGGGTGTGTGTTTTTAGGTGTATATGTGGGGGCTTTGTGTGCAGATTTGAGTCTCTGCGTGCGCCACTGTGTCTTAAACACATGCCTGTTTGTCTGTCCATTTTTACATGTGGAATACATAAATATATACATGCATGTGTACATGCTTGTGTTTCTAGTTATCATGTAGCATTAAAAAGGTACAATGTAGCTAGAATGTGGGTTTTAAACAACCGCCAGCCTGGCCCAAAGGGCACCAGAGCACACCAGGTCTGAGCACCAGGGAGCACTGCAGCCCCCAACAAGACCAGCAAACACCAGCAGCCACAGGTCCAATGCAGAGGGGATGTCCACAAGAAAGCAGAGTAGCCCCCCCCCCCCCGACTCTAACTTATAGATGCTTGTTCTTTTTATATTTTGACTTTTGACACTCTTCTAGCTGGAGTTAGAACTAATCTTAAAATGATCTATCTGCTAATACTTTGCATGTTGTGTTGCGCCTCCTAAGTTCAACCTATTAGGTGAGTTTTTTAGCACTTCTGTGAGTCCAAGAAAAGTTTTCTCAAGATAACAACTTGTTTGAAAAAATTCAGTTTTAGCTTCTGTTTGTTAGTTCTGGTAGAAATCTGAATGAGAAAACACTGAAATTTGCAGAGAACACAACCATCTCTGTTTTTTTTCCTCCAAAATGATGCTGCGAGCTGAAAAACAAGCTTAGAATGTTTTATTAATTTTTTAATTGGGAAATATTTCCTAATTTCAAGAAAAGTGATGAAGTATAACAAATGAAAATAATTGTATAACTTAAACTCTCTCTTTGGTAGCTTCAAGCCTCCGCGTGAACAGCAGGCCAGGGGATGTTGTGTGTTTCCATTAGAGGTGGGAAAAATGATCGATTCTAAGATGCATCGCGATTCGGCCGTGCACGATTCTGCATCAATGCAGCATGTGACATAATCGTGATTCCCACTCAATCCAGGTTCTCAAGTGTCCTTGTCTTTAAGCTGCTAAAAATGTTTTATCCAGCACACTTTGAATGAAAAACAAGGAATTGTTTTATTTGAATATTTGCACTTTTAAATAGACAGGCTAAGCCTATGCTATTTGTTTTGGTATACTACATGTGAAATGTAGAATCCTGTCTTATAGCTGCTGTACTGAAAATTTTATTTTTTATACATTTTTTTTATTTAAGTAATAGGCAGCACACTTTAAAAATGGCCGTTCACTTCAGTGGAAAGATTTATGTTTTGTCAGGTATACCGTAATAAAAAAGAATTCAAAACAATATCCGACTGCTTGTAGTAAGTTATTGAAAAATTGAGTGCGAAGAATCGTGATGTATTGCAGAATTAAATCGAATCTTTAGGCAGATAATCGGAATCGGATCGAATCGTGAGGCAGGTAGAGATGCACACCTCTAGTTTCCATGTCTTGTATCTCCAAAGTGTGAGCTTGTCCACTTCTTAGAAATAAGATGCAAATTAGTAAAACATTTCTTAACTTATTGAATCTGATTACTTATTAAAATGAATCAAAACATTTAGATAAAACACCTTTCAGTGTGGACCTGCTGACGTGAGATGGACTTAGTGTCTTGAAATGAATTTTGTCAAGAATTTCATTATATAAATAAAGTTGAATTGAATTGTGCACTGACGTGTGTATTTAAGCTTGAATTTGATTTTCTATGTCAACAGGTCAACAACTCCTGCTAACAAACAAACTCATTTGTGTAAGACTACAGGTGGCAAATGATGAAGTTTAGTTTTTAGAGGGATTAATTAAAATATTGAAAGCATTTAGACAAGTGCACCATAATGACATATACATGCATAATGTTATACATGACTGTGAAGAATGAAATGCTGTTACATAAGTAGAAATAGTTGAAAAACTTTTGGGCTTGATCTGCAGAAATCAAGATGAATATCTACAACCCCAATTCCAAAAAAGTTGGGATGCCATGTGAAATGTAATTAAGAAGCAAATGCAATGCTTGCAAATATTTTATTTCCAGTGGAACATAAATATACACGAGTGGTTGAAGTTGAGATATTTCATCGTTTCATAGAAAATTTTAGCTCCATTTGAAAGAGCATGTGAGAAACATCTAGGACCTCTGTTAAATACACAGACTCAGTCAAATACAAAAGTATTTACTTGTAAAGTGGACTTAAGATTGAAGTTGTATGTAAAACATTAGCAGCAGAAGCAGCAGGACTGGATGATCGGATGCTATCTGCCTGTTATTACACCTGTAAAGAACAAAAAAACAAAATACATTAAATATTTACACACAAATTGGAAATTAAGCCGTCTTAAAAGACATTCAGTCTTGACATTTTAGCAAGAGTGAACACTTATTGACTCTGAGCTGCAAAAGTGACCTTATTAAGTGAAACCATCATTCCTCCCACATGTATTCTCAAAGTATATTTTTAAATGTTCCCATTTATAATATAAACTTAGCACAGAAAAAGGAAATATGTGTTTGAATTTTTATTTATATTTGGATTTGAATTCTTGTTTTGGTTGTTTGTCTATGTGTGGCCCTGAGATGGACTGGCGACCTGTCCAGGGTGTCCCCCTCCTCTCGCCCAAAAACTGCTGGAGATAAACACCAACTCCCTGCGACCCAGAACAGGAAGAAGCAGGTTCAGAAGATGGATGTATGGAATTCTTGTTTTTTGTTGTAACTATAGTTCTTGGCAATAGATCATACAGTATGTGCTTGGAAAGCCTATTTGAATGTAAATGGCACCTCCTTTGTGAGGAAAATGCATTTGTGGGTTGAGCAGCAGAGTTGAGTTATGTGGATCACACACGTAGAAAACATTTTAAAGTAAACTCTAGTTTATTTTAGTAGCAAAATGTATATAAAAATGTCCACAAATAACAAAACACCACCATTTCTGGTCAAAAACACCTTGTATCATCAGTCCACTGAGTTTCTCTCACAAACTTTGGGGTAACAGGCATTTTGTTTGATTTCAGTCCAGATTTGTATGTTTTTCTGTCAGTAGTGGAACCTCCTGGATCTTCCTCCCTTGAGCCTATTTTGGTTTAAAATACAACCTACAGTGTAATAAAGAAGTGACGCATCTTGACCTTTGAGTTCAGCTTGATTGGTTTTGGATGGTTTCCTTTTTCTACCTTTTATATGTTTGATCACATCAGGGTCGTTATTCATCTTGTATTCTGGGAGGTCAGCTACATAAATCAGGCTGAATTGTGTTAAATGCACTGACGAAATCAAAGAACATGACCCTTGACAGATAAACTCAGGTTACTTCAAGCGTCATTTGTACAAACATGTCACAGTGACAAATGATATTTAAACAACATATTAGTCTTGATTTCCTCATCAACAGGTAGTCAGATTAGATTCGGAGGCACAGCTGATCAATCTCTCTTCAGCGAACTCAGAGGTCTAAGGATGGTTTGTTGAAGCAGGTGTATTTATTTACAATTTACAATCAAAGTTCTAATATTTGTTCCATGAATTTGTAATAATCAATTCCCAACACTCATTCTTCAATTCTTCATTTTGTATGTGGATGTTTAATTTTTTTCATCCAATCAGATTTCAGCCTCTATGTGTTGCCATGTCAGTTTAATCTGCCCAGGGCCTTCAGAGTCAGTAGTACTTGCTGATGTAACATGGCTAGCCTGCAGTAACATTCTCTGATTGGTTGGTCAGAGTGAAACTATGATATCTTATTTCAACTAGTAAAACACATCTGTAGCTTTCTGCACACATCAATACATTCGAGTTGGAATTTTGTTATGCACAAAATGGCTGATGGAGGAGGAATATTTAACTTGTTCTTGGACTACTCAAAAATCCATTTTCATGGTGGACTTTTCCAGAAGAGATATACATTGTCAGGAGAGATCGTCCAACCCTGAAGCTAACAATCTTGCCTGGGAGAGGGTTGTTCACTGCTTCCATATCAGTGCCTACAAGTGGTGCCGCTGGTCTACAGTTTGTGAAGAGCGTCTTATTTTTAATCAAATACTGGAACATCAAAAGAAAAATATCAAGGACTCTGTGTCTGTCCCAACATATCTGGATGAATTTGGGTTATGTGTTTATTTGCTTCTCTACTGTGCCCATTGTGGGCGCACCAAGCCCCCGTAGAGAGTCAGCGTAAGGAGGTAATTTGTGCACCTCTATGACAGTCACTGAAAAGACAGATTGAGTCTGTCTATAAATAAATAACATATCTAGTGAGTATGGTGTTTTTTATTTTACATGTTTGTGTTTTTGTTATGTTATGTGTAGTTATGTTTTGTTATGTTATATGTGGCACAGGTATGTTTGGAGTTGTCTCAACTGGGTTTTTTGCTTCAGTAATGTTATTCTCCCTCAATACAGTGGTGGTATTAAGAAGTAGAGTGAGTTGGATAAGTCCCCACTGAAGACCCAGGTACCAAATGCACACCCTGCCACTGCATTCTTGTTAGTCCTTTCTAGTCCCCCTGACCGAGGTGTGCTCGGGGCCACCATGTGCTTTAATGCTGATGACCAGACATCGATTCAGAACAACTTTGTAATGATGGCTGCTAATTTTATTCGACACCAAGAAGGTTTCTTTTAAGACCTGCTATAGATTCTACATGGTCGATGCCTATCCTGGGATCTGTTAACTACAAGGGTCAAAAATAAAAAAAAATATACAGTACAAATCCTGGACACATTCATGTGTGTAACTGACTTCTGCAAGTTATGCATCTTTGCTGGAAATAGTTGGGTGGGTAAGCAAAATAAAGTTCAAAGCATGAACTTGATTTATGAATACTTATGAAAAATAAAAACATTTACCTGGACCCTGTTGCTTCATCCATAGTAGATGGTATCTATAAAATGGGGGTGGTGGTGAAGGAGGGGTTGTAATAAATGTTTATTGTTTTAAATAGATTTATTACAATTCATCTTCATGACAAGAAAAGGTCAACATTTCTATAAGTGTGTACTTACAGGGTAAATGGTGTGTACTTGTGTAGCACTTATAGGGTGTATTGGATACGTTTCATCTTCATAAACCACAACTCCGTTCAGTCCAGATGGGTTCGTGACACATTCAGTCTTAAGAAGGGATAATAATGAGCACATACATTTTATTTACTCCATTATAAAGTTTCATTTATTTAAAGAGCAACTCACCCTCAAAACAGTTTTTTTCTGCTTATAAAGTATATTAGTCTTTACCAATGCCGTCTTTCAGTTTCTGGGCATTTCTTGACATTTATATGTAAACTTGTTAAATTCTACACTTTTTGGTCTAAAAACGTCTTAGTGCTGCCCTCTTAGGGTTGAAAGGTGGCTACATTTGAAATTTGTGATTGGCTGAAAGCAGTTCATGCCTACGTCACCAGCATCGACTCTAAGACACGCCTCCTGTGGTATAATACCATCTCTCAGACAGACACTCCCCCCCGCCCACCCGTTGTCTCCAGCTTCTCATCAAAGAGCTGCACAGAGGAATTTAGAGCAACTGGCTGAAAACTGCGACAAAGAGAATAACTATCATTAAAAGAATAATAACCAGGGAAAAGACTTCCCTGCCGTGGTTGTGATTGTGTGGATGTGATTTATAGATGTTATATTCTCATCATGCTTGGGTTACCTCTCTGCAACACGGCAGAGTCACACTGGAGCTAATCTGAACACTGAGAAGTGCTACACGTCAATCACAGCTCAGGACCGCCTCTTCCTTAGGGTCTTAAGTAACGCCTCTTTCAGCGTTTTTTAAACAGCAGATAGAAGGCAGGAAGAAAATTTAGAGAGGGGTGAGTTGCTCTTTAAGTTTAATACTCACAGGTGTGCACAGCTGTTCTCCTCGAGCCTGTACAAAGAGCAGAAAATTGTGTTTTACTTTATTTGCAACATATCAGAAACCCTTTTTTCCACAAGACAGTGACGTGGCCTGTATGTACAGACACAACGTACTGAAGTTGTTTTTATAAAAAAGATAGTACTAAAACAATAGTTAGAAATAATATAAAAAACAATGATTGCAAAATACATTTTATATTTAAATGTAATTTATTTAAAATAAAAAAGATTTAAGTTAAACTAGAAAATAGTCAATAATTTCCTTTCAGGTTTATCTAGCTGTTACCTGAAGACATAAATCTAAACCAGAAAAGCACTCTGAGAGCGTGGATCTCCACTAAGCAGCTTAGTTCCCCCCATGTTGTGATCTTCACCTAAAATAATAGACTCCCCCCACTGATTTGTAGTAGTTACCCTCGCCAAGGAAATTATGCTTTTATTGGGGTCTGTCTGTTTGTCATTTAACAAGATAACGCAAAAACTTCAGGGTGGATTTTGATGTAAATTTCAGCATAGGTCAGAAATGGTACAAAGACCAATTTATTGGTGATCCAGATCACTGTCTGGATCCAGGAATAAAGTTAATCAAAATCCCAGACAGACAGAAAATCAGAACCTCCTGGTGGAGGTGATGGATAATTAGCATAGACGAGTAAAATTGAAAGTACATATTAGTATAACTACACAATGGAAAAACTTATCAGATTAGTTACATAAAACTAGGGATTGCAGGAAGAATCTCAAAATATTCTGATTCTCATATTGACTGAGACAAAAAACATAGGTAAATACACAAGTTTTCTTTTGTTTCGTACATCGTAACTTAAACATGTGGTGTTTCATGCTATCGGATGAACAGGCCTCGACAACCTGTTCCTCTAGTTTTACAGATACTGACAGTGTACAATAGTTTAACACTGGTTCCTTCACTATAAAATTCAGAATCACTAAAAATAGGAAACAAAAAATAAATATATACTGCCCTTATTCTTATCTAATGCCATGCAGCTTTGACCAAGCTACCTGAGTTTCAGAAATGGTGGCTAGGTGGCTAATGGCTTACAACAACATTCTGAACATTTTAAATCAAGTTTAAAACTAACATTACATTTCTTAAAATAATATCAAAAAGAGCAGCATAATAATTTAAATATTTTTTTTCTTAATAAATCAGAGAATCTCTTACCATTTTACGAGTTATCTAAAATGCTAAACTACTAGCAACTTTGCTACTCACACACTTGTTCGGTCAAATTTAGAACAACTCAACGCGAGACTGATGACGAAACCCACTGCTGAAAGAACAGTTTCTTTTAACCTTAAACTGTTCACTTCAGTTATTCAGGAACATTATAGTAAATATCCACAAATAAAAAACAAAAAAAGTTATAAGAGGTTAAGAGTGACTCAATCTGTTTGTCTAAAATGATTTTATGGTTATTTAGAACATAGGTTTAACTTACCTGCGATGTTTAGTTTGTAAAATAAAAACAGTTGTTTGAAAAGATAGATAATGTCCAATACACAACATGTTGGATTCTTGAAATAGCTTAATATGATTTATTGTTTTAATGTAAAAGATGTTAGTGTCATTTAAGTCTTTTTAAGGTAGTTGTCCTTGTTCCAAATTCTCCCATGAGAAGATGTTTTCCCACTTGACCTTTCACTACTCATGTATTTGAAGGGCAGGTTCCATTAGTTGATCCCATCTGGTCCTGTTACAAAACAGATAAAATATAAAAATGAAGAAAGGTAAAGTGGAACAGAAACATTTACATCTGAGCTTCTTTAATGCAACAGTATAAAGTGGTTTACCTTCCAGAGAATTCCAGGTGATGTGTTAAATCGCAGTCTGTTCACTTCTTGTATGCTGCACACTTTGCAATGGAAATGTCGTTTCATCGCATGACTAGACCCAGCACTTCCTTTTAACTATAAAAACCAACAACAACAGATCAAACCAGAAAGAAAACAAGTTTGGCAGCTGGTTTCACAACCTTTTTGTTGTTCCAACAACATAGGAAAATAAAAATAGTAAGTCAGGTCATGTAATTTAGCTCAAAACATAAATGCACACAGAGAACCAAAAGCAACATGATGGCAATTGTTCTGGAGGGGGTAAAAAAAGGAAACATTTGTCCCAACAAAAACAGGTAACAATGACATCCTCATCATGGAGAGTTCTCCACAATCCAAAAAAACAGACAGGTGATGAAAAATAAATACTTAGGCAGTCTTAAAGGCAGGGACTCATGCAAAGGTGTGGTCATCAGGCTGAAAAGAAAAGTTCAGTACTCTGTGGGAAAATACTTGACATGAACTTGACTCTGAAAAAAAACAATGGCACAAGATTACAGGGACAAATGTTAACTGACAAACTGGGAACACAATGCAGCAGCTAACTGCTTAATTACTGAGTGCTCAGACAGGACAAACAGGTGCGAACTGAGACAGGACTACAGCTAAAAACTACAAATATGGCGCTTCAAAACCTTCAGTCATGACATATGGTACCAACCGCTGGTGGAAGTTCGCTGTGTTACTAAAGTCTCCTGAATCTTTGTCATCTAAGCTAATATGAGACTTTGATGGAGGTGTTCAGGAAGCGTTGAGAGGAATGGCTCCTTCACACCCCGTTACCAGCTGAAGACACTTGTGAGCATGTGGCAGATGGCAGCAATGGAGCCATGAATGCAGGCTGGTGACATAATGTTGATCTGTGGGCCACACAGATAGCTGTGTGAATGTGAATGTCAGGAGAGTTGAGAAGTGAAGCTTCCTATAGGTAAACTGCAGGAAAATGGTAAATAATTTAATTAACTTAAACTTAATTAACTTACTGACATGAATCTGCAGTTCAGTCTTATTTAAAACAGTCAAAACATGTAATTATTTGTTTTGCAATTTATGAAAAACAGCTTTTTGCAGGCTGTTTTTGAATGAAGATTCCTCCAACCTCTGCATCAGGTCATGTGTTATCTGAACCAGAGGACCTTCGTGGAATGTGAAATCAAAGTTGCTAATAAAAATCCTGATATTTATGTTCTAAACAATGAATAAAGTTTTGCTGTGTTGAAATGAGATTTTTATTTAGTGGATTTAAAGCTGCATGGATCATATAAATAAATCTCTGTTTATTTTCCGACTGCAGAACAACTTGCCTCGGTATGTATATTTTAAACAAACAAAGGGAACAAGACATGCCATAATGTGTCTTGTGTCTGTCAAGCCTCTCACAAACACACATTTCTTCTCTCGTAGCCTTTTACTCTTATTTTCTTTCATCAATCCATTTATTCTGGTTTCCTCTTTGACTCCATGTCTGTTAGAGTGAGCCTCCGAGGGAAGAGAGCTGCACTGTTGAATAGGTTTCAGTCTGCTTTCAGTACCTCTCCGCGCTTCACATTACTTTACCCAAGAAGAACCCACACAGCAGAAACAGACATGAGTGACAATATAAAGTTTCCTCCTATAGATGGTTTAGGGAACTGTGCATGAGTTTTCCTGCCACTGACCTTTTACGCCAACATGAGAGGAACAAAAAGTTTACATTAGCATTACCTTCAATGAATTTAATCAAATTTGTGTTAAAAGAAATACAAGAAAGGAAGTTTTCTAATTGGACTTAGTTGTATTCCAAAACACTGAAATATATTCGTTTAAAGCAGAAAACTTTTTTGTGTAACATGTGCAGCATTTTGATCTGTTCAGTAAAAACCAACAACTAGCTGAACAGATGATAGAATAACCACACCTAACATAACACAAATAAGTGTATATAACATCTCATGTTATTCAGACACATGATGCATACAAATAAGAGTTTATGTGTAAAAATGATATCTTATATCTTTGGTAATTACATTTCCACATGTGCAACACAAACGTTCACATCCTTGGAATCAGCGAAACTAAAGTCAGTCCGGCCACGTGTGAGATTTAAAATAGAACAACCACTGGAGGTAACGCTGTTTCCTGTGATTTACATCTGACTGTTTAAACACATTATAATACTACAGTGGAAGTGATTTAACAGTGAAGATTAAAGGAGCACATGAACTATTTGGAGGTTTTCCTGGTTTTTGTGGTGCTGAGACGCTTCAGCTTCCTCCATGTGTCAGCAGTAGTTAATGGAGTTACTCCATCTGATGTTGTCACTTCTATTGTTTGTGGGCCTGAGAGATTTACTGTGGTTGGTTTGACCATGGGCACTCAAACATGAGCCAGACATCCTCAATAAGATAGAGCTACATTCATTTTGTTAAAATAACAACAGAAAGAGGACAAAGAATGTGAATCTTTCATTTCTGACACACTTTTGTTGTTATCTGAAAATAAGTCATGGTTTTTAGCTCATAAGCTGTGACAGTTTAGATTCAGCAAACAGCAAAGAATTATACAATATTCTCTCACATTTTGTTTGACCCTTATAAACACACAAAACAGTAAAATGACCCCCTTCTTTCTTTATTTTAAAATCTTTTAGTTCCTGCTGAGTTATATGAGAATCAAATATCTGTTCTTCTAACAATTTCTGGTTCTGTCTTGTGGTTGTGCTGAAAGTATTTTTCAAGAAACGTGCATTTATGTTGTAAAATTACTAAAAGTTGATGCTCTTAGGACTGTTACTGTGACTCTGATATCAGCACTCTCTGAGATAAGGCACAAAAAATACAAGCCTACAAATATCCTATTTATTTATGTACGGGGGGGTTCCTGGTAACAATACACTCTGATCATAATTGTTGTAAAAAATATTTATCACATCAAGTCCAAACTTGAAAAATTCCACAGATCATAGTTAAGACAGTAGATCGGACTTCGCTTCTTACCTTCCTTTTGATTCAACAAAGATTTTTGAGCTTTTATAACCATTCAACAAACAAACACACACACACACAAGTGTGTTTTGGTATCCTTATGGGGACCGTCCATTGACTTCCATTGATTTTAGTAACTAGATTTATACCTAACCCAAACCCTTTTCCTAACCTTAACCATTACTGATCTATAACTAACCCTAAGACTAACTAAAACTCTATTCACACCATACCTATAAACCTAACCCCTAACCCTAAAAAGGGGAGTCCCCCTCATGGGGACCAGGCTTCGGTCCCCACAAGAACCCTCAGACCCCAGAAAGATAGTAAAAGTCAGGAAACGGGTCCCCAGGAGGTCAGAAATACAAACCCACACACACACACACACACACACACACACACACACATACACACACACACACATACACACACACACACGTACACAGGTTAAGATACCATCATGTCGCAGGATATCCCAGCACTATAAAAACACTCCAACAAGCTCCAGAGGTCTCCCCCTTTAATTCCCTGCTCTCCTCTCTTTAAGCCCCCCCCTTCAGCTTGAAACTCAAAACCTAGACAAAACCATCAAGGCCCAGGACTTTTGTTTATGATAAGTCATGTTCACATGGTCAATTGATAAAGCATAATAAAAAAAAATCAAAACTTGCGTTTTTAGCTTGAAATGAAATTGTTTCCGTCACTTTGATTTTCATAAATCAGTTCCAGATTATCTAGTTATATACTGAGTATTTAATTTTGCTCCTCATATATTTGCCATACTGTTACATTTTTCAATTAAAAAGATACTAAAATGTGCTCAAATTAAAACAAACAAACAAAAAACTAGAAAAAGACAAGTCTTTATTTTAAACACTAATGATGATCTAGATACTTTTCTGTTGTTTATGCTATGTGTGTGTGTATTTTAGAGAAATTAAAATAAAATAACTTTGTTCAAAATCCATATAATCCCTTGATGTGCCAGGGGATTGTAAAATTGGCTTTGGGTTGAAAAGACTTTTGAGTTGGGGTGTTTTGTATTAGACACACAGGACGGTGATATGCAAGGCAGGAAGACAGCTTATTTTTTGTCTCGGTTGTTGACAGCAACCTACCTCGGCTTTTAACAGCCATTTTCTTCCACTCCTCTTTGCCAATTCATTGATTTAGATGAGAGAGGGATTGCATTATTTCCTGCAGTGCCAGAACTTTTTGTGCCAGATTGGATTTCATCAGTCTGAACCACAAGAACCACAGTCAGCAGTCTTGCTATGTTTTAGCCTTCTGTATGCTAACACTGAAAGAAGTTTTGCCTGCAGCACATGGAACTGTAAAACTATTAGGCCATTATTCTTCCAGAAATGAATTTTCTTACTCAGACAAAACCTAAACCCAAATGTAGTTTAGAGTAAATTGTACTGATCTTGTTTTGTTCAGTGTTTTCTTCATGTCAGGAACAAATTTTAAACATAAGACCAATAAATCCAGAGTGGAGGATCTGTGTTTGATCCTGATTTATAAAACTTAAATGGACTTCAAATACTGTGTATGTGTGTGTGTGTGTGTGTGTGTGTGTGTACGTGTGTGTGTGTGTGTGTGTGTGTGTGTGTGTGTGTGTGTGTGTATTTCTGACCTCCTGGGGACCCGTTTCCTGACTTTTACTATCTTTCTGGGGTCTGAGGGTTCTTGTGGGGACCGAAGCCTGGTCCCCATGAGGGGGACTCCCCTTTTCAGGGTTAGGGGTTAGGTTTATAGGTATGGTGTGAATAGAGTTTTAGTTAGTCTTAGGGTTAGTTATAGATCAGTAATGGTTAAGGTTAGTAAAAGGGTTTGGGTTAGGTATAAATCTAGTTACTAAAATCAATGGAAGTCAATGGACGGTCCCCATAAGGATAACAAAACACACTTGTGTGTGTGTGTGTGTGTGTGTGTGTGTATACGTGTGATCCCAATTTCCTAATTGTTACACTTACTGCATGTCTAGATCATAGAGTAATTGGTTTGCTTTGGCCAGCAGTGTGAATAAATTACAAAAAGGTCCAATTCCTACCAGAGCATCATCTTCCACTCTAGCAGACAGAAAGGGCCTCACACACTTCCTGTCTGTGTAAGTACCCTACTTAGCCTACAGCACCTACAGACAGAGACAGGAAATTTATGTCAGATTCATTTTCAAGGATTTTGCGATTGATACACTTGATTTGATCCACTTTCTTGTCAGTGACAGCTCATAACACTCATAACAAAAAGAGTTCTCTTTTTCAGATTTTACTACTTTTATTTTACAGATCTTTGCAATATTTTAAAAAATTAATTGAAATGACTGAATTGAAAAATTGCTTCAACTTTAACCAAAATGCGACTTTCCTAATTTCATCAGATTGTCTGCTTTAGAAAAATGAATGAAATGTCCTGCTGTGTCTTTGCTTTATAAGATGTGGTTCATGTTTTTTTGCCACCATCTCTGTGAGCAACCAGCCACAACACTGAGATGTCCCACATAAAGAGAGAGATAACAAACTAAGCAGTGTGTGGTTGTAAGTGTGCAGGTCTGTTTCAACGTCCTACCACAAATATGATGCCACACAATTTAACACTGAGCCCGTATTTACCTTCCAAAAGAAACAGTTTGTTGTCTGTCTGAACCCGCAGATTGAAATCATTACTGCAGATCAAGATGACTGATTCACAAAAAGACGGGGAAAAAAAATTCAAAGATAACAAGTCAAACTTGTTTTAATTTTTAATTACCTGATTAAAATGCATATCTATAGATTATATGGCTCTTCAAAGTCCTTTTATGCATTCTGTTTTGGAAATGAGAAAACAGGATGCCATTTACAAATTCTATATGTTAAACTATTTCTAGACTATTTTAAAGTGACAGTTTAGATCTTTTGAAGTACGTTTTGTGGTATAAACATGTACGTCTCATTGTAAACAGCGTTTTGAATGAACAGAGTTTGGAGAAACCTATTAGTTCTGACTCAACTGACAAGCTAATGGCGAACCACAGCGAGGTCAGTTAATCCTCTGAGCCCTGATCAGCACTGTACAGATGGTAGATAAAAGTGTCAAACTACCAGTACACCAGAGTGAAAACACTGAGTTTGTGTGCACCAGACAGCACCCCATGAACATGAGACACCACCTGGTGCACAGAAGAAAGTATTTTTTCACTCATGTCCCTTTAGGGGCCCCGCAAGTACCTGATATGTTTGATGGTTTATCATTAGAGTACAATGAAGATTACTGTGACAGTGAAGTAGAATACAAATCAGATGATTCATATGCAGACAATGATGTTGGAAGGGATGTCGAGAGGGCTGGAATAAACCTTGTCTACTAATTATAGTGAATAATCACTCTGCCAGAAGGCTGATAACAGGCTGAAGCACTGAAAGGGTTAAAAAGTGAATTTTTGCTGTCCTAAAACAACTTCAGTGTCAAAAGTGTCATAGCAGTACAGTGGATTCAGAAGATGGGAGAGCAGTGGCCTCTGCACAATTAACCAGTTATTTGAAGGAAGTAACCTAAAATCCTTTGCCCAGCTACAAATTCAGTTTAATTTGCCTTCAAAAGACCACTATCGATATTTGCAAACAAGACATTATTTGCAAAGTCATGCTGAGTGGGACAAAGTTAAAACAAACCCCACAGGCATAGAAGAATACTTTATAACCCTAAAAGAAAAACACTTGCCCAACAAAAATCATGTGTCTTTTATATATAAAGTGTTGATGGGAAATTTAAGCGACAATACATTTGATGTCTGTTATAAATGGCAGCTGGAATTAAATGTTATAATTGAAGATATGACATGGACAAATCTGTGTGAGATCAGCCACAAAGGCATAAACAGCAATCTTTGGAAAGAATTTGATTGGAAAACCAAAATGAGATACTTCAGGACCCCTTTAGTAATTTCAACATTTTTTAAGAACGTTTCCCCATTATGCTGGAGAAACTGTGGTAAGGTGGCGGATCACACACATATTTTTTGGGACTGCCCAGTAATATCTCAGTATTGGCAGGACATTAAATTTGAGATTGAAACTATATTAAGGGTTGAACTCAATATGGATCCAATGACTTTTCTGTTTGGAATTCCTCCAGAATGCATCGATGAAGAAAATCACAGATATGTATTTCGCATTTTTATGTTGATTGCAAGAAAGATCATAACTGTCAATTGGAGAAAACCTTCTCCCCCAACGAAGATGGAATGGAAACAGAGACTGAAGCAAGTTTATGTAATGGAACACTTAACGGCAAAACTTCAACTGAAAATGGACCTTTTCATGCAAAGATGGACTACAGTGACAAATTATTTGAAAATATGATGGTCAACCCTCTGTCAAGTACTGTTTACAAGATGTGGAATTTACCTCTATTTTGAATAAACAAGTTCAAAAAAAAAAAAAAAAAAGTGTCATAGCAGTTTGTGAGAGATGTAAATTTCCCATGATAATATTAAATACATCAAAATATTTGGTCATTTTCAGTTGAATTTAGTGACAAAATAACTAGCTATAGCACGTCCCGTTTAGATTGTGATGTTTTCTTATTCTAAATACCGGTGGTGTGAAAAATTATTTAAAAATTAAGCTTTTTCATTAAAGAGGCCATTCCATTAAAAACATTTTTTCTGAGGTTTCTGTTGAATATTTTAGCTCCACAGCTGTTCTTACCTTCGTAGTGGGTGTGAAAACAGATCAACAACTTCTCTTTCAGTTTTTATCTCTCAAACTACGCAGGTGGCGATAACACCCGAGTTCTCCCGAGTTCAAATGGCCTGTATCTGTTTCGTCACAGCTCCTTTGTTCGTTAGTATTCGGCAGCTCCCGCAGTTGAAACCACGCCTAGCATGCTGCTGGCTAAAAGCTGTTAGCATAAGATGTAGCAAACAGGAAGACACGACGTCTGACGTTGCTATGTGCAGCGGGGCAGGAAACAGTATACCTTGCTTTCATAGGCTAGTTTGTTAGCCAATCAGAGTCCAGCAAATTCCTGTTTTAGATATAAAATGTTTCATATTACTGGTTAATACTTAAGAAATAACCACAAAGTCCTGAAATTTGTATGAAATGGCCTCTTTCAAGTGTTTAATAATTAGACACTGAAGTTGGGCCCACTGGCCATTGGCACTATTAGGTAGCCTAAATCTTACAACAGTTAATTTAATAACTTCTCATAACCTTTCCACAGAAACCTACTTGAAAAGATCTGAACCATCATTTTAATGATGAGCTGTAGTATTTCTTTGCTCAGGTGAGAGACTCGGATATTTTTCTTTTTATCCATTGTTCTTAGATAGGGATTACAGTTAGTTCAGTATGTGGAGGAGGTTTTCAGACTGCACTAATCAGTATTTTCGGGCACATCTAGCACTTGATTTTCAACTGAAATGCCCAAGTAACAATAAAATAGATTTCACTGAGTGTTAATAAACCTGTAGTGATCCACAGGCATCTTTTTAACCAAGCTTCATGTCACTGTCCAGCCAGGACCTGCTGATCTGTTGTTTGTGTACCACCCAACCAAGTGACCGGACATTTACCTCCATTACCTCGCCATGTTTACCTCCACAGTCGGCTCAGAATAGTCTGTCACTCAGCAGCCACTGTTCACTCGTTTCCTCCAATAGCGTGACTCTGTCATACAAGGGGGCGGGAACTGGATTCAAACAGGATAGAATGAGGAAAACAAGATGTGACAGAAAGGAGGTTTTCACAAAAGACAGGAAATCCAGAGACATGTCAAAGAGAAGAGGAGGGTGAGATGGAGAGACAGATAAGAGCAGGAGGGCTGAAAGTAGGTGAAGTAAAGCCAAGTGGTAAATTGGGCTAAAAAGAAAAAAAAAACATGAATGAGACAGAGAGAAAATGGGGAAAAGAGAAAGGAGGAAGGAAACAGAAGTAATTACCAAAGGAAGAGTGTACAGATGTTGTAATAAATACAGACAAAAGTGTCAAGACAGATAAAAATATTCCTACCGAGGCTTTGAAGTCCACTTTAAGATACAATAGAGTTTGTTGTGATTATGATATAATTTGATAAACAGTAGTATCTTGCTGTGCGTGCCTCAGCAGATGAAGTGATGAAAGTTTTCTAATAACAGAACTGACTCAAAGCAGCGTGAGTCAGCAGAGTGACAGACATACAGTTACTTTGATCTCCTGCTCATGTCTTTGTTTTCTTTAAAAGCTGACAGAAAAAAAAAAACTGTCTTAGCGACGAACACAACTTCTAATCTTAAAGTTTTGGAGAAATTTTAATTTGTGTAATTATGTGTTTATGCCATTTACCAAAATTATGCTCAAATGGTAACAAACAAAATAAAAAGAGAGGAATTTTATTTGAGTTGGACATTAAATATGCTATAAATTTATTTATTTACTTGGAATTGTTTTGTAGTATAGATATTCCCATCTATAGAGAACTGCCAGGCCCTGCAGAGATTTCTTGAAAAAAAACAATTACATATGAAATGTGATGCAAATGTTTATTAGATAATATTCATAGTATTGCTGTGAAGTCATTTTAAAAAGGACTCCAGTTTGGTCCTACAGCAGCTGCAATTTGTCCAAACTGTTAGTTCACCAAGCCTGTTGGACAGAAAATGTTCTATTACATCTTGTTAAATTTATAATCTGACGTTAGTGTTAATTCCCCTATAATCCACAAAAATCCACAAACTTTATCTGAAGCATTCTCTCTGGAAATATACTATATAGATTATAGAAGCGGTGGACCATAAAGCATGCAGGATGTATGACATGATGTATATAAAAGGACACTTACGTATCTGTTAAATATCCTTCAACAGAACTCGATGTGCCTCTTACATGAACTCTTCATGGAGACGTGTGTGTGTTTGCCAGTAGAGAAATACAGAAATGGGATGAAAGTGTTTTATCAACACCAACAGCAAACGTCCGATGAGTTTGGAGATTGTTTATTTGCAGTTTGAGCCGATCAGCTGACAGATCAAGCTTTGAAGCTAAAGTTACATGCACTCAAAAAACAAACAGAGCAGAAAAATATTCTGTTGTTAGGAATTGTGTTTCAAACAAAGAATGTTTTTTCTAATAGTGTCTTGAAACATAAGTTTCAAAAAAATGTTCTGTGTTTTATGTGTTCAATTGACTCAGTGAATAATATAGAATATCATTACATATTCAATAATCTAGTGGAGAACTGTGTAAAAGCAAATTGTTTTTGATGGAGATACATTGCAAAGCATTGTTTATTTAGTGACTTCTATAAACAGAATAAAATGATGAGTTCACCGACCTTATAGAACGAAAATGCATTCTGGGTGATGATAAAGATGCTCCTCATCATTCTCAACAAAAGTAAACATTTTTAGTACTGCATGATCTTTTTGCAAGTTAAAACAGTCACGTGTTGATGTGAATATGCTGCAGTGATAAAACAAAAAAGAAAACGCAAAAACTAAAATCAGAAGTAAAACAGAAATCTGTTTGTTTTTGGACAGTGTGGAAGAAAAAATAAAATTCACAAACCCATTTCAGGGCTGCACAGTGGTTCAGATGGTCGCACAGTTGCCTTGCAGTGAGTAGGTTCAAAACCAGGCTGGGACCTTTCTGCATGTTTGCATGTTCTCCACGTGCCTGCGTTGTTTTTCTCTGGGGACTTCGGCTTCCTCCCACAGACCAAAAATATACACAAGGATAATAGACAACTCTAACGTGGCCATAGGTGTGAGTGTGAACACTGTGTGGCCCTGTGATAGACTGGCGACCTATCCAGGTGTAACCCCGCCCCTCCTCCAATGACCACTGGAGATAGACACCAGCTCCCCACGACCCTGGATGTAGGAAGAAGTGGGTCCAGAAAACGACTGACTGACAAACCCATTTCAAAGGTCATAAATGAGACATTTTCAGGAGTCATCAGTCTTAAGCAGATGAACTAAAACCAGTTTATTATGTGACAGTTATACATTTGTAGGATTTGTATGATAGAGCTTATTGTGGATCATGTTTGTTTGGTGTCATTTTGTTTCAATAGACTTCCTTTTTGGACCGTGTGTTAGACAGCCACAAGGACTGATTTCACAAAAATGTTAATAAAGCATGTTGCATCGTATCATATCCCTGTATAACAATATGGATGGATGGATGGATGGATGGATGGATGGATGGATGGATGGATGGATGGATGGATGGATGGATGGATGGATGGATGGATGGATGAAAATTGACTTGAACATTTACTGTACTTTCACCCAATAAACTGAAACATTTTAACATTCAACCTGAATATTCTGAATTTGCACAGTTTTTTCCATGAAAAGATTTTTTTTACTAACCTGAAGGCATGGACACAATCCTAGAAGGCAATGCCAGGATTCATCACGGTCAGAGTGTATAAATGGTTTAGGGATCTTGAGACATTATGTTACCACTAAACTTTAACCTACAGGATTTGACACTAATCTCTTTGTCTGGGGTTTGACAGGCACTTTGTAAAGAAATTATATTTGCAATTTACCACAAGAACACTGATCAGAAGTCCAACAACCTTTTGTAGTCATACTTACTTATAGGAAGATTTATGATGAGAATGGATTTATTAAGACCTGCTGAGTGTGTTTGATGAACAATGTTGGAACTACTGTTACGTTTAATAACACTTTTGATTGAATTAAACTTAACGAAATACCTTCTGGTTCAGAGGAGAGTCCCATGAAACATCAGTTTTCCTTCATGATGTCATTTCTTATTTTGTGTCGCTGGAAAGAATCTGTCATCTCTCACCAGCTAACGATGCTAATGAATCCCAGATGTTGTGCTCCTTCTTATCCAGCAAGGCCCCTCGTTGTACCCTTTGTTGCCACAGCAATACAGTTCCCAGAATTCCTGTTGTTTAATTGGAACGATCCTGGTGATGGCGTACGGAGAAACTCAAGTGGAAAGGAAGTAAAAGGACAAAAAATACATACATAGCTTACACATTTTCCACAATGTGAAGATGAAAGACTTACATTGACATCAAAGTAAGACTTTATCCTGACATTTGGAGGGATATAAGAAATAAAATTTAAACCAATGTAATGTATTCTTTAGATCAAACAGACATGATGGCATGTGTTACATACTCATCACTGCTACACACTTTGTCAGAGGTAACCAACAAAAACCCAACAGCAGGTTGAGATGGTGGTCTCCTTTTCTTTTTAAGCACATAAATTAGAGAAAGTCAGTCAAAGTCAGGCCCAAATCTTTTACCCGTGACTCTCCCTGACATCAAGCTAAGGGATCTCAGATCCACTTGCACACAAACAAACACGGATGCCAACACACCCGTACTGTCACACTTCCAAAAAAGCAAGATAAGCCACAGCATGTCATGTCCAAACCAGAAGCAACTGCGTCTTTAAACCAAAAACAAGTGTGTGTTTGTAGGATGTTGGGATGTTTTTGGTTGAGGAGGGAAGCCAAACCCAGTAACAAACACTGCCACTGCTCACGAACCCTGACGTCATGATGATAAACAGCTCCGAGGGTAAAAAAATAAAAGTGGTAAAAACTATCTACAGCAGATAACAGTATCTGAAAATCACATATTTGAGGAAAAAGAGTGAAAAAAAATCCAGCTAAAATCTGATAGAGAACCTTAGACATGGACTTGAGGCGATTTCAGAAATATTAATGGTAAGAGAGAGAGAAACCAAACAAATCTTAAGCTCATGAGATTCATCAGTATCAGAGACTGTGGAGTTAAGCCGTTTTCAGACAGACGTATGGGAATATTTGCGGACAATCCGATCGGGTCTTTAACTGGAGTTGTCTTTTCAGACACGCCACTTTTTTCTGGAGCATTTCCTTTCAGCTGCTTTCACACAGTATCAGATGTAGTCTCAGATTCACCAAACCTGAACTCAGATAAAATGTTTTTAAGATGAGCTGGACTGAAGTCAAACGCAAAAAATACCATTTGTGACAAAAATGATTCTTTTGTTTACTTGCAGATTTTATTGGTACCACATCATGTGTCGTCTCTATCTTGCTGATGTTTTGTTTACACATATTTTTACATAAATGTTTCACCAAGTTTTGAAGAATGTCTAAAAAATGCGTCTCATTGAAACCGTAGTTAAGAATTTTTTTTTTTGCTGTTTTCATATGCAAGTGTTGCTCACAACAGTGACCTTCGTATCTTGTGGATGGATGATGGCTCGACTTGAGTAAATCACAAACCTGCAGGTGTTAAGCTGCTCTCAGTCGGACAGATGTGCCTCGCATGCAAGTGGGCCACTTGTGAAACGAGTGTTACAAAGTCTTTAAAACCTATAGAGAATCAAACTTATTGACATGTGCATTTGGTTTAAAACCTGCTACAAAAATCAAAAATATATCACTGTAAAATGGGAACCAATGTTCTTGTTAGTACGATTATTTTAAAGAACAACATCTGGTTTCTGTTTTAGTGCTTGTTAATGAAAGACTTTAACAACTAGCCTTATGGTGCGTTCACACCAGACACTTTGTCAACGTCAAGCAACGCTGATAATGCTCCAAGTTTGATGCTTGAAAGTTGAAGTTCATAACGCCTGCCAGTCAGAGCGCGTAGGCGTTGAAGCTTGTAACGCTTGATCGTTAAAAAGAGCGCGTAGGCGGGGCTTCCTTTGTTATCGGATGTTCTGAGCTATGGCGGATCATATAGAGAGAGTAGCTTGGCTTTATTTACTCCATTTGTGGATACACCCCGTTCTTCAGATGCGTTCTGAGTTAAACCATTTGCTCCAGGAGCTACATATGGATGAGGTTTGCTTCCAGCGCTACTTCCGTCTGTCCCGCGCCCTGTTTGAAGACTTCCTGCTTCATTCAGGTATGTCACTACGATGAGACGCTCTGATTGGTTGACATGCCGCTTTCAAGAGTTTTAAGAGCGTCAATAGTTCAGCTTGCTGAACTTTCTGTGTTTCGAGCTTTTCAAGCGTTTCAAGCGTCAACGCCTGAAACCCTCGAAAAGCTTGAAAAGTTGCCACTCATAACGCTCACAAAGCGACACAGAGCCGTTGATCCACCATAGACTTTACATGTAAACTTGTCGCTTCTGACGTTGACAGTTTGGCCAGTGTGAACACACCATTAAAGAGGCCCTTCCATTTAAAATGGTTTTTCTGAGGTTTCTGTTGAATATTTTAGCTCCAGAGGTGTTCTTACCTTCATAGTGGATGTGAAAACAGGTCAACAACTTCTCTTTTAGTTTTTATCTCTCAAACTACGCAGGTGGAGATAAAACCCGAGTTCTCCCAAGTCCGAATGGCCTGTATCTGTTTCGTCACAACTCCTTTGTTCGTTAGTATTTGGCAGCTCCCGCAGTTGAAACCACGCCTAGCATGCTGCTGGCTAAAAGCCGTAGCATAACCGGAAGAGACTACGTGTGCTGTTGCCATGCACAGCGGGGCAGGAAACAGTATACCTTGCTCTCATAGGCTAGTGTGTTAGCCAATCTGAATCCAGGAAATTCGAATAATGAATATTAATGAGTTACAGCTTGAAGCCTGACAAACCAGCCAAATTTGAATGCAGACAGGTTGAAAGGTCTGTTAATTAGTGTTTCCTAACATTGTTTTAGATATAAAATGTTTCATATTACTGGTTAATACTTAAGAAATAACCACAAACTCATGAAATTTCTGTGAAATGGCCTTTTTAACTAAAACTCACTATTAAATGTTTGACTTTGAAATATTACATTTGGTGTTAGCACTAGTTAGCCTGATCCTAGGCCTAATTATCTATTGAAGATAACCTGAAAAAAAAAACAGTTTTACTGCCCAGAAGAAAAAGAGGTTTTGGGTTTCTTAAACACAGAGAAAACTGAAAGGCCACTTTCTTGCCTCTCCTATATCTCTTGAGAATGTTTTCTGTCTTTTTGACTCAAATATTTCTCAAGTCAAATAGGGGTTTAAATGCTGTACTACCTTTACTTTCTACATAATAGGGTTAAAACATCCATTAGAAAAACTAAATCCTCTTTTATACATAAAAATTAATAAACAAATTAGAAACATATACGGCTACATAAAAATGCTAAACATCAGGTCTATTTATTTGTCATTATTTAAAACACTTTAATGTTTTTAAAGAAGAATTTCATTTTCAGGTAATCCAAGTTTCTAAAATTACTTTGGTAACATTTAAAGTGTTTTGATTCAGACAGCAGGGATGTGTGAATCACAAATCCCCCCCCCATCCCCAAGAAAACAAGAGCTGTGCTATTTTTACAATGTCCCTGATGGGAAGAAAGGAAAAGATGAAGAATACTGATAAAGTCCAAGTGGGTACTGAAACTAAATGTCTCTCCCAGGAAAATACTTTTTCACATTGACCTGTCAGGATTCTGTCTCTTTCTATAGGATTAACACAAATAAATAAATGAAGGAAACATAAACACAACCTCTTTTTATTCATATATGTGCTGACTTTGTGCATTTTACAGCCATGACCCATACAATGGATTTCATAGATTTCCTGTTTAATATATTTGAATAATGAGCTATTTTTTACAAAAATATTGAACTCTTCTTCAGAGGGCCATCTTTCTTTGTTGAATGATGTGCAGACAAAGAATTGCAAAGGTTCTTGGACATAAACAAATCCAACATGTAATTACATAATAAAAAATGAAAGAAAGTAATTATCTTGTTAAAAATTAATATAAATTGTTAATAAAACTTTAATTAATTACAAATACTGTGCTATAAATGTGAGACAGAACGATGATAAACAAGTTTTGAATGAAACTTTCCAACAATGTTTAAAATCAGCGTTCAGACTTGTATGTTTCTGACATTGGAACTCGATGCAGGGCGGGTCCGGACCCGGACCACCGCAGTGGGAGGTGCGCAGGACTTTTTAAACACTCAAAGCTAAACAAGTTTGGCTCTTTACAACATGCAGTAAGTGCAGGTCCATAATCTGGAGCTCAGCGGACTAACAAACAAACAGCAACCTCAGAAAATTAAACCTACACCAAGGTGAAGGAATAAGGAGGCAGGACTGCTGCTGTGCAACATCTGGCTGCACAGGGATGCGCTCTGAATATGTTTAACTGTGTCTCTAACAGCGTGGTAAGTATAAAAACAGTGAGGTTTTTCAGGTCGGTTTCCTCCTACAACCTGCTGCTGTTTATTTCACCTCCAAATTGTATTATCTGCTACTAATAGAATATTTGAGAAAAACTCAGCCTAAAATAGCCTAATTAAATTTAAATATTCTAAAACCAACCAGCTTTAAAGGGCTTTCAGTTTGAGATTTGTCTCTGGTCTTTAAACTTGATACTGAAAGGTTCCGTATTTCAGAGATGAGCTACTTTCGCCCAGAAAATTAAGTTTCACAGTTTTGTTTAAAGTTTAGTGGTATGTGACTTTATTATAAATTCACTGAAAATGTTCAAAACTCACAATAAGACGTGAGCAGATCCGTGACCAAACTTTTGGGGGAGTTTAATAACCGTAAGAGACCGTCACCAAGATAAACCGAGCAGAATAAATGTACCTGCATCCTCCTTATGGTCGTTATCAAGCTCACGTGCGTTGCATTGCGCAATCAGAGGAACTAGACTCAGCTGCGCGTGAGGCCGCGGGTAATAACATCCTCAGGTAAAAGAAAAAAATCTGCAAATTCAAAATATTTTGTGTTTCTGAAAATATTCAGCTGCCTACAGATTCCCGCAACAACGCTGGTGAACATTTATGTGCGCAACACAACTTCAACGTGGCCTGTTTATTTATTAATAAAACAAGTGTACACAATGTGGAAGATAATATTTCGTTTCCCATCGTTGAATATTATTAGCATATGCATTAATCACGCTAACTGTCATGAAAATATGAAGAGGACTTTGGCTAACTCTGTCATTCGGGATTCAGGTGCGTGGATGTGGGTTTGACACCATGTCGGAGGAAGAAAGGCGAACAGCGGAGGCGGATTTCACTCAGCTGCAACACTGTCAAGCTTTTTACGACACAGTAGGTGTTTTCAATTCCAAATTAACAACTTTTTCCCCTCCTAAAGATGCAGCGAGCTTATAAATGTGGTTTAAAGCTCGCGCGCGGGTTCGTGGAGCTGTTAAATTAGCTAATAACAAAAGTTCCACATGAAACAAAATATTTACTTGATCCCCAATTATTTAGAAACAAATTGTGTCCATCAAACTGGCCCACATCCTTTCTCACTATTTTGATGGTCTTTTTTATATCTTATGGAAAACTAAGATAAATTAATCGAATTTAGCCAAATAATTTCATTAATGTTCTCAACAAGCGCTTAAAAAAGCCAATCAACCCAAAAGGATATGGTCTTTAAATATTTTTATATTAGTTTGAAGTATAAAATAAAGGGAAAGAGTTTTGACCAGAAATTTTCAAACTGTTTTAACTGAGAACATTGTGTTACTGCCCTTCTTTATTTTTTTTAGAATAAGCTATTAAGTCACAAAGTCTGAACTTTGTGCAACATTGATGATTAAAAAACCAAATTCTGATTGTATACATATTTTCAGTGCTTGTTTCTTTTTTACATTTTGGCTTAACCTTACAACATGCACATACTCCCTTTTCACACACACAAACAGGTTGCTCAATAAGAAGATGCAGTCCACTGTTAAATTATAATCTATACTATATCTATACTTCTGAATTATTTGTTTAAATGTCTTTATGGCAGTTTCCAAAAGTGAGCTTGTGTTTTAATTGAGTTAGAGTTTAAAAATATTTCCAATAGAAATCAAAGTA
The DNA here is from genome assembly GCA_006937955.1 of Pachypanchax playfairii. Classification (NCBI taxonomy): domain Eukaryota; kingdom Metazoa; phylum Chordata; class Actinopteri; order Cyprinodontiformes; family Aplocheilidae; genus Pachypanchax; species Pachypanchax playfairii. The sequence goes on along the minus strand of SSNP01000111.1, from coordinate 433,200 downwards.
CTTCTTAAGTAACTTAAGAATAATTTTTTATTACAAAATGAACAAAAAAATAAACATTGCATAAATATATTGACATTTTATAATCCCTTGTTTCTGACAGGGCTCTTCTGGGCCTGATGATATTTTTGAAGAGGACTCTTACTCTCCATCATCCCTCTCCTCATCCTCCTTTTCCTCCGTTCCGGTGGTGACCTCCCAACAGGGGAAAACTCTGTGCACCTCTTGTGGCCTGGAGATTGTGGACAGATATCTCCTCAAGGTTTGACTTTTATGTTCATTACACTCAGTGTTGTTGCAAACAACAATAAAACCATTTCTTTTGTTTGTACATTTTTGTGAAGACGGTTTTGGGTAAATTTACTGTCAAACAGGAGAGTAACATTAATTGACAATCACTAATAAGCCTGTGACCATCACAGTTTTCAGGTCTCTGTTGCAAAGGATAGATTTGTATTCACAGTCTGACATTGCTTGCTGTTTTATAATCATTGTTTTTAAGCACCTTTCTGTGAACAAATAACTTTAGATTAGGAGCACCACATCACAGACTGAGTATACTGATTCAGTGTTTTAATAGTAGGATACTTTAAAATGCAATACTGTTTTTAAACGCTTATATCCTCCATCAGGAGGATTAAACTGGACTCCAAACAGTCCACCTCCTTATATTGTTTCCTTCTCTTTGATTTCTTGCTTGTATGTTCTCTCAATGTAAGTCGCTTTGGATAAAAGCGTCTGCTAAATGACAGTAGTAGTAGTAGGACTAGAGAATTAAATATATAAAAGATGTATTCAAAATGTTTTTTGCAAGACATATATGATTAAAAGGGGTTTATCTTTTTTTCCCCCGTATAGGTGAACAACCTGTGCTGGCATGTGCGCTGCCTCTCCTGCAGTGTGTGTAAAACATCACTGGGGCGACATGTGAGCTGTTATATGAAAGATAAACAAGTTTTCTGCAAACTTGACTACTTTAGGTAAGTCAAACCTTCCACCCTCTGTTTCACCTTTTTTTTTATCAGTGGCAACAATAAAAACAAAAAAAGGAGACTTGTGTTTTATATTGATCAAAATTTGTTTATTTAAAAGAGGTTTGAATTTAAAATGTTCCATTACTGAAAATGGAAGTGAATTAAAAGTCAGGGTCTAAGAAATAATTTTATCCAGTGCTCAAGAGCGAAGAGGCTGTATTTTCACAAGTTGACAGCTTATTTATATTTTCTTTTTCTATTTGCTTATAGTTTTTTCTGTTAAAATTAACTCAAGTTTAGAAAAAAAGAATCATGTATCCAAAGTTATAAATACTGAATACAATTTCTGCACATTTTCCATTGTTTGTTGAACTCTGGGGCTTCTGCATGGTGGTGCAGTGGTTAAGTCTGTCATCTGATGGGTTGACTCAGCTGAGTTCTCTCTGTGTGGAGTTCACAGTTTCTTTCATGGCTGGATTGATTTTCTGTAGTAACACCAGTTTCCTCCAACAGTAAAACATGCAGATTTTATTGTTTGATGATTTTAAATTGAGGTCAGAGATACTTGTTTTTCTGTCTTGTGTCTGTGTGATGAACTCGTGATCTGTCCACGATCTGAGTGCTGAGACTGACACCAGCATTCATGATCACATGTACCAAAACTGACTGTGTGAGAATGATGGAAAACATAAGCAGCACTACCACTTGTATTTATTACATTAAAATTATTCTGGAATGTTCTTTAAGATTTAACTCATGCATTAGTGCTAGTATTGGTGTCTTAAAGGAAAAGTTTTAGACTTTAGGACTAAACTTTGGACTGATGATGTCAAACATGACAAACTAAATGAGCATCAATATAGACAACAGGTCTGGAACTGGGTTCAGGACTGTGGGGTTCTGGTACTGGTTGAACACTGACTCCATTTTAATTTCAGCAGGAGTGACTGTATTCTAAAAGGTGCAGTCTGTCAAGAGCTGGTTCAAGTCCAGTCCCCTAGTCTTGATCAGATGTTCTAGGAGAAGATCCTGCACATGGTCCACTGTGCTGTTTAGTAATTGTTTTGAATGTCTGAAGGCCTGAAAATATCTTTTACCATCATAATTACATCTTTTTGTGTGAAATGACTATTAAGTTTTCTCCCCTTCTTGTTTTCTTGTTTAGGAGGTATGGCACTCGCTGTGCTCGCTGCGGTCGGAACATCCATTCTACTGACTGGGTGCGTCGAGCAAGAGGAAGCACCTTCCACTTAGCGTGTTTCTCCTGTAACTCATGCAAGCGCCAGCTCTCTACTGGAGAGGAATGTGGACTACTGGAGAACAGGGTCTTTTGTCGGGCCCACTACGACATGATGATGGAGAATCTCAAGCGTGCGAAGGAAAATGGTGAATGTCCGTCCCTCCCTCGCTCCCTCCCTCCCTCGCTCCCTCCCTCCCTCCCTCCCTCCCTCCCTCCCTCCACCCATCCATCCATCCATCCATCCATCCATCCATCCATCCATCCATCCATCCATCCATCCATCCATCCATCCATCCATCCATTCATTCATCCATTCATCAACCATCCATCCATCCATCTATCCATCCATCCATCCATCCATCCATCCATCCATCCATCCATCCATCCATCCATCCATCCATCCATCCATCCATCCATCCATCCATCCATCCGGGATAATAGCTTAAGGAGATCCCCATAACTTCATCTTCCCAGCTTCTTCGCACTTAGCAACTGGGAGACTTTCTAGCCATCCCAAGTCAATAACAAGTCATAATCTTATCAACAAGACAAGGGTCAGCTCTGAGCCCCCCCCCCCCAGTGGAACATGCCAGTAACATGTCCTCAGGAACCTCCATAGAGCAACTTTACAAGTTAGTCAAACCACCTCAACGGGTCTCTTTTTGATTTAACTGAGAAGATGCAGCTCTAAGCTCTTCCTGAATAGCTGCACTCCTCACCCTTCTCCTAAAGGTGAGTCCAGTCACTCTGCAGAGGAATTTCATTTCAGCTACTTCAATTTTTAATCTCTTTCTTTTAGTCAGTGTCTCCCAATCCGGTTCCTACGGCTCAACTGTCCTGAATTTTTTAGATGTTTTCCTGTTTGAACACACCTAATCCAAATGTTTTATTCACCTTCTCAGCATGTTGCCAAGTTTAGCAGAAGCCTGTTAATCATCCATCAATTTAAACCAGATGTGTTAAACCAGGGGTGCTTCTAAAACATGCAGGATAGTTGGGTCATCTTATAACTACAGGTGAGGACTGGAACATGAACCAAAAACTTCCCTTTTTTGATCTAGCAGTATATTCACAACATCTGACTTGTATGTTGTTCTAGTATAACTTGTATTACGATGATGATGATTATTATTATTAAATATTACTATTATTATTATTATTAGTAGTAGTAGTAGTAGTAGTAGTAGTAGTAGTAGTAGTATTGTTATTATTAGTAGTAGTATTATCATCTAACAGTTTATATGCTCCATGTGCATATGAAGGCATATAAATAAGACTCATGGTGAATCTTTTCCATCTCTGGGTCTTTACAGCTACATCAGAAATGGAAACTGAGATCATGACCCATTAGTGCTTCACATTCTTCTCCTTTAATATAAAGGAAAAGCTCTTCAGGGAGCAGGAGTTGGAGATCTTATAGACTGGGACCTCTGCCAGACATACCCAGAAAGCCCCCGATCGACACCTCAGAGTACTGTATCTGTCACCTGATCTAACTCACCACCAGGTGGTGATCAGTTTACAACTCACTCGAGTCTGGTCAGTTCTGGTTTACTTATAAAGCACATTTAAAAACTACAAAACGTGGAGCTAAAAAAAAGAATATCACCTCTTTCTTTCTCTTTTAGTTGTTTCTCCACATGAGACTGTTTAACTTCACTTTATCTCTATTGCTTTTGTTTTTAGAAGAGAAACATATTTTTCAGTTCTGCTCAGCTGTTCATTTATTCCAGACCTCTGTCCTTTGAATCAGTCCTCACTTGATCAAGCCTTCATGTTTATCTCTTTTTGCTGCACACTGTCTATCTACTTCTTTCTTCCACCCTTGTTGCTCTTTCTCTCACCCGCTACCCAGTTTAATTCCTCTGGAGGCTAACTTTGCTATTAAAAGCTTTGTGACGTAAGGAATTTTAAATAATGACAGAAATGAAGAGAAACAAAGTTTGAATCCCACAGAGAGATGGAAGAACAGAACTTTTTGCACTAAATGACTCTATTTGTGAGGTGCCGACATGCACCAACATACACATGCCGGTTGCAGAGCAGACCATCAACAGTCTACATGCCCTAGATCCTACTATTACAAAAAGCTTAGCCACATCCCACACTCTCAACCCCTAAAGGTAATGTGCACCACAGCACTCTTATTTTAATGAACCTGTGTGGGTTTAACAATGTGCACAAAGGGGTTTAATATCCTGGCGTTCCCTCTGGACATCGTGATTCACTAAGATCAACAGCTCACATACTTGCTTAAAATTCAAGCTGTTTGTCTGTTTTTCAGTTATATAATAGTTATGAAGAGCATTAAGACAGAATGTGAAACATTTCAACATCCTCACCCATCAAGTAAGAAAAGCACTATAATATTCAAAGCTAAGAGCTAATTAGAACCATATCTTTCAGACTTTTGTACATTTGTGTCTTGTTTATGGAAAGTTTACTTTGCTTGGCTTTTATCTCATGATGGCAGATGCTATATTATTATCTCCAGCCACTGTATTATGTGTTCATAATGCAGAATCACCATTTGGCATGTGAAGAGCATCTATGGTTGTAAAGAGCATATGTATGGAGGAGAAGACAGCACAAACGGCATCTTGAGGTCAGCTCAGAACAGGCTCAGTCTATCATTTGGACTCAGATCAACGACTTGAGAGTCTATTACTAGCTTTGGAATTAATTGGTTTCCTTTTACATCTCTAAGAATAAAAACAAGTGGCTGCCGAGGAGCATGTGCATCAGGGGCATGGAAGTAGCTAAGGGGTTCATTATTCTTCCACTTAGTGTCATAAGGGACACATGGCTTAAAGAGAACAATGATGTATCAGGAAGAATGAGAGCACCACAGAGAAGATGGGAACAACTGGGAATAAAGGACCCATTGCAATCACATAAGTGTAGAGCTTCAGGCAACTTAAATATTATTTCGATTATCATTTAAGACCTCATAAACAAAGTCAAAGGCTTCAGTTAGTTTTGGATTTTTTGTACATTGTGTCTACAAATATATGTGATATATCCCAACCTAAATATCCAACCACTGGCATCAAAACCTTTTAAACTATCTGTACTGTCGGTACTTAGAAATGTAGTCAAGCATTTATGAATGTGGTTATATTGCCTTGAATGATTGTGTTGGGCTCTTAACTGTCATGTCAATATTTAACGAATATGTTTTGTCATCATCAGGACTTTAACAAGCTTATTAAATATGATTAATTCCAGACACAGTTTTTACGATATTGAAATGGATCAGTACATATTGTTATTTCGTCTGGATGATTTGTCAAAATACATATTTTTGTAACTAAGGCCCTGCTTTTTTAGTTTAAAAATCGTCATATAATTTTGAGGCAGCATAGCTAAACACTGAATAAAAAAGAAAGTTAATGCAGAGTAGCAAAAAGAAACAGAAAATCAAAAGTTTCAAATGTTTTATGTGGAAACTGCATTAAAATTCAAGTCCAGGAACATTCTGTAACATAAATTTAAACTTAATGAGGATATTTTAATGTAATTTTCATAAATTAATAATACTAAATGTCAGAGCTATGTAGTTTAATAGTATTTTTTGGTTTTGTAACGTGTTTTTCGTTTGCATTTTGGAATCATGTTAAGTTTATATTTAAATATTCACTCCCTCAGTATAAATACATCTAGATGCTGCATTGTGCCTCCTCATATCCTTGTTGTCACGTCAGTTTGATATTTGCAACATCACTCTGAGTGCAATATGAAAAAATCTGAAGAAAAGCTGATTTTCCCCATTTTTCACCAATAATGTGAACAAAGTTTGTTATTAAGCTCAACCATGAAGTGTCAAACACTGATATGGAATATATTTTAATATCTTATATATGTTCAATGTATGCAGTTTGAAACCGAGTTCTTTATTTTTATTTCTTTCATGTATATTTAGATTTTAAAAAAATATATTTTCTCATTGATTTTGTCCAGGTTTTAAAATAGAAGGGAAAAAATCTGTCTGGTTGTAAAAAACTAATGTTTTCTAACTGACGTCTCAGTTACACCACATTTAATGGATAACCATCCTCCATTCCACTAAAGTGAAATTATCAATATTATATTTCTTCTGGAGATCTAAACTTGTTCAGTCTTTCATGAAAATGTGGCCCCAATAAATATAGATAAAATGCTCTGATATGCATCTGTCAGAACTAACTTCCAAAACCATCACACAGGGCAGGAGGACAGGAAGTAAACAAGCAAGCATTTTAAAAACAGATGAAATTGAACTGGAAAAGGAAAACAAGTTGAGAGGAACAAGTGGTAAAGTTTTGGTGCTTTACTTCCCCTAAAAATGGACTGCAATCTGAAGTAATACCTGAAATAACAAATGTTTTCAGAACGAGGCCTCAGAATTGAAGTGCTCCCATTTGAGAGCATGTTGTTGAGTTTCTGTGTTTTGAGGAGCAGATTGGGCAACACTTTTTTTTTTTTTTTCAAGCAGTCACATTTCACAGGATGTGCAAAAACATTTAAAAGAAAAAAGGTGAGAATATTAAAAGATGATATGTTGGACTGAGGGTCAGGTACAGCAGTGACAACAAGGTTGCTGATTTCCTGTGATTGCAGGAAAATTACTGTGAAAAGGCTCTGCTGCTGCAAAACCTGACGGAACCCGAGTGTCATATTGCCAGATTCTAAAATGGGTTGTGAATTACATGTTGGAATCTGAAGCTTTTTGGATGATGAGAAACTGGTGGTAGAGTGGGTGAGAAAAAGGTCAGAAAAGGGTGAGACAGAGCAGGAAAAACAAACAACTGGTTTCAGATGCAAACAACATCCCAGAGTTTGTGTAAAGTACATCGTTTTAACTGTGCTGTGCTACAAATTCTCGGAGTTATGCTTTCACTTACTGTTTTCTTTTCTTTTACTCCAGGTGATATTGTACATTTTGTGGCAGTTCTGGGTTTATTTTGTTGTTGTTGCACTGCTGCCATTTCTCATTATGTCAGTCAAGATTGCTTTTGTTTCCTTTCAACAAACTTCGCCTTTACGTCCTTACCCCTCATAACAGCTTACACGCTCACCGTGTTTATACTTCCAAACCTATTAGTCAGCCCCTAGTCACAAGGGGCATGCCACTCTTTTATAATACAATAGGCTGCGTTTCCTGTCATTGCTTTTTTTATTTCTTTAAAGATATGTGACCAGTCTTCTTTTTGACTCACAAACAGACAAAAACAATCCAATTTTAGGAGGGAAAATGCTCATCGTGGATTTTTTGATAAAAATAAAGAACAGTTATAGGCTTCTCATGCCCACTTGTTTTGTGAGATTCAGCAGTATCACAACACTGAATGGGTGAGATTTAACTGTATACTGTCTGTAAGTGTTTCCTGGAGGACAAGAAGTTCAACATACCCAGAACTCACACAGCTGTCGATCTGCTCGTGTTACAAAAGAAAGAATGAGTCAAACTGGGAGGAGCGGATGAAGGGAATAAAAGGCAAGTGTGAGAAGCTGTGTTTGATGTGCATTCACAAACACAAGCGTGTCTGATCAGACAAGAGTACAGCACTTTTGTGTTTCATGTTTCATCTCCTCCTCAGTCATCATTCTGTATCAATTACAAATGCTACTGTCACATGGTCCATAGTGCAGAAGTAGCATGGAACTAATTGTATTTTGTTTTTGACTCCCAAACAGAACCACTGCAGAGAAGCAGCGCAGTGTGTTAACAGGAATCCTCTTTCTGAATGAGTCAAGGACTTTTTTTTCTCTAAAAATGTGTGGCTCTCTAAATCTAGTAAATAAATTAACATGGCGACCAGTGTGCAAACCACACAGTTATATAGCATTAAATTCTTGACATTCACACAAGGTGTTGTAAGAAATCTCTGGTTTAATCTATTTGCTGCTGCCACTCTGTCAATATTCCAGAAAAGCATCAAAGTATCAGCTCAGTTTGAATGAGAAGAGCTGTTGGGATACGATTTAGGAATTTTATCCCAGGCACTACTAAAAGAGACTAAACGTTGTCAAAAAATACACTTTTACAACTTGTTTGCATTAATAAATACCTAATGTGCTGTCCTGTGTGTAATAGTTTGAGGTCAAAGGTTTGTGGCATGTTGGAGTAGACATCAGGAACTTTTATTTTTAAAACGCATTTATAAGTAAAATGTCTTTTCTACAAAAACTGAACAAAGCACAACACCATGTTATTGAATAAAAAGTTGTTCTAGTTCCAATCATAATATCTTCCTAATTTTATGCTTGAACTCTGCTTGAAAGATGTCCTACTGTTTTCACATTGTATATTTCTCTTTATGTGAAAGGGTTAAAAACACCTCTGGTAATTAATCAACTCAGACTACATTTAAACTCAATTACTTTTGTGACATGTTAAGATTCTATAAGCTAAAATCCTATTAGCTTTGCCTTTTATAACTCTTCCTATAACAACAGATTAGTGCAATGTTTATAATAAAATCTTTTTTTTAATACAGAGCTTTATTGGCATGTGAAAGAAACAAATGATCAAAGAAATAAGTAGTAAATAGAAATTCAAGTGTTAATATTGTGATGAGTTTTATTGTGAATGATTTTATGACAGTGTTTTGTTGTGTGTTTGACATCCCAGATAATAAAACCAGCTGTTGTTTTGTTTGATTTATCCCAGAAGTTATTTGGCAGTTTGTTGATCCTGTCCATGTGTGTAAAGCTCTCTTTTTCTTCATGTGTGTGTGTGTGTGTGTGTGTGTGTGTGTGTGTGTGTGTGTGTGTGTGTGTGTGTGTGTGTGTATCTTTTCCTGATGTCTTGGTGCAGCTGGCAGGAGGTGAGGAGGTGCAGCTCTGTTTCCACCTTATGCCAGCTGTAGTTGGCTGCACACTAGTTATTCTTAGGGCCACCAGATGTGCCACAAGTGTCTGTCAGGTCTCAGGTCTGAGGAAACTGATACCTTCTTTCTTTGAGATGTCTGGACATGTCTGCATCATGATGTCCCTTTTTTTCCTTCCTGGTGTCCTCAGCACTCCACCTCCTGGGGTACTATAGCCAGATAATGACCTCCCCTCCTCTATACCATCTGGTCTCTTCAGCCTGCAGGTTCACTGCCTAATATGGGTCAGTCAAGTCAAGCGTATTGAAGTGAAGTATTTACCTACAAGTTTGACAGTTTGGAGACAAAGCTGGGTCTTCGTATCAGAAGTATGAAAAACATAAAAAGTCTTGAGAAGTTTAAAAATCACCTGGAATGTTTAATAAAACTCTTTCTTTTTGTTTTATTTTTGGGTTTCTAGCAGTCAGATTAATGAATATTTCGTACCTGGAAAAGACTCTGACCATTTTAAACTTTAGAGTGGTTGTTAAAGTATTTATCATAGAAAATGTATTTCCACTCTCACCAACTGGAACCTGGTCGAATTACAAGTTCTACAGCACATCAGTTGTTGATCCTGGGAACTCCTGAGAGAGTTGTTTCCTTCATCACAAATAAAATGTAGAGGAATGTTGAAGTGGCTAAAATGTTACTGGACTCTTAACAGTTAGTGAGACCTCTGGGGACATTTTCTATGAGCCCAGAAATACTTCATCTTCATTTGAATCCCTCAAATTACCAGCACTCATAAACCTACAAAAACATGGACATATACTTATATAATCTTAAACAAATAGTCTGTTTTCAAATGTTTTTTTAGAACTATCTTTAATTTTTCATAGGTTTTTAGGCTGACAGATTTCTAAGTTTCTACTTTATGTATTTCATGTCTGCCCATATTTTATTCAACATTTTCATTTTAAGGGATGTTATAAGGAGTTAAAATCATCACCATGAGTCTATCTGTAGCTAAGAAACTTTGTAGATCTTATACACCCTCCTGCTCAGGGTCATGGGGGGCTGGTGTCTCAGCAGGCATTGGATGAGAGGTGGGGTTACACCCTGGAAGAATCACCTGTCAACCACAGGTGCAATTAAATATGGACAACAACTCACAAACACTCACACCTAGGACCAGTTTTGAGTTGCCAGTTAATCTAACGTGTATGTTTTTGGAGTGTGTGAAGATTTTTAGAGAAAAGTCACACATGCAAAGAGAACATGCAAACTTCATTCAGAAAAGTGAACGAGCTTTCTAGATGCGAGACAACGGTGCAACCGTTTCCACCACTGTGCAACCCTACTATGTAAACGCACATGTTAAAGTGTTAGTATTTGTGCACAGAAATACTATATGGTAACCGTTAGAAAGACTGTTACATTTAAATTGAAGATTATTACATCATTCATTTTCTTAATGTTTAATTTGAAATTTCATAACAAGATTTCTGACTAGTATTTACCTGTTTGTCTGTAAATTCTTGCTTTGAAAACATTCTGCAGTATTCCGTAAAGGTTAAATAACTCTTTTAATGCAAAACATGTGTTTATTTAATTTGTTTTCTTTTTTTATAAAGCTGTGTTCAGGTATATTTGTATTTCTTATAAGGCAAACTAAGAGTAGATATTACACAATAATACTATAAAAGGTCAACCTAAGTGTTATTGGTGTGCAAAGAAAAAAAAAAAAGAGTTGATCAATGTGGCAACAGCAACAACCTAAAAGCTCACGGACAGAAATGTTGTTAATTACACATCTCAAAGAAACTGAATTATGAAGTCATAGAATGTCACTTCACAAGCGAGCTCCTGACACTGCATTTAATGATAGTTGTCATGGTAACAGGCCAGTGCCAGACATTTTCCATTCATCAGAGGAATCTTTTTTTTTTTTTTGCTTATGTATAGATCTATGGTGATTTTTTGCAATGAGGGGACACTTGATCTCTCATAACCTAAAACTGGGACAACTGAGACAACTGTCTGATGAATCAAGGTTTCCAAACCATCCCAAAGATTTTATTGTTTTGTTTTTTTTCTGGTTTGGTTTTTTATTTCTTTTTTTTATTTTTTGTAAATCCCTGTAGGCCTATATAATTTAGGGATCTTGAAAAGCAGGTGAATTTTATTTTTTTATTCATTTGCATTTACTACAGTTCTAAGTATATTTTATAGGTCTTTTCAAATAAAAAAAAATGTTGTCAGATATTTATTATATCCGACTTAAACACAAGCTGTTTTAACCTCGACTCCCCGTGAGTCGTGAAATAATCAGAATGTTTCATTCCTGTGGCAGCAAGCTGTGTTTTTGAGTAAGGATACAGTCTCAATTCGTTTCAAAAAGCTGAATGTTTTTAATATCCCAACTCACTGAAAACAAAGACAGTTATGTGTGGTTTCCTGTTTCCCATCATGCAACGCCTCTCTCTTTGTACAAGCATTTTGCAAAAAAAAAGTGATTCCAGCTGTAAAAACAGGCATGGTTGTGCACACTGTCAATGTTGTCAGCAGGAAAAAAGTTTGCAAGTTTAAGAGACGTCTGCAGAGATCCAGTGATATAAAATGGTCAAATGAAACAGACGAGGTGTGAGTTTATTTCAATTACACTGAGAAGTCTGAGCTCTCACAAAAGACTCAGTTTCCCTGTGTATTGAAATGTGCTTAAATAAAACAAATGTCTCAAGGATTTAATTGTAGCTTTAATGCATTACCTTAAATATCAGCTTTCAAAAGTAAAAAATGTACAGTTTCAAGTAGGATTTTGCTCTTTGAATGAACTCAGATGAGTTTAAGCCTGACAGGATCAACAAAGGTGACAACATTCCCTTTTTAAGTGGGTCCCTCTGTAATACCAATTATCAGTTTATCAGCATTGTTCTGAAGCAGATTTTGCCTAAAACAAACTAATTCTTGTACATATCAATTCATGTAAAATTTACTCCACCAACAGCTTTAAACTGAACAGTTATTCTGACAGAAATAGTGTGACGATTCTGCTGGAACCCAGGCTGCATCTAAAAATGCTACAGCTAACAGCTTGCTATCATTAGTGCTTGCAAATCAAAAAATTCTATACAAAAACAAACTTTGGTCGAAATTTTGTTAGAACATGATGGTTTGTAAAACAGCATTTGCATGAACCACTAAAACATTGTTCAGATTTGAGCCAATCAGAGTTAAATTATTTTCCTAAAAACTGATATTGTTTAAAGAGCTAAAAACAAACATCTTAAATGTTCAAACTTTTCCACAAATCCTACTTCAAAATGCCAAACTATTACTTTAGGGCTATGATTTAACCGTGTTTAACAACAAATAATAGTTATAGCAAAACGTTAAAGTCTAAACTTGGAGCCCTAATTATGTTTCAAGTGAAGTATTTCCTGGTTTATGGGGATAAAACACAAATATATCAGCCTTTTTAAAGTATTTTTATTAAAAAAGCACACACATTGCACACAGAACGAGTAAATTATGTCTCAACTAAAACAAAAGTAAGTGTCTACGACAGTGGATGAAAGGATCTTCAAGGACCACTTGTTTTTCATTTTCAACAACATCCCTGCATGTTACAAGATCATTAAGTGGACTCGGATTAATAGCTTTAAAATAGTATCAGCATACTTTAACAGAACTTAGAGCTGCAATTAGTGCAGTAATGAAAGTTTTTTTAATGCATCTCTGCCCACTAAAATGCCATTAAGTGAAGCTTCGGGCGTTCTTTTAGATGTCAGTTAACAGTGCAGACCTCACACCATCCTCCAACCTCATGAGCCTGCAGAGGGGCAATAATCAGATCATTTTATACGTGACACAAACACTTTGTCTTATCTGTCACTGTCTCATGAATACTTTGCATTTACAGCATGCATTATTGATGGAAAGTATATTTAAATGTATTGCAATTATCTAAATTAAACAAATTTGGGGGCTTTTAATAAAAGTGGTCTTACGAGAGGTTATATTTTTGATTGTATTACATTGTAGTAAAGCTTATATTTGCATGTGTAAGGCAAAGGCACACGTCACAGCACAGAGAGCTCATTTATCTTTCTCAACAGGGTTCTATTTGCGGTGGAGCTCTGCATGTGCACACAACTGCAAACTCAAACATGCACAACACTGTTGATGTTTTTCTCGTCTCTGAGATGCAAGCGCAGGGTAACATTAGGAGAAAAACACACACAGGTCTTGTCATAACAGCACACCAGGCCCACCCCTTGTTGTCTTCCTCACATACACAAAAAAAAAGCAAAATGGAGCAAAAGATGGGGGAAGAAACCGAGTGCAATGTATTCCAGTAGCTGCTACACAGATCTCTCTTTTTCAACATGTGACAGTTAGTCGGTTATCATAGCTGACAAAACAAATGTTTTCTCCACTCTGTATGGCTCAGCTGGTGATAGTGTGGGAGACAAACAATAAAAGAAAAAGAGAATGTTGGGTTGGTGGAAAGGAGGGTGATAAGTTGAGCCCAGAGNAATTTTCATCCATCCATCCATCCATCCATCCATCCATCCATCCATCCATCCATCCATCCATCCATCCATCCATCCATCCATCCATCCATCCATCCATCCTCTGCTTAAGTTAGGAATCATAGTATCCCAAAATAAAGGCTTATTGGTGACTATTTTTTTATTCTACAGAGCAACCAAAAACAGATGAAGAAACCTCTAACAAGGATGATTCCAGCGCCATCCCCCGACCTGCGAAGAGGGCCAGAACCAGCTTCACAGTGGACCAGTTACAGGTACTGTGTGTTTTAATCATCCTCCTACTGACTGGTCATATGCATGATAGACTTACAGATTTGTGTTGCTATGAGGCTCCTCGGTAACTATTTTTGGGTTTGATTCAACTTGTATCTGTATTTAATCATGGTTCAAACAATTCTGGAGTTAAATCAGATGTGTATAAAACACCAACTTTTAGTAAGAACTCTTGTTCACTGGCAGTAAATGCTCTGGGAGGTTTACAGCTAAATGTGCACACAAACCTGGGTTGAAATATCTGCAGTGGTTGCAGATACAAACATCTTTGAAGCTTCTCTAGAACACATCAAGGCTGCAGGGCATGATGGAAAAGGGCTTATGATGAAGAAAAACACACAATTTAATTCAGTATTTTAGAATCAGAATTTTAGGAAATTAAATGTTGAATTAGACTGTACTGTTTTAATGTTTCTCTGCTCTCCAGCAGCAGGTAGACATACTGAAGAATGGATAACTCTTTATCTCATCTGTAGGTAATGCAAAACCAGTTTGCTAAAGATAACAACCCTGATGCTCAGACTCTTCAGAAACTGGCAGAGAGAACTGGTCTCAGTCGCAGAGTAATTCAGGTAAAACAGAATGAACCCAAGATCATGATAAAAAGTAATACAGCAGGTCAAGTCCTGTTAAATGTATTTTACACAACAGTGCAAACAAAATCTTAGTCATGTGAATCAGCTGAGAACATTGAGTTCCAGCAGAAGTTCTGCTTTTGTACAGGATTGTTGAGTCATTGTAATCACTTAGAAACTGAAGCTAAATTAAAATTTGCCAGCGCTGAAGGAGACTTCAACTAATTGGGACATTTCTGATTGAACTTTCCAACATTAGCAGGGAGACGTCTGGGGATTTTTTTTTTTTTACAATCAATGCAAGATTTTTTTATTTCTGGAAAGGAGAACGTACATGTTGTAGAACTAAAACTAACCTCTTAAGAACAGTCATGAATCCAGTCTCTCCTCATTTAGGTTTGGTTTCAAAACTGTCGAGCTCGTCAAAAGAAACACGTCAACCCAAATCCAAACTCTTCGGTCATGATGACGTCACTTGCTACAGGTCAGCTGACTCCGCCTTTAATGGATGATCTGCATTACACAACCTATATTACCTCTGAAACGCCCCTCCTCACTACTCTGACCTATATGGAGGGTAAGAGACATATCAAGAGAAATACCAACATTTTTTAATTTTTAAATTAAAATCAAATGTTTGTTCTCTTTTTTTATTGTATGTTTTTGTTTGATTCCTGCAGTTCCAAACCCAGATCCTCTTCTGCTGCAGCCGCTTATAACCAATCCACTAACACAGCTGCCGATCAGCCATGTCTGAGTTTCAGTGACCAACAGGAAAAATTAGGTCGAAAAGAGGCTAAAGAGAAAAGAAGTACTATGAAATCAAAGTTCTGTAAAGTTAGAATGGGTTGAATGGATATGATGTCCTTCAATTAAGAGCACTGAAATGTCACTGCTGCTTCGTTTGAGCAAACAATCAGAAGTATTAAACACATCACTACATTAATTTCATTAACACAGGGATTCTGAGATGTTAAATATTGTTATTAGCTAAGTGGAACTTCTGTTAGCATGAACTGATGTACATTTTATTTATTTGGTGTATTACATGAGATGAAGCACTTTGTTCAGAAACTATATTACAAAATAAATTTTGCTTTAAGTGAAGGTTTGTTTTTGATACAAGCACAAGGGTGAAAGTCAGAGGGGTTTTTCCTTCATTTGGAAAAAATCCTTACAAGATTTGAGTAAGACTGCAAAATAAAACCACCAGAATTGGTACATTAATGGTATAAGTCTCTTTATTTTAATTGTAATAAAAGTATGAACTGCTTTCCTTGTTTTACTTTTACAATGTCAGATTTTCATATTCCATGTTTTCATAAACACAGTTTATGAAATACAGGAGATTAAAGCTCAATGCACCAACACAAAATTGTGTTTTCTTGACAGAATTGACTGTTTTATGGAACTAATTGTAATATGCAAGTGTATGTCTGCATGGAGGGAATGTAAGAGTTAGTTTGGGATTATTGTTCTCATGGAATTTAAACTCAAAAAGTGAGTGAGGGTGTAAATATTCTAAATCAGAATAAAAAATGATTTAGAAAGAGTAGCAACATTTAAAAGAGAAAACAAGCAAGAAGCACTCAAAAAGGTAAAAACTGCTAAAATCACAGAATACTCCAACAAACTGCCACCATGTGTAGCGCTGTTGTAGATGAAGAAATGCATTAATGGTGCTGGGGGGCGATGCTCACATTTTAAAATGACCTTAGTAACATATTTTTAATGCAAATGTAATATGGGGAACTTTATAAAGGCATTACAAATATCCTGCCACTTTATGATCATCTAACTGGGCTTTCAATCCATGATTTTAATAAATGGTTTTTTTTTTCTTCATAAAGGTGAAACTAAAAACTAATTTATCACAGTTGCACACATTGTGGCATGTTCCTTTAACAAAGCAAACATCATCAAAAACAAAGCAGTTCAGTTGGGTGAAAAATTGAACTGCCAGTCACAAGGAACATTTGTACTAATCCTTTATGACCTCCGCCAACGATGTTTTCATTAGGATTTCTTTGTTTGTCATTCTGTCCGTTAGCAAGATAACTCAAAAACGTATGCATAGATTTTGAATTTTCAGGAAAGGTCAGAAATGACCCAAGGAACAATCAATTACATTTTGGGGGTGATCCATATTATCGCCTGGATCCAGGAATTTTTTTAAGGATACAGACATAGTACTTTCTACAATATGTCCAAGTGCTGCTTGGCAGAGGTCTGCGCTCTCCGAGTGCTTTTCTAGTTTTTGTTTGTTTTGTTAGAATTTGTTCTGAAATGTTTATCAAATGTAAATCAGTTGTAGCAATATTTATGTAAGACAGATTTGTGTTTTTTTGTTTTAGTAGGCTACTTTCTTTTTTCATTGAAAACAGGTACTGTGGAGGGATGTTCATTCTCACAGGATGAGATTTCAAATAACTGCAACCTTCAAAGTCTGAGCCCATTACTGACATTCAGAATAAGTATCACAAAAAGCCTTTTTTGCTATCTATTTTTCTTTTATTCTGATGATTTAACTATTGAATACAAATCTTGGTTTATAGGTCATCATGATTGTACATTCTCATTTTTTCTAGCTCTACTTGCCTCAATATGACTGTTATTCTCTACATTAACTTCAGCTTTGATGTTTAGTATAATGTTAGGCAATGTAACCTAGAACATGGACACATTATGCTCTATTTACTCCCAACAAAAAACGGAAAAACAATTTAGGTGTCAAATGGAAAGAAATAGAGCGCCCTCTGGTGGATCCTAAATGAAAGTAAATCAATCTAGCTAGAATTTCTAACTCTTTCTCTACACAAGTTGATTCGAAGCATATTTAAGTTGATCTGTTGAGAGAGATTTAACACATTTTATAATTTTGTAGCGTTTATGTTTTAAGTTTATTGTAGTATAAAATGACGTCATCTCACTCTTATTTTGAAAACACCTCCGGAAAGAGGCGCTTGGCATTTGGCATGCACAACACATATTAACTTATACTGCAAAACAAGAAAAGCATCAACGTTTACCAGCGGCTGAAATTTGTAAACTTTACCACCCAGGGAATCGTCTCTCAGTCCTTGGGATGGATATTTAAGGTAAAACCTGCTTCCGTTGCGCATGTTAATGTTTCTGCTGTCAACAGTTCAGTTCAATGCAAACTGTGTTAGCATACACAGTATCCAGTCTGGGGTTTCTGACCTGATGATGTTGAGCTAGAAACGCAAAGGGCCGCCGACTCAACCCAGTAAGTGGAGGTTAAGTCACTAATATCTTCGGGAATTGTTGTGACAGCTTCTTGTACAGTGACGTGATTCACCGGTGAGCTAGCACTCAGACTGCTAACCTTAGCCTCCCGTGTTGTATGATAGAGAAGTCAACACTAATGAGCAATGGTTGCCTTGTTGTTAAAGTGATATTTAACTCACGTTCAATGTGCATAGCTGACTAGTTTCTAGTTTATCAATATATAAGCTAATTTCTGACAATATGAGTAAAATAGCCAATTTCTTGCCAGGCTAATAGTTGACTTCATTCGTTTTTGAAGAAGCTAACTATCAAGAGTTAGCTAGTTTGAGCTAAGCTACGTGATTTTAGTGAAAATGCCATTAAGAAGAAATAACAGATGGTTACAGTTTACGTAACACGGATCGACAGGGCCGATTATATAGTTATATTATCATAAAGTGTCGAAAGAAAAAACTCCTAAACCCGCAGGCTGCTCCACGCACATAAAGTCAATATATTCATCTTCAGATGAAAATTCAGAAAACATATAAATACTCTGTTTGAAATGTAAAAATGACTTTATTTAAACTATTCAATGTGTTAGTGCTTATTTACACAACATGCTGTTCTTTAATAAGGTCCCAGTAATCACTGACAACAAGTGTGTAAATTATGAATGTGCACAAAATGTTTTGATAAAATAAAAAACTGTATCTTCATCATGCTCAGATACAGTTTGTGTTGTGGTGTATTCACCACTGTTTTTAACTTCTGTTTCAATAAATTGTTTGAGATGAGTCATCATTACATGCTTCTGCTTTTCATGATTTAATTTACCATAACATAAGTATTAACATTTTCCATAAATATTACACATCTGCCTGCTATGTTGTCAAAGCTGTAAGACGGTGTCTCTATACAGTGCATGAAAGAACATATTGCGCCCCTTTAATTGGGATTTTTGGACTTGCAGCTTCATAATACTGCTTATTAAATATATATTCTAAAATACAGAACATTAATAGTAAAAAACATTTTTTAAACAAATATCACACTGAGTAAAGAAGAATTTATACACTTGGTGAATACGACGGCACGATAAACTCAATGTTTTTTTTGTTTAACGCTTGTTTGAAGGCAGAAACTGGCTGAAAAATACAATTTGACTCATTTGTGTTTGTTTTTACAGACTAACCTGAAAGCGTTGAACCTAATATTGTTCTTCAGTGCAGGGACACAAAGCCAATGCGCAGGTAGGTGTGGCGTTAAAGTGTGAGGGAATCTGAATGGGATACTCTTACAGGATGTGGGTGTTATTTTCAGACTGACTTCAGACTTTAAAATAAGAAACTTTAAAATGCACTACTGCAACCTGATAGTGGGATGTAAATGTTAGTATGTCCACCTTGATTTTCACATGTTTACCAAAAACTTCCAGGTGTTCATTTGACTCTACATGTACCGTGAGATGAATATGAAAGTAATGCATGTGGTAAAGGTGCAGAGCTGTTACTGTAACTGTGACATGAGATGTTAAAAACTCCCCATGACTCAGTGGCATTCGTAACATGAGCTTGTCCACACGGCGAGTAAATCCATGCTGCATTTATCCTGATTAAAGGCTCAACCAGGAGAGAGTTGTACCCAGAGTTCGTTTTTGCTTCCTGACCTCGGATGGACGTGGGTAGATCTGACCTTTGGTCTGCTGCATCAGTTTCAGGTCATTAGCTGAGAAGAACGTGTTGAAGGATACAGTCAGAATGACGATGACATCTGTTGAAATGGACAAGTTTAAATGTCAGTGACACTGTGGGGACACACTGAGTAGACTGGTGTGGATACATTTACAGGTCACTCTCGCCTCAGTATTATTGGCTCATCCGATAGCTGCAGACTGAAACATAGTCAGGGTTTGTGCAGCAGCAACATGCTGGATTCATAAGATGATTCATATCACACACATCTGGATTTATCTGTAAGAGCCTTTTGCAACCAGAACACCAGATTCACTTGCTCTTTTTTGTAGAACTTAAATCCAACAGGACTTTTCCATTCAGCCTAATAAAGGTTTCTGTAGCAGAGCAGTGTCACGCCCACAAGCCAAGCTGCTGAGATATCAGTAAAGTCTGACTTCAGTTTGATTCTCTGTCGTCTGGAGTTTAACTCTGTAAACCTATTTACATTTTCAGCTCTGATTGTTTTGCTGACATGTTACCAGCCGTTCTTCCATATGTGAAGTATGTTATTGTCTAGAATATTTGACACCGTATGTTAGAAGACTTTTTGTATGAAATCTGCTCCACAGCTCACTCCTGTTAGATGTAACATTGTGGATTGTTTACAGCAGATCAGATTGACTTGTTAAGATGTCAAGTTGTGATATTTGCTGTCAAAGGGCCACCAGCGCACGTCAGGACGCCACTGGAATGGACATAACCAGCCGCTGTACTCTGGGGGACCCCAACAAGCTCCCTGAAGGGGTCCCCCAGCCAGCACGCATGCCTTATGTATCTGACAAACACCCGCGGCAGACCCTGGAAGTGATCAACCTGCTGAGGAAACACCGGGAGCTCTGTGACGTGGTGCTGGTGGTGGGCGCCAAGAAGATTTACGCTCATCGCGTGATCCTGTCCGCCTGCAGTCCCTACTTCAGGTGCGGAGAGACTCTTTGTGGCTTCAAGTGTGTGAAAATGAATAAGCCGTTATAAAATTGTGTTTGTGTTTTGACGGGCTCCTCAGGGCGATGTTTACCGGAGAGCTAGCAGAGAGCAGACAGACTGAAGTGGTGATCCGTGACATTGATGAGAGAGCCATGGAGCTGCTCATTGACTTTGCCTACACCTCACAGGTAAGAAGCATAGCATCCGATTCAAATACTTAAAGGTGTAAAAAGCATTAGGTTAATAAATGTCGTGTTTCAAAGTGGCTTGAAATACTAAATAAAGCATCAACAAGAATGTTGGTAATGCTTCAAGATGCCTCCCCAGTTGAACTGTGAGTGTTCTCGTTTATTTTTCTGGGTTTATTTACCCTCCCTGCACTTTACATGAAATTCAGTTCAATTCAGAAATATTTGTATTAATCCCTGAAAGGAAATTAGATGTTGTAGTAACTCAGTTCTTCTTCAAAGAGTCATTGTAGAGGGTTTCAGCAGGAAGGATCTTCAGTAGCGTCTGAGTTGCAGCATATCTGAAGACACTCTGTTGTTGAGTTACTGTGTTGTGAAGAGGATGATGAGGGTTCTCCATCATGTTATTCATCCTCATTTGGACAATCAACTCAAGAGACTCCAGAACCAGAACCAGATTTATCAGTTTGTTCAGCCTCTTCATGTCACCTGCTCTGATGCTCCGCCCCTAACAGGTGACTGCAGATGTGATCATAGTCTCAACACCAGACTTATAAAAGATCTTCAACATCTTACTGCAAATGTTGAAGGATCTGAGTTTCCTCAGGAAGTCCAGTCTGTTCTGTGCCTCACGTTTACACTCTCCACTTTAAGCTTGTTTTACAGTCTGACCTTGCATGTTTAGATAATAACTTCAATAATCTTGGCTTGTGGATTTTTTTTAGTTTCTTCTTCATCATTATCCGCTTGTGATCAAAAGAGGTTAAATAATGTGTTTTAGGTTAAAAAGGTCGAGTTCCTTCATTAAATATTTTTTAAGTGAATCTAAAGAAAAGATGAGAGTTTGGTGACTGTCATGTGGTCTGAGATCCAAGAGATGTGGTTTTAGCACATCACAGGCAACAATTTGATGTCAAAATCTGCACGTGTCGTTAGTGAAACTTAATCCTTCCAGGTGACTGTAGAGGAGGGGAACGTCCAGACGCTGCTCCCCGCTGCCTGCCTTCTTCAGCTGGCTGAGATCCAGGAGGCCTGCTGCGAGTTTCTTAAGAGACAGCTGGATCCGTCCAACTGTCTGGGCATCAGGGCTTTCGCTGACACACACTCCTGTCGGGAACTGCTTCGGATTGCCGACAAGTTCACGCAGCACAATTTTCAGGAGGTAAGAACATAGAAACCCAGACTCAGAAAGGGGATCTGCTCTGACACGCCTCCTATATAAACACAGCTTACTGAGGGTTGTGGATAATATATCAGTGTTAGATGATCAGTTGATTTAATAGTTCTAGTTCAGTCAGTTTTAGTTTCATTAACCATTTCTATCAGTATAATCTAATTCAGTCATTTTTCAGACGTGTACAGCATCACACATTAACTAAACAACAATAATCCGATACAGAAAACAGGTCGTCATAATCAGTCTGTAGAAAGGGTCTCCTGAGCTGCTCTGTGGAGCTCTGAGAAGTTCCTGGCTGAACCTTCTCAGCTACGATGTGCAGAGAGGGTTGAGCTCCACAAACAGAACGATCCAGCCCTTCTGATGAATTTGTCCAGCCTGTTGGCGTCTGCCACAAATACACTACCAAATATTTACTATCAGATTCAACCTGCACCATGTGGTTTTCATCTGAACTTGCAGCATCACATGCATCTGCTCTCTCACCTTTTATTTCCCAGGAATCCCACAGCTTCTTTTGTACATCTGTGAAATTTCCACACGATGCTAAAAAATCCAGCTGCATCCCAGAATGAATCCATCACAGAAACAGCAGCCAGATGAAACTAGAGGTGCACCAATCGATCGGCATTTGATCGCAATCAGCCGATAGGAGCGATATCGGTTTTAATCGGAATTCTCAAAATCGATCCGAAGGATCATCGGTTTCAGAGGAACCTTAGATCCCACATTTAAAGATGGCTGCGTCCGGTACCTTATTTACATGTTCTGTTTTCATTCTGTTTGTTAAGTAAGTAGCAACGAGTAGTTGGTTTTGTTGTTACAGATAATTACATTGTTGCAAAGCTGAAAATAAATATGAGAACTTTTGAACTTTGACACCAAAACTGACTGGTGTTTATGATTCTTACTGTAGGTGCAAAGAATACTTGGTTATAAGATCTTTGTACTGAGATAGAACAACAACACACAGCTTTGCTGGTGGCATCCATTTTTTCCGAGTTGTTTTTCCGAGTGGTTGCTGGAATATTTAGATACATAACTGGGTATAATCTATACTATAGCACCTGCCTTCACTGCACCTGCCCTGATACACTAACAGGCTGAGAAACGTACACAATTTCACATCTTTTTTACACTATTTTATTTAAACAACAATATGAAAATGTTATTAAAAATATAAAAAACATCATGTGAAAATAAATTCTCAATAGCTACGTTTACATGGGCACATTTAATCGGAATAAACGCCCAATCGGATAAAAAAGACGTCATGTAAACATGTCAATCAGAATGTTTTGATCTGATGCAGCCTGATCCGAAAGAAATTTACTTCCGATCGAGAGGGGTGGTTTTGTCCGATCTTCATTAGGATAGACGTGCATGTACACACCCATTCGGAAAGAAAGGGTGAAAAAAGCCCACTGCGCATGCGTACAACTTCAGCGTGACGTCTTTCTGCTTTCGCAGACCCAAGTAGAAAACATGGCGGGAGGTAAACAGAAGTGGTCTGCTGGTGCAGTCATCCTGTCATCCTGCTCTCCTCTCCTGTGGCGGAGGAGCAGTAGCAATATGTATTCAGTCTCTAGCTTGGTTAATGCGATTAGTAAAAACCCAAACATAAAGGTAATGACCCGCAGAGGGTCCATATTGGGGATAACGTGAGTCAGCTCGAGCACACGATGGGGCGGGAAAGACGTGCAGAAAGGACGGAGTTTGTTTACTTTTTTTTCTTCCCCCAGAAAGGCAACTCGCTGTGCGCATGCTCAACTCATTTAACCTGATTGAGTGCTTGGTGCATGTGTACTCATGGCATGATCAGATCATTTCAGTTAGTGTCCATGTAAACGGGGATTTGGGAATTCCGATCGACCAAGATTTTAATCAGATTGGGGAAATTTGGCGCATGTAAACGTAGCTATTGGGTCCTTGGATTGCAGCCGCCGGATTGGTCTAAACTGAACACGTGACAGACGTTTTACTACTTTCTCATTACGCTCCAGATGAACTAGTCCCGAATTAAAAAAAACGATCATCTAAAAACTGCGCTATTACAGAAGGAGAACTTTTACTTTTGAACTCAGTATAAACGTACTAATTTTTTGTAGTTTGTAGATGACCGAGGTCGGAACGAGATTCATTTTCTAAAGACATTTTCGGGGTTGACCTGACGGCCTATGCAGCCTGCTGGTGCGCGAAGGCGCAGTGACCGTCTACAAATTACAAGACGAAATAATATAACAGAGAAATATTCAGTTGCTTCACCTA
Source organism: Pachypanchax playfairii (assembly GCA_006937955.1). Lineage (NCBI taxonomy): Eukaryota > Metazoa > Chordata > Actinopteri > Cyprinodontiformes > Aplocheilidae > Pachypanchax > Pachypanchax playfairii. The sequence continues at coordinate 409,270 of SSNP01000111.1, read as the reverse complement.
GGACAGGTGTAGTGTCAATAAAATTGTTAATGTTTTTCATACTAGATTTCTTGGATTAGAAATAGATGTTTTTATTTTTTTTAACAGCCTTAAATAAATCAATCTTTAATAAAATCAAATTTAAAGGTGTATGGTTGTAAAAAGCCATTATGAATATTAGTTTGTTTTATCAGCTCCATAAATTGATTTGGATTAAGGGCTATTTCAATCCAATTATATTTTATTGTTGTAGTGCCACACAAGACACAGTACACATTACCTTCTTCTCTTGATCTTACTACAGCTCATATTTTGGGAAAATAGGTTTAGAATTATTTTGAGGGTGTTTTTTATCATGTAAAAACCTGCATTGTAGCATTAGTCTCAGGTTTAGGTGAACACACTCCTGGGACAATATCAAAATTCCCAGCCTGAATTATTGTCCCAGTCCATCCCTGGCTGTGTCCAAGTTGTCTCTAGGAGAGTCTCTAGAGTGTGAAATATTGCACATTGCCTCAGCCTGCAATAAAACAGTTCATGATGTTTCTCATCTCCTACTTTTTATACTAATAATACAATGTCAATGTTTATACACGAGACAACATTAATGTAGAATTTATGGCTATGATCGGTATCGGCAGATACTGCTTTTGGTGATCGGCCCCAAAATCCTGATCGATACATTTGTAGTGAAACGTTGGGATCCTGCTGGTGAGCGAGATGAAAGAAGAAACGGATTAGTTAACACGCAGCTTGTCCGCCTTCTTCTTCTGGCTCGGCTTTGTTCTCGGTGGTTCCGTGTGACAAGCTGTTTGTATTGTGACAAACCAGCCGACTCACTGACTGAAGCAGATGCGCGGCAGCTGATCCTGGAACTTTATCCTTTTGATAACAACTGTTCAGTGATACAGATGGTGTGTTGTCACTCATGTAGCGTTCAGAGTAACAACACAAAGTTTCTGAACTATTAAAGTATTTCTAACACATTCAGAAGTATGAATATAAATCTAAACTGATACTGATGAGTTTTGATGAAGATGTTTTTGTTCTGACCTGGTAATCAGCTGGTGATTCCACAGTGTCTGAAACGAGATGTTACAGCTGCGTGTCAGCAGGCGCTTGATGCTCGCCAAGATGTCCGCTTTGAGAAAAGCCGTTTAAAAATGTGCCATTTAGCTGCGTGAAGTGTTTCTTTTATTCAAGATCTTTTACAGTAGAAATAAAAACCTTTTCAGTCAAACTTCTTTGTTACTGAACTTCTAAAAACGGATTCACTGAGACTTCATGGCGTCTCCATGTGGAACGGTTACAGGTGATGGAAAGTGAGGAGTTCATGCTGCTTCCTGCCAACCAGCTGATTGACATCATCTCCAGTGATGAGCTGAACGTGCGGAGTGAGGAGCAGGTTTTTAACGCTGTGATGGCCTGGGTGAAGTACAGCATCCAGGAACGCAGACCTCAGCTACCTCAGGTGGGTTCCTTCAGAAAGCTTTGGTTTGACGTTACTTCAGATTGTTCTGTGAATTCTGATTGTCAGGGCTGCTGTTGGTTTCGTTTCTTTATTTTTTTACAAAGTAAAAGAAAACGTGCTTTGATTAAAGGTCGTTTGTCCCGCAGGTCCTGCAACATGTTCGTTTGCCACTTCTCAGTCCCAAGTTCCTGGTGGGAACTGTGGGTTCAGATCCTCTCATTAAAAGTGACGAAGAGTGCAGGTGGGTGGTGTTTTCAACCTTCCATGTGACACAAAAGGTGCAGCTGCAAGAGTTTTTTATTATTGTTAACTGATATTAATTGTATTTTTTTTTATTAGTCTCAGCAAATTGCGAAGATAGAATAATTAATGATTAACTTGTCTGTTTTAGAGATCTGGTTGACGAGGCGAAGAATTATCTTCTGCTGCCACAAGAGAGGCCGCTGATGCAGGGACCCAGAACCCGGCCCAGGAAACCCATCCGATGTGGGGAGGTTCTCTTTGCAGGTCAGTCCCTTCAGGCACAGAAAAATAAGGCAGATGTTTGCATTACTACTGGATTATAAAACACATTCTAATTTTCTACTAAATTCTGTCCTATAGCGTACATTCTTCTAACTTTTCCATGCTGCCTTGTTCTGCAGTTGGTGGTTGGTGCAGCGGAGACGCCATTTCCAGCGTGGAGCGCTACGATCCACAGACCAATGAGTGGCGCATGGTGGCGTCGATGAGTAAACGGCGATGTGGAGTTGGTGTCAGTGTTCTGGATGACTTGCTGTATGCTGTGGGAGGTCACGATGGCTCGTCATATCTCAACTCTGTGGAAAGGTTGCTTCAAATTCTCAGGCTCTTTCTTTAGAACTTACTGTCTGGTAGCACTGGGGGGGAAGATGGAGTCCCAGAGTACCGGTGTTTACAAATAGGAACAGAAACTCTTTATTTTCTGTACCTGCTTGTTCCTGTTCAGGGTCGCAGGGAGTTGATGTCTATGTCCAACAGTCACTGGGTGAGAGGCGGGGCTACACCCCTGACAGGTTACCAGTCTCTCACCGGGTCACATAGAGACTAAATGTGATGCACATGCATGTGTACGTAGGGTCAATTTAGAGTCAATTTGTTATTTTAAATTCTATTTTTTTTTAATGTGTACAGGTATGATCCAAAGACCAACCAGTGGAGCAGTGACGTGGCCCCTACCAGCACATGTCGGACCAGTGTGGGTGTCGCTGTGCTTGGTGGATATCTGTATGCTGTGGGAGGACAGGATGGGGTTTCTTGTCTCAACATTGTTGAAAGGTGTCACTTTTTAAATGGTTTCATCTCACTCACCATTATGAAACGGTTTCCTTTGTAGCTGCTAAATGAAGTCTGCGCCCTGATCTCATATACAAACATATTTGTGAATTGATACCACAAAAATAAGAAGTTGGTTTTATTTGTTCTTGCTTCAAAGTTGCTTCAGTGATCATTTACTGGAATCACGGAATCATTTGTATTTGGTTTAATGTTTGCAGGTATGACCCTAAAGAGAACAAGTGGACCCGTGTGGCCTCCATGAGCACCAGGCGACTTGGTGTTGCTGTTGCTGTGCTGGGAGGATTTCTTTATGCTGTTGGAGGGTCTGATGGGACGTCTCCTTTAAACACAGGTACTGTCTCATGTAAAAGTTTAGCCATCACCAAATGTAACAACAAATATACTTTTAAACAAAACTAATGGTGGCGGCTGTAGTCTGTCGGGAAGGAGTCGTTCTCCGATCAGGAGACCGGAGCTCGATCCCGAGTCCCTGCAGAGGGTACGTGTCAAAGTATCCTTGGGCAGATACTGAACCCCGCAACTGCCCCCTGGGTGCTGTACAAAGTGGCTGCCCTCTGCTCCTCAGAGATGTAGATGGGTTAAATCATTGGAGGTTTGGTTAAACGAAGAGAATTAATTTCCCAAGAGGGATCAATATAAATTATAGTATGGTATATTAATATATAAATTATTACTGTTAATAAAAGGAAAAGTTACATCAGCTGTTTCTAAGAAACAAACTCTCTAGTGCTTGTAAAAATCTAGCTGTTGTATTTAGTCCTGTGTCCAAAAACCTGCAGCGTTAGCAGGTATTTATATCAGGCTTTATCCAGGAACATCTTGGTACACCTGCTAAATTTCAGTGCTGCATATGTGGGCCGCAAGACTGGGCACAGCTAACATTTTAATACAACCCATGTTTTCTTCTGTTTTTAGTGGAACGTTACAACCCTCAAGAAAACCGCTGGCACACTGTGTCCCCCATGGGAACTAGGCGAAAGCACCTCGGCTGTGCGGTCTACCAGGATATGATTTACTCAGTCGGAGGGAGAGACGATACCACAGAGCTGAGCAGCGCTGAGAGATACAACCCCAGAACCAACCAGTGGTCTCCTGTAGTGGCCATGACGTCTAGACGCAGTGGGGTGTGTGTCTGGGATTAAAATCTTCATCCTGTTCTATTTATATAAAATCTCACATTGTATGTTGATGTGTTGAATGTTACGGTAGACCAATACTGATCTTAAATGATCTTTGTTTGAGACTGAACTGTGACATTGTGCGTGTCTGTAGGTGGGTTTGGCAGTAGTTAATGGTCAGCTGATGGCAGTCGGAGGCTTTGATGGAACAACATATCTAAAAACTATAGAAGTCTATGACCCAGATGCCAACACCTGGAGGTAAATGTAACACTCAATGTTCAAGTTATTACAGTAAAACTTTACTTGATTCATCTTTCACTGAAATTCAGTGTCAAAAATTCACTTTTTTACTCGACGGCCAATTTGTGTCAAACACATTTTCTTCTGTGAATTTGATTTAGATGATTGAAATTTAATGTTTGAGTAAAACCAAAAAGACCCTAATGATGTGCACAGCTGGTGAGCAACTGGTTCAAATTTAGTCAAATTTGGAAATATTAAACATAGTTCAGAGCTTTCCATTTAAGTTCAACTGAAATAACAGTAACCTGAAGTGAGTTCCAGATGCTTACGACGTCTCTGCGACTGTTTTGAGAGAACATTTTTGATCTTTTTTCAAATACAGTGAGTCCCTGAGAGACATGAGGAAACAGAACCTCCTGAATGTTTTGAAATATTTTGAAAACTCCATCAATAATCGTATCCCAGTGAGATTTAGACACAAATGAGGCTCTTGGTGTTGATCACGCTCGTTGCCATTCAGTGGTTTATCTGATTGGGACGTCTTGCCTCGCTAACAGCATTTGTCCCAGTTCAGATTCAAACTGCAGAGAATATTTTAACTCTGTTAAAACAGGATGAAACTCACCTGTTTCTCTAGGAAATAAATGTTCAAACAAGTTATAAACAGATAATAAAAATGTGATTTATTTGTTTCAGCTGGGGATTGAAAGTTAGATGAAATGAGTGTTTGAGGATTTTTCATTGTGGAGGAGATATTTTGTTCCTGCTCCTCATCATCTGATGTCCCCTTTTTCCAGGTTATATGGAGGAATGAACTACCGGCGGTTAGGTGGAGGAGTGGGCGTCATTAAAATGACTCACTGTGAATCTCACATATGGTAACATCACCTCCCCCCTTCCCCTTCACTCACTTCTCATCACGCTGTAACAGATGCTTGTAACCAGCTCTCCAGAAGAGACGACGTGATGCTAATGAGGATGAGAGAACCGTGGGGGATGGGTGGAGAAACTTCTGAACTCAAGTTCATCCCCAAACTTCGCTCAAAGCTCGTTAACTTTATCCTGGTTGGTCTTTGCTGATTGATTGTGCTCAGCATGAAGCGCAAAGACCAGAAGTTTACAAACAATCACAAAGCTTCCAACCCCGAGGCGACGCTCCTCCTGTGAACTCTGTTTTCATCATCCAAGCCTCGAGGTGTAGATTTGGATCAGCATGTGCGACAGATGGAGCTCACTATGACCATTATCACTAATGGAGATTCTTATATTTGAGATTCAGAGGTTCAAGTCTGAACGTGTGTAGAAGAATGCAGACCACCAAAGCTCCGCCTCCAGGAGACACTACAGCGACTGTCAGGGATGGATTCATGGTTTGACTTTGTCTCTCCTGTTTAGACTTTGAAATGTCCATCTCAGCTGTGGCTGCTAACACAATAAGACCTGACGTGATGTACCACTTCCTGCTTTCAGAGGCAGGACTCAACCATCCTGGCTGTCCTGTGTAGCATTAAATAAACTCGTCAGGCAGTTTCCTCCCAAAAAGAGAGAAATTCTGATCAATTCACCAAAAAAACAGCTACCAGATGTGGTGGTGCAGTAAAGCATCACAAAACACTTAACAGGACTGGAACTGTTAACTAGAATGTTTAAAATGTGCAGTTAGTGAATAAACATAGATTATTCTTTTACATGTTCTGCTTCATTCAAGCTGCTCGGCAGAAAGTAAAACAGTATTTAATCCTCCAACAGAACTTGAAACTGTAAGTGTCTCATATTGTGGTTTAAGCAGCCAGATTCAGATCAAAATGAACTTATTAGAAAGGACCAACATCCTAAACCAGGTTTGAGTGAAGGATTTGGGATCTTCTGGGCTGGTTTCAGCTGTAACACAAACCAACAACATCACGGCTCATATGTGTTTTTATCTTTCTGGAAATAGCAGAACTGAAGATCTTAGTCAGTTAGCAAGCCGATTCTAATCAGACTCACATGGCCGAAGAGGATTGTAGTGCAGTAAGTTCAGCTTTACATGTAAACTCACCAACTTGTAAATATTTCGCATCAGAATTTGTACCGTTTTGGTGGCAGATTTTCCACAATGTTGTCACCCATAATTTTCACATGTGGAGATGGCGTCATAAGCCAAATGCAGCTAAAGGCTGTTTCATTTCTCCCGTTTTGTTTCTCGTTTCTTCTGATCTGTTCGTTTAAAGCCTGAAGTTGGTGCTTATTTCTGTCAAAATAACAGTCGATAGTTGTAAATGCAGTTTGAATTGATAGCAGTGTTGTTGTTTTTTTTTTTTTACACATATCAATAAGTTACATTGATCCACATAATCATGACGTTTCTTGTCTTCTGTTTAAAAGTAACAGGTTGCAATGGCGCCACCTGCTGGAGGATGATTATAGTGCAGCACTAATTCATAAAAAGTGACAGCAAACTGATCTCAGTTCAGTATGAGAACAATTTTGGGTCAAGTGAGGAAATTGGTTTGAATGAAGTTATTGCACTGTGATTGAAAATGAGTTCTATTTTTTTTTGTTTTTTTTTTTTAACTGACATTTCTGGGTAAATGGGGAACTAAAGTTAGACCAGCTTATACATCCAACATTTCAGGCCTTACAGTCTTGGTGCTGCGCGGAGGAGGATGACATCGTGACTGTGATTCAGGCAAAGGAACTGAATCCTTTTTATTATGTTCTCATATGTTGGAAGGACTTAACCTGAATGTATGTGTGTCAGATTATTCAGCAGTTTGTTGTTTGTGTTCAGCTCTCTGATGTGTGGGCAGGATTTAGTCTTTACTTAAGAATATGAATGTTTATGCTGTGGAGAGTTCACTTGAATCTTTAAAAACCTGAACATTTCGTGATTTTTTTTCCCTCTTTTTTTTATTTTTTTTCATGTTGGTATTGAAGATTCGCTCAGCAGCATGTCAAACATTTTGGTTTTGGTTTTGCTGCCAAATGATAAAACAAATGCTGTCTTGTTAGTGATGTCTGCCTGTCTTTTAATTCTTTTTTTCACAGCTGCTGAAATATAAAAACAAATCCATGGTTTCAAACTTCTTATGCATTTCTATTTTTATCCTGGGTGACCCATTCACTGCTTACTGGCTTTTCTGTGAGTTAAATACTTACCAGAGGCTAATAAACTCTCTTGTTAACATCTGACTAATCCTTCATCTGTGTTGAAGTTTTTTTTTTTAACAAAGATGATAAAAAGTCAAAGTTGTCTAAAATTGTTTTTTTTTTTTTTTTTTTAAAGTTAAGTTAAGAGTGTTTTGACTCATTAAAAACTATATAATCACATTCCAATGTCCATCCAGCCATCTTTTACCACATATCCAGAACTGGGTCAATTTGACTACAGTTTACACAAAGAGACATTGTCCTTAGCTACAGTGTCCTCTGGCCAGCTGTGAGTTATAATCCATCCAGTGTGTCCTGGGCCTGCAGGACTCATCCTGGTGGGACAGGTCTGACATCTTCCTTGATGACAGACATCCCGATCCAAATGTCCAAACCACCTCAACTGGCTTCTGTCGATGAGTCGGAGCAGCAACTCGACTCCGAGCTGCTCACATCCTCCTCGAGGGGGCGTCCAGTCACTCACAGGAAGCTCATGTTAGTCGTTTGTTTTCACAATAACTTTTCTCCGTAGATGAAACTCAATCTGAGGCTCGATTGACTCCCTCGCTTTTCCACTCTGCTCTCTCTTCACTTGTACAGACCAGTACAGGGTCTTCACTGCAGACGTTGACCTACCTACCCTCACTTGGAGGTCTTGAGATACTTAAAGCTCTTCTTCTGGAGCAAAAGCTCGTTCTCACCTCAGAGTTAGCGATCCGTGGCTTCAGACTTGGAGGTGCTGCTCTTCATCCCAGCTGCTAATGGAATCAGTTTGTCACCTTCTCAAGTGGGATTTCAATTCAATAATTGATCATTTTTACAACACTGATTTACTCATAGTAATAACAAGGATTTAATCTACAGCTTTAAGAATAATCAAGTAAATAATCTTTAAACTGTTGCAACTCAACATCCACTTCATATGCTATGATTAACATGTCCATATGTGTGTGTGTGTGTGTTAATTTGCACACAGACAACCTGTAGATCTGCTGGAAGATTACGATCATAATGCTGCACAGAAATGTGGAAACGATCGTGACTCAGAAAGAACTGAATCTACATGAATCTGTAAAACATTCATTTACTTGTTACTGTCTACTTGCTGTTTCTGAGAAACGTCACTTTCCTTTCCACAGATCAGAGAAGTACAAAATCTGTTCACCTTCACATGCAGAAGTTTAACCACAAAACATTTAAAAAGAAGTTAAACACAAACATACAACAAAATAGACGTCTTCCTGTATCTAATGTGTGTAACAATTGGGAGAAATAATTCTTTCATTCTCTCTTTGTGCTGCTGCCAGTGTCACAAACACCATATAGATACATTTGAAACTTAACTAATAGAGTTTTGACGTTCCAGTTTTCCCATAAAGCACTGCTCTCTCCATCTTCTCAGCACTTCATCTGGGGTTTAAAAGGAAAACAAAAGCCCAAAGTGACGAGCCGTCGTTACTCTCACAGCCTGCCTCCGGTTCAAACAGAGGAGACAAACGATGGTGAGGGTGAACCTGCAGACACAAAAAGGAAAGACTAGATAATTAGAGGAGATGGAGTTCGACCCCTGATTCAGTATCTGAGGCTGCATCACATTCACTGTAGGAAGATTTACTGCTGACCTTTTCCCCTTTTAGAGTTCCTGATCCATGATCCATGAAACCAGGATCCGCCCAGAAAACCACTTCCTGCTGCGCGGCTCCGATTGGATGTTTAACCTTCTGATTGTTGGACATTTTCTCAGGTTTTAAAGACTCTTTCATCAAAGTCCAGGTGAGATGATTCCAAGACTGATTGATGTTCAGCACTTTAAATTAATTATCTTTTTATTCTGATTAAGAAGTGATTAAGAACATGTTTTCATATAGACACGCAGACTGTTTGAATGATAATTAAAGTTTTTAATCTTAATGTAGTTGGTATTTTTATTAAAAGGTTAATTTAAAAGGTTCAACATTTTTCTAGTTAAAGTTTTAGTTCTTTTTTATAGAATGGAAAACAAGCAGTGAACTGTGAAGTGGCAGCAGGATAATACTGTATTTACTCTGTTGTGTTGTGCCCTGAAGGCCCAGTGGACAAACTCCTGACACACTCGCTCATCAGAAGAGACACACACACACACACACTACTCCGCTCCTCTCTTTCTCTTTCATTGCTTCTTTAACAGTCTCATAAATATAACTGAATCAGAAGCTGCAGGCTGTTCTCCCGCTCATTGTCCATCTCAGAACACCTACCCATCATCTAAAATACACACCGACCTCTGCTCTGGGCACATCTCCAAACAATATGAGATGAACTCATATTGGTTTGAGCCTCAGCCAGTGTGTATTCTCTAAATATACGTTTGTGTTTTTCATCTCCATCTTGCTCGTGGTTTTAACCTAAAGAATGATCCAGAGTCACGGTCTCCTGCCCACTCCGCCCTGCTGCTGATGACCCCCCCCCCCTTCACACACACGCAGAAAACATGAACAGAAAATGAACTGATCAGGAGGGAAAGGTCACGTTTGTATCATCCTGCTGTTCATATATCTATATACAATATTACTCACTCGCTCTTTTTCTAAGAATTGATTTGAAAAACACTCTTGGGAGATTCTGTATTACCATCTTTACATGAGAAAACCACTAAATGGACAAATAAATAAATCTATATATTAACAGATACAAGAGATGTAAATAAAACAATGAAAGAACTTTATAAAATGTCATATTCACTGTCAGTAAAGCGAACGAAGAACAAATTCTAATACATAAATTGTTATCAATTTGTCATAAATTATGACAAATATAGGAAAAAATGTCAAAACAGTCCCAAAAATAAAGCAAACGTAATGTAGTGAGTTTGGTTTGTTGTGTGTGTGTCACGAGATGGCTGAGCAAACTGACGTGGCATCACAACAAAACATAACCAACACAGAATGCTGAGGCGATTTATAGGCTGGAACATGGACCAGGATTCACACCCTGACAGTGAAGCAAGGCCCATCAAGAGATGTGCAAAGTATGTTTGGCCTTTGGGTTTTGCACCTCCTACCTGTGTCTGTGTTACACATTATTATTATAATTAGGCTACAAAATGTAAATATATGCAAATTAGCCAACATAGCTACCAAACTCTGGGAACTTTTCTACCTTCACCACCCCCCCCCCTTAAAATGCTTGTATCGGTGTACTTTATTTATAGTGGAATAATTGAACAACTTTGAGGGAAGCACAATATAAAATATGAAAATGTCAGACTGACTGTCATGAGACTGTGTGCACGTGCTATAAAAAGAACCGATGATCCTTATCGACTGTGTGAGTTACTGTGCAAAGAGCTGACAGGTCACAGCTGACACACATACAGAACCACTATCACATGGTTGAGACTGTGACCTGCAAACACTTAGTGGATTGTGCAGAGCTGTAGAGACAAAGAACTGATGGTCATGGCTCATGGGTTTCCAGTTCTGCAGTTCTTTATGTTTCAGACATCATTTTCTTCTGTGACCACGCCCACTTCCTGCTGTCTTGCATCTTTCTAGCATTTCAGGGTGCACTCATGGAAAAATACTGAAATGTGAATTAGTTTGTTTTTTTAATATGTAACTACATATACTCTGATATTTAAATTTAATGAGTTTGTTAATAAAGTTCAGTGGACGACGGTTATATGCACGACCTCGGTGCCCAGTAGTTTTGTGCATATAAGTGTTGTGTGCATTTATCAGTCGGTGGTCATTTGGACTGTAAACATGGGTAGCAGTGTTCGGTATTATTAACAGATAATTGGAAATTATGTAATAATGCAATTAAAATATATCAGGAGAATAAAACTCTCAAACAGAACAAGTTATATACTCATAGAGCAGATCCACTATAATACTAACAGATGTGCCAGATACACGTGCGCATGGACGCGACGGTAACGACACAGATTAAGTTACAGTTAGTAACAGAACAGAACGGTTTTCTTAATCGGATATTAAGAACTCATGATCGGGCAATAAAAACTAGACCAAATGTTACATGTGACACTATTTCAAACTGAAGAAGTTGGTTATTATTTTTTGGTGACCTTCTGACAGCTTCATGCAGACGCGCCAGACACGCGTGCGTAGTTCCACACACCAAACAGAGAGAGAGTGTGTGAGAACACCAGCAGAGGTTTACAGTCATGTAACTAGTGAGAAACAGCGAGATTTAGTGAGATGTATGTATGATACCTCCAAATGTTTGGTGCATATATCCGTCGGAGCTGTGCATATAAGTGTATGGATTCTATATGACGCAGGAACGTGTCCAGCAGTTTTGTGTATATAAACGTGTTGTGTATATAACCGTCGACCACTGTATTTAGATGCTTCGAACCAAATTATGTATGACTGATCATATGAGCCTTTGGATTTTTCCTCTCATGTCAGGTGAGAGAAAGTGAGAAAAAGAATTACTGTAAATCAAGACTAAGACTGAAATCATTCAGCTCAGTGGAAATATGCTGTGATTTACAGCCACGTGCCTCTTGACGTGAGACGGAAGAGTGAGAAATCTTACTCAGAAAAATCCATATACTACAATAACAATGGACAACTCATGAACATACTAGTCATCATAGTGCTTGGACCACTTGTTGCCAAGGCAGTGAAGCTTGCTGGTAAAGAGAGTCCGCTGTGCAGGGTCACACCTGGACAGGTCACCTGACCCTCACAGGACCACTTAGAGATAAATAACCATTCACACACTAATACCTAGGGCCAATTTACAAAAAGGTTTAACGTGCATGTCTTTTTTCTGGAGACACTGAAGCGCCCGAAAAAAACACATGCAGGACATGCAAACTCCATGTAGGACGGTCCCAGTTGAACTCATGACGTTCTGTCTGCAAGGGAATGTTACAAACCATGGCACCACCATGCAGCCTCAGCTTCATCCAGTTAGAATCCATCAATCCTCAACATGTATACAAAAAACTGTTAATAAAAAAAAGTTTCATTTTAAAATTCTTTCTATTCGTCCTCTTCGGTGTTTGTGTATCAGCCTTAAACTGCTTTGAGAATATGTGTGAGATAAAGAATGCATGAGGCCCACACTCACTCTTCCTTTACAAACAACATTTTTTCGTCTGTAGGTTCACTCATCAATAATGCATCTGACCACAAGCTTGTTTCAATAATGAAATATCTAACCGATACTTCACTTTGTGCACTTTGCAGTTACAGAGTTGCAAATAAAAGGAGGGACTGGTGAAAAAAATCCCCTCAAATACACACACACACACACACACACACACACACACACACACACACACACACACACACACACACACACACACACACACACACACACACACACACACACACACACACACACACACACACACACACAGTAGAAGAGAGAGATCTGTCGCATCAAACCAAAAATGACCCATAAATATGATGTGACTGTCCTCTGAGGGGAGGAAAGATAGCTCTGCCACATCAAAAACAAGGATGACCAGGGGTCGTGTCACTTCACACATCTGTGAAGGCATTTAGAGATTACATGACATTTACAGCCATACTGCTCCTGTTTCCACACACCAAACACATCACTCTCCAAGCAGGCTGGAACATTTCATGTGCATTTTTATTAGTCGTTGAAATTTCATCTGATGTGTGTTGCCTGTCGGGCTGTCGTCTTCAGAAAATGTGCCACAAGCCTCTTTTGATTATCAGAGCTTGTGAAAGACTAAAAGATAAGTGGACCACATTTTCACTGTTTTTTTTTTTGTGTGTGTCTCATGTCAGAAGCAGTAGAAAACAACGAGATGGACTGTAAATATTTTAAAGGAATTTTCTTTTGCCTCTCTACTAAAACACCTTCTGGGACGCTTTTTATTTCCTTTAGTCCTGCCACAAGAGGTTTTCTCAGCAAGTCCGGATGCTGCTAAAGATGAAAGGTAGTCTGTTTTCTAGTTATTTACAGACTTTGATGTCAAAATGGTTAGCTTATCTTCCTTTACAAGCAGTAACTGACTTCTAGAGTTGAGTGTAGATTTTTTTACTGTTGCTCCTTTTTAGATATTTAAGAGAAGGACACAAGAATTCAGTTTCATCTATTAAAAAGACTCAGTAATTTGGTAAAGCAGCTGGACCAGTTAAATATTGATCAAACAGGAAGAGTTGTTGTTTGGGACACTCGGTGCAGTTTTAATTCATTTTTGGTATGTGAGTATTTCAGATAGAAAAATTGGAGCTGCTGTGAATTTGACTCAGTGTGATAAAGTAGTTGGTGGTTGTAAAGGGGTGTTTTTATTGTCATAGATCTCCAAACTTGTTTTTTTTTTTTTATGCAACAGCTTTTCTGGCCTTATGTAGCAGAAATAAATGAAAAAACTAGAAGAACACCGAGAGCACAGACCTCCGCCAAGCAGATCACTATCCCTATAAAGAGATTTATACATAAAACTAATAATCTTACATCCATTTTAACATTATTAGATTCTGTGACCACAACAATGTAAACTCAGCATTTATAATCATTTTGATTTCATCAGTTTAATAGTTATTCATGAAGAACTGCATTTTGGGATCATACGTCGAATCCACTGGTCTTTGTTCTATTCCCTGCTCGTCTTGAAATTTCCTTCTATCCTGTTTACAGTCTCATTCATTCATTCATTCATTCATTCATTCATTCATTCATTCATTCATTCATTCATTCATTCATTCATTCATAATAAATCTGAAGGATAAAAAATTAGTAATTTGGACAAAATGATCGTTAAATTATTTCACTGACAGATTTTTTATCTTGATAAACAATACGTTTTATTGTTGTCACAAAGAAAAATGAGTAATAACTGTTTGGCTTGAGTCTCGTGTTTTACTCACGTTTTACTAATACATGCGCTAAAACATGGTGTCAGTAGCCAAGACTGACTGTAGTTCTTCACACTTAAAAAGTTAAAATTATTTGTTGGAGGCAATCCTGTCTGTTAACAAAATATCTCATAAATCACCAGACAAATTCAAAACTCTCAGTAAGTTTTCTCTGGATATACATCTTATAATAATTACCTGATTCAAGATGGCCGCCACAGCCCTAACCCTAGAGGCCCTTCAATTAAAAACATTTTTTCTGAGGTTTCTGTTGAATATTTTAGCTCCACAGGTGTTCTTACCTTCATATTGGGTGTGAAAACAGGTCAACAACTTCTCTTTCAGTTTTAATCTCTCAAACTACGCAGGTGAAGATAAAACCCGAGTCCGAACGGCCTGTATCTGTTTCGTCACAACTCCTTTGTTTGTTAGTATTCATCAGCTCCCGCAGTTGAAACCACGCCTAGCATGCTGGCTAAAAGCTGTTAGCATAAGACGTATCAAACAGAAAGACTCGACGTCTGATGTTGCCATGCGCAGTGGGGCAGGAAACGGTATTCTTTGCTCTCATAGGCTAGTTTGTTAGCCAATCAGCAAATTCGAATAATGAATATGAACGAGCTGCTGCCTGAAGCTTGACGAAGCAGCCTGATGGAAGGCTTTTAATTTTAATGCAGACAGATTGAAAGGTCTGTTAATAAGTTTTTCCTGAAGTTTTTTAGATATAAAATGTTTCATATTACTGGTTAATACTTAAGAAATAACCACAAAGTCCTAAAAAAAAATTGTATAAAATGGCCTCTTTAACAAAAATAAGAAAACTTAATTGATAATGTGAAACACTTGGTGAGTCATGAAAAAACACCCAAATGCTAAAAACTGCTGTTAGGTTTTTTCCTTATTCTATCAAAACCTTCCATTATTATAAATATAAAAAATACGATCACTCAAGAAGTTTGGTCCAAAACTCAGCCGAGGAGAGTACCAGCGCTCGCATCATGTCCGTGAGACAGCCCTGATAACTCTGCTGGTCCCTCTTCAGCTCAGTGTCTTTATTCACTTAGAAACAGCAAAAACAGATAACATGAATCATCACTAAAAATCAGTGGAGCCAGTAGTGGCTGGCGCCTCGCAGTTACCTTGGATTAAGAAAAACAAAGTGTTCTGAGGGAGAATGTGTAAGTCTGAGAACAGTAGCAGGTCAGATAACAGGGCCTGTGTGACTGCTGCACACAGGTCATGCAGGAGATTTCTCCAAAGTTGGTGTCAGGCATGAACGTGCATAATTATATGTTTTCCATTCTCTATCAACTGCAACATTGCAGAAGATTTAACCAAAACAGAAGGTCAACGTTTAATATTTATCTCTGGCTTCCATGTTAGCCATTTATGAAAATCATTTAATTATGGTTTGAAAATAGTAAAAGTTAAGAGTGGTGTACATGCGAACACTACACTATGTGGGCCTCATCAGTTTGTATTATTTTGGTTCCTAAAACTTCACATATTTTCTGTGAGCTCACCTTATCTGAACATTTTTGTTATAAATTGTTTCTGTCTAACATTCAAAAAACATCAGCTTGTATTCATTTTAAAATCCCTAAAGAGCTCTTAAAGGATTTTTGATAGAAATGTGGCAACATTTAGTCCAGAACAGCAGTGGACCTTCAGGCACAGTCACATTAATTCTATCTGCTTTATGAGAATGATTCTCTGCAAGGACTTTTAACCCTGGTGTGAAATGAGCAGCAGGATGTGAGAAAAACTCAACACTGATTAAAGGTCAATGTATGCAGACAGTCAGTGATGAGCTGGATGTGAAAAATGCTTTTATTCTCTCTCGTTATCATTGACTTCTAATATCATGTGCACTTTATCAGGAGCAGGTCAAAAACACCTTTTCCGTTAACAACAATTTCAATCATGTAAACATCGAGTATATTTACAGAAAAAATCTGCAGCGATTATACTAAAGAAGTTCACTGCTCTGTCACGTCCAATCACTTCAACATGGAAAGTGAATTGTGATAAAACACAACAGTTCTGTCAAAGTGATTCTCATTACGCAGACAGTAGCGTGTTCTGTTTGGCTGCTGTCTGAAGTGAACTGAAAGCAGAGACGAAGAGGTTTTTAGTTTAACCAGAATTGCACATTATTTTAGAATAATCTAAAACTAAATTAAGTAAACATTCAGGCCAAACAAAACTGAACTTTCATCAATTCTAGAAGCAAATACAATTAGTAATAATTACCAATCACTAACTTTGTTTGGTAAAATACATACAATCATTACCAGCTGTGGAATGACTGTCTCAGTTTATTACTCTTTGACAAGTTTTAACCTTTAAAATAAAGACATCATCCAGATGTTACACATCTTTCAGGCTCTGGTCAGACAGTGAATAGTTGGGGGAAGTTATGACTAACAGCACCTTCCATACTTTCAGGCGGTGGCTGATGAGAATAACTTAACTGCTACTTTCCACAAGAAGCAGCAAAAATAAAAGATTTTCACTGAGCAACAATGATAAATAATATCATTAACTGTAGCACTTTTACAGAGGAGGACAGAAATAATAATAATAATAATTAAAAAAACAGCAGAAATAGAATCTCAGTTTTTTGTTCTTGTTGATGTTCAAGTATTGCTGCAGACTCCACTCTGATACCCCAACCATTTAATGCCTCTCCATTCTGAGCTCTTACACATGCACAAGGGTGGTTAGTGTGAAGGATCAGGGTGAAGATGTTAGGATTAGTTAATATGTTACAGGTCAGGGTCGTAGATAAGGTAAAATATGTCTCAGAAAGTAAGGAAATAGATCATGGGATTGTTTGTGAATGTTTTGGGGATTTTCAGACAGAAAATAATTTCACTTGCAGTGTTATTGTTGATGCCACACAGAATGTTGCTCTAATTCCAACTGACATGCCCACATTCACCCCATTACCTGGAGAAATGTAAATATAGTAAGCAACCATTTACATAAGGCATTGAAGTAGCTATTTGGGGTGGTTTGCAACAGTTTACCAACTGAAGTTTTGGGTCTCTCCTTTTCTAAAACTACTTTATAATGAACTTGTGGCATGAAATAAAATAATATAAATATTTACTTCACACATCAGTGTCCACTAATACAATCAGTGACTATATTTCAACACTATGTTTATGGAAGAAAAGTACTTTTGTACAGTTTTGGAAAACTTTGTAATACAAATATTTAATAATAGTCAACATGATGAAACTGATGACACGAGAAGTTGATTATGTTTCAGATGAAGTATAAACTGAGGATTTGCGCCCCTGCTTTGCTGTTTGAACCAGGACTGTGGAGCAGCTGGAATCCTGTATCAGAGAAGAATGGGACAATATTTCTTTCCTAAAACTCCAGCAGCTGCTCTTCACTACCCAGCTGTTCATTTATACCTTGTTTTTCTGCTCTTTGGTGATGTCTGTGTTGGAGTTTATGTCACTGGGAGCTGAAATGCTTTTGTTTGTTGTACATCAGCTGAAACGCTGTAGAAGTTGGGTGCTGCATCAGGACAATGACCTGTTCTAACCCAGTGCTGTGGAAATTGTCCAGTATTTACACATTTACACAAGCCCTCTCAGAACTGCATTGCATGTTTTAACCCATGATATAATGTGACAGTAGACAGCTTCTCCTCGGTCTCAATGACATGTTGCAGACTGTCCATAACTGTACAGTCCAGTAAGCCTGCAGAACAGAACCGGAGTGAAACCTAACCCTCCACAAACTGATGTCATTCGTATCGGTTCTGTTTATGAAAGCAATGCAGTCTGCTGGTGGTGCCATGGCTGATTGTTGGTCTGAAAACGTTCTTGTGCGAGTGGGACTAAAATAAAGAAGTTGTCTATTGTCACAATCCGGCCTGCATCCAGAAATGTCTGCATGACAACATCACCTGATAGGCCTTCTCCTGTAGGATGAATGGGATCCTTTTCCGTGCAAGGGATCACACTGCAGACATATGTGGTCTCCAAATACAATGCCATACAGACTTCTTCAGCATATCACGACTCTTCTGGGAACCATCAATAAAGTTTGGCAAAGCAGCCACCTACTGCTGCAATGGACACAGCAGCGTGGGAACCACTGTCCACAGTAGTGTTCAGAAGGGACAGTGTCTTGTTGACAGTGGATGCAGTGTGGATAAATATCTGTATTCTAAGTTCCATGCACCAAAAAGTGGAGATTGTGGACAACAGGAGGAAATCCAACATGGTGACAGACTACAACCACCTGAATGTATATGAACTTACGGTATATAGAATAGTGCATTATTACTGAGACGTACTGTACTGTCTAATATATGGAACAAACCATGACATGTATTTATCTGTCTCTCTCCCTCTCTGTTTTTTGGAGTGAGGTGTGGATGTCTTGGACCAGAAGACTTGTGCGTACTCTGTGTGTGCAGCAACACAACGTTGGCCTGTTGCTGTTTTCTACCATATGCTGGACCTGGCTGTTGTGGATGCCTATGTGCTGTACATGGGTTCCACAGACAAGCAAAGACTGCTTGTTTGTAATATGTCCAAGGAACTGCGTTTGCACTTCATGCAGAAGAAGGTGATAGAAGAAGATTGGAGAGCAGAACTTTGTCAGGCTGCCATTGTTCCAAGACCTTCCCTTGCCAAAGGTACCAAGTGCCAGGTGCTCAAGAACTGAGTCAGGAATCACAGCAAACATCGCTGTGTAGGGAGATGGATACCTGGCTATGTGAACGGTGCAAATGAAATGGACTAAAAACTCTGTGGGAATTTTAGCCTGAGACGACTTGTTTTCATGGTCCCCTTTGTGTTACATTTTGTCTGGATACTGTCATTTTGAGGAGTTCTTTCTCTTTATTTGGCTTCTGTCTCCAAACCTGAGAGTTACCTGTATGTGACCTGAGTTTCCAATAAACTATTTACTCACCTTTTTTCAGTCTTCTGGTTTCAGTCATTTGGGTCCATGTTTTTCGAGCCACCATGACATAGAATCTGACTCATCTAGATAGAAGACAGATAGACAGATAGTGTGTGTAATTCCCTGACCTTTGCAGGTTAACTTAATGAGACCTTCCCTATGTCTGAATGCACATGGCCAATTTTTTAAATACTTTTTACACAACAAGGAGCTTAATCGCAAAATTGACAACCTGTTTGATCCATGAATCGATTAATACATTTCCTGGTTCTGTAGTGATTTAGTTTTGAAACCAAGAAAAATAAACAGACCCATGAAATTAACATAACAGGTCATTGAAATGGCTGTTGCTCCTAAAATGTCTGAATTACAAGTTAAAGTAGAATTGTCTGACACTATAAAACACTGGGACAATATATACAAGGCCGCTGTACTCTTAACTTTACTGGTCTTTCCCCTTTTTATCTGGTATTTGTTTGTTTGTTTGTTTATCAGTGGGGGTCTCTGTATCACCACACGGGGGCACCAGTGCTCCACAGTATTTTTCCTTCCTGTCTCTGTTTTGCTATGGTCCTTATCTGGGACAAAGTGACATTAAAGAAGGCAGTTAAAGGTTAAATACTTTTCTCAAGAGTGCTCCACTCGGTCCCCCACCATACGGTAACAATCCTCATTCAAGAAGCTGCAACCTGCAGCTCACGAATCACCATTTCACAACGCCATGAGGGTCGAGCTGCTGCGTTTTAGCTTTAGGGCTGTTGAATAATCATCTGGTTCTCATTCATAGTACTTAGTTGTTGTTCTTAAATGGAAGAGATGAAGATTCCTTATTTTGAGGATTACAGAGACAGTATGATTGTTACATTTGCTGCATAATTTCACTTTTTGCACTTTGCCTCAACAAAAGACTCAGGCTTCTCAACTATCACATCATTATTCGTTTAAAAATACAAAAGCACAATGAATCTTTCATTGTGTAGGTATCCAGTTAAAATAACAGGTCACACATTTCTGTTTTTTCCCCCTCCTTGCAGTCATTCACTTAGTTGTTGACAACATTTAAAAGGTGTCCCCCTCTGTGACTGTATAGTGAGTTTGATTTCTAGTGTTAATTCATTTTGATTACTTGTTATTGGATCAGATCAAATCAGAATTTTTGTGTTTATCCAAACTCATGTCAGAAAAACATTTTGTCTTGTATTGTTTGGTTCTCGTATCACATCCGGGCCCGTAGAACAGAGCAGAATTAGTGGCTTGGTGTGGTAACTTCAGGTTCTGTCTGGAATTTTCAGTGTCACAAAGTCAGTTCTTGATTGTTACTTCTTACGTGGGTTTGTCATAATCGTAACTGTGTCTCAACCAGTCAGAGCTCTTTGAAAAAAACAAACAACAACCTTTCCTTTGTATTTTGGTTCTTTTTTCCCTGAATCCATTTTTGTGGTGCATCATGTGATAATTTAGCATCTAAGGATATTTTATTTGATCTAGTATTGAAAAACAGCTGCACCTTGACTTGAATTAAAAGCACTCTGATGCTTCACAAAGACAATCTTTGGTGCTGAATGGCTTTGATTGCACAAGTCACACAGTCATTACTGATGTCTCCTATATCAGACTACAAGTCATATGAACTTACTTGCCCTTCAATCTCAATTCTTTTGGACTGGTAAAGTTTTGTCTTCTATGTTGAAGTGGAACACTGGATAAAGTTCAAAGAAGTTGAACAAACAAAGATTCTTTTGGATTCCAGTATATTTTTACCTGATTTTAAGAATTGATGACTGATGATGAGGGACAGCTGTGGCTTAGGTGGTAGAGCGGGTCACCGGTTCGAATCCCAGCTCAGCCTGGCTGTTGTGTCCTTGGAAAGAGGCCTGTTTGGTGTTGTTTGGAGGGTCCAGTGGTGCTGGTGTCTGGCAGCCTCGCCCCTGTCAGTGTGTGTCCCAGGACAGCTGTGGCTACAACGTGTGTAGTTTATCACCACCAAACATGTGAGTGTGTGTGAATTACAAACTGTAGTGTAAAGAACTTTGGGAGCTGTAGGACTTGAGAAAAGCGTTATACAAGTACACGCCACTTACCATAATGTTGTGGTGAATGATAATAATGACTGAAGTTCCAGATGTTTGTCCATCCATCATATACTCCTCTTTGAATCCGTTGTTCCCCAGCTGTAGATCAAAGTCCTCAGTTGGTAATGAGACCACCTCCCAGAGTATCATCTCTTGACCAGATGCTCAAACTACATTAATCCTCAGGGATAGTAATTCAGTCTACAAATGGCTGAACTCCTCATTCTAGACCTAAAGACCAACTCAGCCAACCTCTTGAAGAAAGTTCATTTCAGCCACCTCTCTTTGTAATCTCATTCTTTTGGTCACTAAATAGCTGTGACCACAGGCCGGAATGTTGATCAGTCAATGGACCAATCCACAAGAGTAGCAGCAAATCCATCATCTGGAACCAGGATTTGGACTCAATCTCACTGGCATGAACACATTGAAGACAGCTTCATTAAACAACATTTCTTATAATTTAACACAGTTACTTTTTCTCAATCAATCTCAATCACCCTCTGTTCATATTTAGGTTCCCCACTTTCAAGTCTCAATTCTTTCAACCCTATAATCTGGAATTAACACCATTTTATCCAAGTTACTTATGTTACCTCCCTGCGTTGTCCTTAATGAACGCCAGTCACTTACAATCAGGAAGTGAGTTGCAGTATCTTGTTACCTATATAGATTTGTAAGATCATTACAGGATAGCCTCTATAATAAAGCATTTCATAATAGATACCAAAAAACATGCACTACCATGAGTGGTGTTCAGTGAGTTCATACACTTCATATAGGATGATGACCCCTCTGTAATCGTCGTCACCTACACAAACTATTAAAAATTGCTAGATCACCATAAATTTGAAAAAAACCTTTTCCATCAGAAGAGAGTCAGAGACGGCAATCAGAAGGCTGCTGTTCTTTTCCTTACTGTTTTCATCATCTCCAGGATGCTCTAGTACACCTTCACCATGCTCAAATTCCCACAACAATGCTACCACATACACCTACAATGGTACCAGACTCCGGGGCCCATACTGATGCAACTCTATCAAACTGCATTGTGATACAGCTACATGCTAAACGATCATGCTACATTACCATGTAATAGAGTCATAGTTTTGGCATGAAAACCATTGTGCTCAGTCTTGTTTGTATCTACTACCATAGATAAGTTGACACTGAAGGCACCATGCTCCAATGTTCTCCACACAGAACCCTGATACACTGCCATCATCAGGATAAACCATCATGACCTTACTATGTATATTTAGTGCAATCCAGAGTTACGAGTAAGTATTCTTAATGTGCACTGGAAGACCTTGCTACCCGGTGCAGATCCTTGATGTTCTGTTCATCCAGAAATCTACTGTAAATAAAAAGAATAAAAACTCAAACTGGATTTGGGTCCCAATTCAGCTTGTAGATTTGTTTGACTTTGCCAAGAAATGAGAATCTGGATTCTGCTGTAATTGCTCTCATTTTTATAAGCATCTCTTTAGAATTCATTTTACCATCATGGATCATGTCATGGATTGCACACAAATGTGAAGAAATGAAACAGAATTCAGACATCAGGACTCAAAGGTCATAAAGTATTTTGTACAAAGCTGCACCTGTGAGGATCTCTGCTGCTGGTGGTGGTGTTGGGTACTAATTGTCTTGCAGGGCGTGGCAGCAGACGATCAGTGAAGACAGGTGTGGATCATTACCCAGCTCAGGAGAGCTGGGTACTTAAGCGGAGGAGGAACAAGAGACAGACGCCAGTTTGTTCCACTACATTTCGTGCCCGCTGTCCTGGAGCTCCTCTCCCGACTGCAGAACCTCAGCGTGGTAATCGACCCGCTCACCGTGAGGATTGGCTTCACCCTGGAACGTACTAGAGCTCCATTGCGGTGTCACGCGACCAGCTCTCTCCCTCTGGCTCCCTGTCTGTCTCTGGCTTCCTCTGATCCACACCTTCCCGGTCAACACGCTGCTGTCACCCCTGCTGCAGTCACGTCTGCACACACAGCACCCGGACCCGGATTTCCTACCACGAACATCGACAGCCTGGATCACCACCCTTGCGGCAGCATCCTCGGATCTCTCCTCACACCCGGACGTCAAACACGATTCCGTGAGTTAAGTGAGCACGATCCCCGCACACCGCAGCTGGTATCTCAGCCTGTCACTAACCTCTCTCTCTCTCACAACCCAGGACCGTTCCTGTCCCGCACCAGCCCCGTCCTGAGTTTCTTTGTTCATGTTCATTATTCACGTGTGTGTAAATTGGAGCACTGTAATATATTAAACACTGTTAACACTGAACGCTGTTTCCTCGCTCTGTGTGTGTTTGGAGTTTGGGTCACTTTGGGAGCTCAAAAACAACCCCACCTGGTTCGAACCATGACAGAACAAACTGGCCAAGAGAGCTCCCAGACCCAGCTCCAGACCGCACTCACCCAGCAGGGGATACTGCTGGGCCGGCATGACGCCTTCATGCAGGAGATAGCAAGGACTCAAGCTAACTTGTCTACGGAGCTCCACAGTCTAACACAGCAACTCACCAGTGTCATGTCTCGCCTCTCCCGCAGTCAGTCTCCTCCTCCTGCAGCAGCAGCAGCAGCAGCGGCGGCGCGTCCTGACCCACCTGAGGATACCGGCTACCGGCAGGTTGCCATCCCCGAGCCGGCACCCTTCGACGGAGACCCGAAGAACTGTAGAGGGTTCCTCCGGCAGTGCCGGATCATCTTCAGCCGGGCTCCGCAAGCCTTTCGTTCCGACGCCAGCAAGACCTCCTTTATCATCGGCTGGCTTAGGGACAAGGCTCTCAGGTGGGCAGACGCGTATATTGACACTCATCCTCTTGAAACCTCTTCATATCCCCAGTTTCTCGAAGCATTCACCGCTACGTTCTCGGACGGAGGAACGAAGGAGGACGCTATGCGGGAGCTGCTTGCCCTTCGTCCCCGTCCACAACACATGGCTGACTTCGCCCTCGAGTTCCGGACCCTGGCTGCCCGCACTAGCTGGTCTGACGAGACCCTTCGGAGTGTGTTCCACAACGCCCTCCCGGAGAGTTTAAAAGAGGACATCGCTAGCCGGGAGGAACCTAGGACACTCGATGGGCTCATCAGTCTAGCGACCCGGTTAGATCGACGGACTCGAGGGCACTTCCGGGTACGCCATACAACCAGTTCCGCTTCCTCCTCACCGGTGCACGTAAGTCCCGCATCTAACACAAGATGGCACTCTCCCCCCAGACGTGCACAAGCACCTGAACCCATCCACGCTAGCAGCACAAGATGGCACTCTCCCCCCAGACGTGCACAAGCACCTGAACCCATCCATGCTAGCAGACATATAGGGCCGGCATCACCCACTAGAGGGCAGCCAACCCACAGACGCCTCCCATCTCCCGAACCCATGCAACTCGGACAGGCGAAACTAAGCGCGAAGGAGCGCAGACGCCGCCGAGAGACTACGGCCTGTGCGTACTGTGGGTCGCCACACCACGAGGTCCGTGCCTGCCCCGAAACGTCAAGAAGATTAGGCCCGTCAGTGAATGTGGGGGTCCTGACGGGCCCAGAAAAACAAAAACCCCGTATGATGCTACCTGCCGCCATCCATAGATTACACAGTGAGCCTATTACCTGCACCGTGTTTGTGGACTCAGGATCAGAGCAGAATCTGATTAGCCATCGTCGCATGGAGCGAGCCGTGTCTGCGTAGCTGCTTAAAGTCAGCCACACCAGCCAGCACCCCAGGTAAGGAGCCTCTCATCACCCCACCAGACCTGTCCCGGGTACCCACATGCTACCACGACCTGGGACAGGTATTCAGTAAGGAGCAAGCTGTCTCACTCCCACCGCATCGTCCGTACGATTGTGCCATTGACCTCCTCCCTGGAGCTCCGCTGCCTTCAGGCCGCCTGTTCAGCCTTTCCCGCCTGGAGCGGCTAGCCATGGAGGAGTACATCACAGAATCCCTTAAGAACGGACTGATCCGGCCATCATCATCACCAGTGGGCGCAGGGTTCTTCTTCGTAGAAAAGAAGGACAAGAGCCTGCGCCCCTGCATCGACTACAGAAGCCTAAACAACATCACGGTAAAAAATAAATACTCTCTCCCTCTCTTGTCAGCAGCCATCGAGCCCGCGCACCAGGCTAGGATCTTCACAAAACTCGACCTTCGCAACGCCTATCACCTGGTGCGTATCAGAGAGGGAGACGAGTGGAAGACCGCATTCAAGACCCCCATAGGCCACTATGAGTACATGGTGATGCCATTTGGGTTGACCAACGCCCCTGCAGTATTCCAGAACCTAATCAATGACGTACTGAGAGACTTTTTAAATAAGTTTGTTTCTGTGTATCTTGATGACATTCTTATTTTCTCCCCCGACATGAAGACACACCAAAGCCACGTACGTCAGGTTCTCCAACGGTTACTGGAGAACCGACTTTTCGTGAAGGCTGAGAAGTGTGAGTTTCACGTATCCTCTGTGTCCTTCCTAGGCTTCATCCTTGAAGGAGGACACGTCCGGCCAGACCCAGCCAAGACCAAGGCGGTGGAGGAATGGCCGGTCCCTCAGTCTAGGAAGGAACTACAGAGGTTTCTGGGGTTTGCTAATTTCTACAGACGCTTCATCAAAGGTTTCAGCACAATTGCCGCACCACTCACTGCACTGACATCAACTAAAACTGTTTTTCAGTGGAGCCAGGCGGCAGCAGATGCTTTCATGGAACTGCAGCGGCGGTTCACACAGGCACCAGTGCTCGCCCACCCCGATACTTCCGTCCAGTTTGTGGTAGAAGTGGACGCCTCCGACGTCGGGGTGGGAGCAGTCCTGTCCCAGCGAGACAAGACGGACGGTAAATTGCACCCATGTGCTTTCTTTTCCAGGCGGTTCACCCCAACCCAGCAAAACTACGACATCGGTGACCGAGAGCTCCTCGCAATCAAGCTAGCTCTGGAGGAGTGGCGTCACTGGCTGGAGGGTACTGAGCTCCCGGTGATCATCTGGACAGATCACAAGAATCTGGAGTACATTCAGGCCGCCAAGAGACTTAACCCC